>QEPC01003896.1:728285-772350 GCA_003113815.1 Sphenodon punctatus | reverse complement strand
GTCCCTGCCTGTGGCTTACAATCTAAAAGACAAGGAGGGGGAGACAGGGAGAGGGGACAGTGGGAGAGACAGGGGAGAAGACAAACAAACATTCAAGCGGATGCGAAGTCTCAGGTGCGTGTGCTTGGCTTGGCAAGAAGGCTGGTTGGGTGGTGGGAGGATAGAGGCATAGGGAGTGGAGGCCAGAAGGCCAATGGGGGAACAAACAGGGGCAGGTTGGTGTCTTAGACACCCTCCCCCACCCCACACACACATACACTGCTCCCCACATTCCCTACCTTCCTGAGTCTCACACGAACCAGGTGCAATGACCTCTTACTTACGGGACAGTGGGGGCTTATTCTTGCCCATCACCTTCTTCCTGGCCACGGGAAGCGAAGAGAAGAACAGCCTCTCTGCCCCCTCCTCAAGGGGCTTAGCAGAGTCAGAGTGCACAGGAATGCCATGCCCGCCATGCACAGGAATGCCACGCCCACCGCCCACAGAACCGCCATGCCCACCATGCCCCGTGCACGGGACCGCTATGCCCACCACGCCCCATGCATGGGACCACCATGCCCACCACGCCCCGTGCATGGGACCGCTATGCCCACCACGCCCCATGCACAGGACCGCCACCCACTATACACAGGACCACTACATGCCATGCACAGGAATGCCATGCTCGCCCATGCATTTCATTGACACAAGTTAGGGGTCAGCATGGCAGCACATGCCAGTAACATAGATCAGAGGGATTGCCCTTGAAGGAAGTGCCATGGGAGTACACCTGTAACAGGCTGCATACAGAGCCGGCACCACCGACCCTCTGGCCTAGAACACATCTCTCCACTGCCAGCCCCCCCTCCAGCACTGCCCCACCCCAGGGCTGCTTGCTACAGGAAGACAGTTATTGCGGTTCCTGGCCACCTCCTGTCCCCTGGTGCCATATGGACAATTCATAACCCCCAGGGGCTGGGCCTCTTCGGGGGTCTCCTTGCAGCCAGTGGGCTAGGCCTCTGCCTAAGGGATTCTGGAACTTGTAGTCTTTGTTGGGGGGGAAGGGGAGCGTCTGAGGAGGAAGAGGTGTGTGCAGTGCTCTTGGCTGTGTTTGGGCCAGTAAAGGGAGGGAGATCCAATGGCCCAGCCAGGCAGGGTACGAATGGGGCCTATGTGTGTCCCTCCCTATGGAATGCAGGCTCTGTGTGTCCAGCCAGCCCTGGGAGCAGGCAAGGCCAAAAGGGCCCCGTCTGGTCTGTTCCCAAAGACTCAAGCAGTCAACCCCTTCCTGGCCTCCCCCCACAGGCATGGGGAGGTTATGCAACCACCAGGCCCCAGGGGACCAGCATTGCTGGGTTATCAGGTCCTTGCAGCGTATCCGCCCCCTCCCAGTCCAGGCTTCCTCTGCAACCAGGCAATAGGCCCCAGTGGCTGCTGCTGAGGAGATGAGTGCTGGCTGCACTCAGAGGGAGGGAAACAGTGGCCAGGAAGGAACCCAGGAGTTCTGGCTCTCCTCCCTCAATCTCTGATCTATCAACTCCGACACACACACACAAGGGTTGCCATCTATGCAAATTTGTAAGGAACACATATGAAAAATACATGTTGGAGGGCTTGCATTGGCACCAATGCAGGTTCTGCAACAGGTATTTTTCATACAAGTATTTTTCATACATGTTAGGGGCAACCCTAACACACACAAACCACAGCTGGGGATAGAATCCAGGAGTCTTGGCTCCCAGCCCCCCCTGCTCCAACCCACTAACCCCCACTCCCCTCCCAGAGAACCCAGGAGTCCTGGCTCCCAGCCCCCCATCCAGCTCTAACCCACTATCCCCCACTCCCCTCCCAGAGAACCCAGGAGTCCTGGCTCCCAGCCCCACTACTCTAACCCACTAGCTCCCACTCGCTCCCAGAGAACCGAGGAGTTCTGGCTCCCAGGCCCCCTGCTCTAACCCACTAGTCCCCACTCCGCTCCCAGAGAACCCTGGAGTGCTGGCTCCCAGCCCCCCTGCTCTAACTCACTAGCCCCCACTCCCCTCCCAGAGAACCCAGGAGTCCTGGCTCCCAGCCCCCCTGCTCTAACTCACTAGCCCCTACTCCCCTCCCAGAGAACCCAGGAGTCCTGGCCTCCAGAGAAGCCTCACTTCCAGAGCAATGCATGCCAGGAAAGCACAGGGTCATAATCCTCCAGGGCAGGGCAACGAGCATTGCTCCAGACTAAGGAACGTGGGACGAGGGTGTTGTGTGTATGAGAATTGCCTGCTGTAACTGCCCTGGGAAAACAGGAGCAGTCAGCAGAGCTTTTCACAGTTTATGCGATCACCCTGTCTGTGTGTCCCCTTGCACTTTGGATTCCACAGGCCAACCTCAACAAATCCAGCTGAGAGGCAGAAGTGCTCCAGAGGCAGAAGGAAAGGAAGAGCTGGGGAAGTTCCCGTGGGGAGCGAGGAGCCGGGAGAGCCAGATCAGCTGGGCACCGATGGGGGGGTGCTGTCTGACTGCCCACCCATCTGGACCAACAGGGGTCCCTGAAGGGAAATACGCCCCCTTGTGTGGCCAGAAAGACCCCCCCACCAACTCACCTTGTGCACCCACCACCCCCACCCTCTATGGGACCTTGCTGCCTGACTTCAGCTGCTTGCTGAGCAGAGCTGCTCGCTAACTTTTAAAACTGCCACGTTTCCACCCAAATGAAAGGGTTTGTCGTGGGGGCTTTGGGGGGTGGAGGCAGGGGAGGAGAGGGGAGCCCATGCCAGGAATTGAGCTAGAGTGTTCATTCCTTCCCTCCCCCTTGCAAATGCCCCACTTGATTCTTAATCTGCTTTCCTTTGGTCCCAGAGCTATGCATTCAATGGGCAGCTGATTCCCCTGCATTTCCATAGCCCCACCCTGCTTGGCTGTGGTATTTCCCACAATGCAAAGGGCTCGGTGGCAGTAGTATGATGAGCTTGTGCTGTCCCTGCATGAAGTGTTCCAGTAGCCTGGCGTAGAGGAAGGCATCTCTGTTCTGGGAATCTCTTGGCCACCCCCTCTATGTTCACTTGGAGGCAGGGATGGATCACAAACTGAAGGTTGCTTTCTCTGGGTTAATCCAATCACACGAGACCCTGCTGCTACTTTGTAGGGCCAGGGAGGGGTGAGAGTTTCAGACAGCGCTCAGAATGCAGGTTTGGGCCACCACTTGCCCTCAAAGAGTGCCGTGTGGATGGAATCAGGCGCTGGGGATCGAGCCAACATGGAGCCAGGGGACAGATACCAAGTCTGGAACTGGAAACCAGAGCAAGGAGAAAAGTCTGGCTCCATCAGCAGCAACTGCACGGACAGCTTCCTGCCTGTGTTCCAGGCTTTATATAGCAGTCTAGCCAATCAGGGCCACAGCAGAGTGCAGCCAATCAGTGACTCTGTAGGTAGGGTGTATCCAGCAATCGATGGGCGTTTGGAGAGGTGCCATTACCCGTCCCCCAGGTCCTGCCTAGCAGGGCAGCTAAAGAGTCTTCAGACCCACTCGGCAGCAACAATACATTGATGGGGAGATTCAGGCAGAGAAACCCCTGCTCTTGCTCCGTGTGAGCCTGGGGCTTTCCTTTCCACTGAAAGTACTGAGGCCCCCATGCCAGCCTTCATGGCCCTGGGCTCGGAGCTGCCCGCAGGCAGCCTGGTTCTCACGATTGTGAAATGGAACCCGCGTGAACTTCTCCTTCCATTTTGCAATCGAGCAGCCCCGCTGGCAAACCGCAGGCCCTGCCCTGCCCTGCCACGCCCTCAGCCTCCTCCAAACATCCTCTTTCGCTGGAGAAAGGGCCAGCTCCATTTCTACGAATCCAGGGGGTCACTTCACCTGTCGCTGGGCATTTTGCTGCTTGGGGACTTTACCCGCACCGCCTGCTTCCCGCTGCTGGCGGGTTTGAGGCCAGGTGGGTGAGGGGAGGTGGCATCAGACACCCCTCCGCCCCCCGGGGCTGTGACCTTATCAGCTCTCATATGCCTGCTGGCAGGGGGAGCTTGGCTGGTTTGTGAATGGAGGCCTTTCCAGAGAACCAAATGGGGGATGCTGCCTTTGAGCCCTGGGTGGAATGAGGCAGCAAAACACCACTGGCATGTGGGGGCTCTCAAAATAGAAATCCAGGCTAGGTAAGGTTGCAAAATTTCCCAGGACATGTCCCAGACCTGCAACATGTATTTTTCATGTGTCCTGGGAAGTTTTGCACATCTGGCAACCCTAAGGCTAGGGCACTAACTGACCTGCTACACATAACTTTCCAAGCTCTATGTCTTCTTGGGGGAGGCCCATCAGGTCTGGGGGGCTTTCACACCGAGTCTACAATTCACCTGGGGAACTCGTTCCCAGAGGACACTGTGAAGGCCAAGATCATAACTGGCTTAAAAGAAAGGCTTGGAGAAGTGCTTAGAGGACAGGCTTAAATTATAAATGGCTAGCAGTCAAGTCGATCAGGGATTGAGAGCTATGACTGTCAGGGACCGGAGATGAATAGCAGGTAAAAGTGTCTCCTGACTGGCTTTCACCAGAGCCACAGCCATTGACCACAATGGAGCCAAAGAGCTGAACATTGGCTCTAGAACCCTTCTGGCAGAGACCTTCAAACCGATCTGCGCCGTAGTTGGTTGTCTTGGGCACGAGGTGAGCATCACGTGGACACTAGTCCTCGGAGCTCTGTAACCCTCTCTGAGCTCCGAGGACGGAGACATGCTGAGAGGGGACCTTGTGAACTGAGCGTGCTCAGGGCCTATAAAGGGCCTAAGCTGGCTCTGTTGAGAGAGGGGCACCGTAGGTGCAGGTGCTAAAGCTGTGAGTGCCCTACTCCTGGACAGTAACCTTGGTGAAGGACCTGCTTAGAGTAGAGGGCCCATGCCCAGATGAAGGGCTAAAATGGAGACATAGAGAAGGGCTTTTGGGGTTAAGCCCTAGACACAGAGACAGTGTGTGCACATAGGGTGGCGTAGGCCTTGTCTGTGAGGGGCGGTAGGAGGTCAAGGATGGGACCCCTACAGGGGAACCCCAAAGAGTGCACCTCCTACTTGGGGGTTACAGCCAAATTTGAAGACTGAATAGGCGTGGCAGTGGGATTAGCTAATCCCCTTCGTGACACCCCAGTGCCCCCGTGTGTCCCTGGGAAGACCCCCTGCTACATCCAGGCCTTTAGAAAGTCTCTCCAGCTGCTGTTGGAGATAGGAAGTTGGGTTCGATGGGTCATTGGACTGATCCAGACTACGCACTCAGTTTAAATCTATGGGTGGGCTGCAATAGCTTGGTTGGCTCAGTGCTAGGCTGCACAGCTATCCTGCCCTCTAAGCCAGCAATCCCAGCCTCCAACCCAAATGTCATTTGATTCCATTTACATTCATCTAGCAGCCAGATTCTCTGGCACAGAGTGCGTGCATGCATCAGTCTCATTCACTTCCAGGGAACTGCATGCATGCCAGCTCAGAGCGTGCATGCTATCTGCCAAAGGATCAGGCTAGAAGTCCAGTCAAACACCAGGAAACCGCAAATGGTAGGTCAAAGGCCCAATGACCAAGTTAAATCAATTGTCAAATCCCTGCAGAGGCCTAAGATTTGAAACCCAAACCCCAGTTTACATCAGATATCTTTACAAACACCCCCATGCCCACATTAAATCAGATACCTCCCTTCACACTCATGCACTGACACTCACTCCTTCACACCTCCCCATCCAGCCACAGCCAGTTACACTCATGCACACTCACTCTTGTTCTCTCACACCCACACCTTCTTGCCTAGTCACTCCCATTCCTCAGCAATTCCTTAATCACTCCCGCCCACTCCCACCGAGTCACATTCTCATTCGCTTGAACAGTTCTTCCCTCTGGACCCATACCTGGAAATACCACTACTGGCGGAGCTAATCCTTATGCCGCTATGCTACTGTAGCAAACAACCCCTGGAGAGTCTCACCACCACTGAAGCCAGCTGCTAGGAGCACTCCTTGCAGCTAGTATAGGCCCAAGGAATCGGGGGAGCCACTGCCACAACTGGCTCCAGAGAACCCCTGCTGCTCCCAGATCTGGCTCCAGAGTTTCCCGAGGAACAGCTACCGCAACAGGAACTGACCTTCTCTCTGACCAACAGGGCTGACAGATCAGAATTTCAAATCTAAAGGACACTACAGAGCTGCAAGGTTCTCAAATAAGGGACACCCGTTACGTTCTGTGGAGCCGGGGGGCTCGGAAGTAAGGGACACCCGTTACGTTCTGTGGAGCCGGGGGGCTCGGAAGTAAGGGACACCCGTTACGTTCTGTGGAGCCGGGGGGCTCGGAAGTAAGGGACACCCGTTACGTTCTGTGGAGCCGGGGGGCTCGGAAGTAAGGGACACCCGTTACGTTCTGTGGAGCCGGGGGGCTCGGAAGTAAGGGACACCCGTTACGTTCTGTGGAGCCGGGGGGCTCGGAAGTAAGGGACACCCGTTACGTTCTGTGGAGCCGGGGGGCTCGGAAGTAAGGGACACCCGTTACGTTCTGTGGAGCCGGGGGGCTCGGAAGTAAGGGACACCCGTTACGTTCTGTGGAGCCGGGGGGCTCGGAAGTAAGGGACACCCGTTACGTTCTGTGGAGCCGGGGGACTCGGAAGTAAGGGACACCCGTTACGTTCTGTGGAGCCGGGGGGCTCGGAAGTAAGGGACACCCGTTACGTTCTGTGGAGCCGGGGGACTCGGAAGTAAGGAACACCCGTTACGTTCTGTGGAGCCGGGGGACTCGGAAGTAAGGGACACCCGTTACGTTCTGTGGAGCCGGGGGGGTCTGAAATAATTAATCTGGCCTTGATCTGCAATCAGCTGGCTAGAGACTCCTGCTTTCCACTGCGTCTCAAACAGCTGTGCAGCCCCACTCCCCCTGTGACTATGGCCCGTGCTGTGAACCCCATGTAATCTCACAACCATGGATCATGGATCTCAGCTGGGTCAGGGCCACACTGTCCACCTCAGCAGACCCCAGGCTGCATCCCCATACACTCAATCTGCACTCTCCGCCATTGCTACCTTGCTGGCTCCATTGGGCAATAGGCAGGGATGATGCACCAGGCACTGTTGCGGGTGGTGTGGTATCGGGCTGTGATCCCATATTCAGCTTGGACGACCTGAGGTCTCTGCTGTGGATGGCTAACGGTTGAGTATTTGGTGATGGGATCTCCCTGGATCGGCTGCACCCTTCAGAAAAGTATCGAGGGTTAGAAAGCATAGGAGAAAGACAAGCCTGGGTACCCCAACTGAACCCAAGGTCCCATCCTGTCAGGTGCTGCACAGACAGCCTCCTGGGAGCTAGGGAGTCGTGTTACAGGTAACCATCACCCCACAGCGGGACAACCTGAGAGCTGAATCTGGGCTTGTGAGCATGTTACTCAGGGAGTCTGTCAGGACTATGGGGTCGCTTTAATGAGAGACCACTGCTGGAGAGTAATGGGCCCACCAGGGTCACTGGGTGCTCCTTGGCTGGCCAATCTAGGGCTTATGGCAGAGACCAGGACCGGGGGGGCTTGGCACCCCAGGAGAAGTGTGAGAGCCAGTGTGGTGTAATGGCTAAGTGTGCAGTACTGGGATCGGAAGGTAGGGCTGGGGACCCTGGTTCAAGTCTCACCTTTGCCGGAAACTCACTGAGTGACCTTGGGCCAGTCACAATATTCTCTTAGCATAACCTATGTCACAGGGTTGTTGTGAGGGTTAAAAGTTGTGTTATATGTCAAGCGCTCTGAGTGCCATGGTAGGGGGGTGCTATATAAAGATGATGATTATTTGAGAAGGGCTGATCGATGGGGTGTCCCCATTCACCTGTTCCTTGGCTGTCCAGAATGCCGTGGGGGCTGAGATGCACGAGGCACTGGTGCTGCCAGTTTGCAGCTTTGCAGGGGTGTTGGAGATCTCAGCCGTGCAGAATTTGCACAGCAGCAGCCAGGGTTGTTGTGAGGGTTAAAAGTTGTGTTATATGTCAAGCGCTCTGAGTGCCATGGCAGGGGGGTGCTATATAAAGATTATTATTATTTGAGAAGGGCTGATCGATGGGGTGTCCCCATTCACCTGTTCCTTGGCTGTCCAGAATGCCGTGGGGGCTGAGATGCACGAGGCACTGGTGCTGCCAGTTTGCAGCTTTGCAGGGGTGTTGGAGATCTCAGCCGTGCAGAATTTGCACAGCAGCAGCCAGGCTGGGCTCAGGGCTATAGGCCTGGCAGGCACACATTCCATGGGGAGAAGCCCTCCGGAACCGCAGTGCACCCACCCTGCTCAGAGTCATGCCCCCAGGGGTGATAGACCTTCCCCTCCTTCAGTCAGGGTCATGACCCCAGAGATCACCATAGCAATAGGCCTTCTCCCATTCAGGGTCAGGACCCCAGGGGTCACCATAGTGATAGGCCTTCCCTTGCCCCATTCCCATTCAGGGTCATGACCCCAGGGGTCACCATATTGATAGTCTTCCCCTTCCCCACTCAGGGTCATGATGCCAGGAGTCACCTGGTGATAGGCCTTCCCCTCCCCTACTGGGGGTCATCACTCTAGGGTTCACCATAGCAAACGACCTTTCCCCTTCCTCACTCAGGGTCATGACCCCAGGGGTCACCATGGTGTTAGGCCTTCCCCTCTCCTACGTGGGGTCATGACCCTTGTGATGAGGTCTCTCCTCCTGGAGTGAGAGATTCCCCCATGACTCTATGGGGGGGCATCTCCACCCTGCATTACCTCATGGGGTCACCATGGTAACAAAATGGGGGTTTTAGTCCTACTGGTTTACCCTTATTTATGTTGGGTTTAGGTTTATATTTTTATTGCTTTTATGGTTTTAAAATGTACTTTGTAAGCTGCCCCGAGCCGTCTGTTGACGGGAGGGGGCGGGATATAAATTTAAATATAAATAAATACTCCCCCAGGATCATGACCCCACATGTGCCTCCGTTAGCGTGGCGGCGCCTGCGGGACTCAGTGGGTGGGACAGAGAAAAGCGGGCGCTTGAGGGACGGGCAGTTGGATGCAGCCCGGGCTGGGAGCAGGACGCTTGCGGCGCTCTCTCTCTCAGACCCCGTGAGAGCCGTGGCCCTGCGTGGCAGGGCGACTGACCGGGCCTTGCCACAAGCCTCGAGACAGAGGCCGGCATAGGCGGCAGAGGCAAGTGTACAATGCCCTCAGCACAATCAAGAGCCTTGCAGCAGTTTGGTGTCTGTGAGTACTTGGCCTGCTGCCCAAAGCCCCTCACCCCAGAGGCTCCCCTAACCAGGGAAGCCCTCCCCCAGAGCCTGAGCCTAGGGCAGGACATCACAGTTAGGGGCAGAGTTATTGCACAGGTGATACTCCTGCTTTCGGCACGAGACTGAAACGTGACGCACTGAGCAGGAAGAAAAACTATTACGTCATCGTTTCGCTGTTTGCCATGGAAACTAGCCTGCCCCTGCGTTCCCCTGTGCTGCAGGAGGCGGGGGTTTGACGCCTAACAGACTGCGGCATTCTCGAATCACAGCGAGAGGCGGAGGGGCGGGGTTTCATCCGGAAGCTGGATCCTGGTTGGCTGGATCACTGGGGAGGATAGGGTAGCCAATGGTCGAGCGCACTAGGGCCCGTGGGCGGGGCTTAAGGACGATTGGCAGGAGACCAGCCAATAGCGTGCGGCCGCCGCTCTTCCTCCACGTCGGCATCGCGGTGAAGAAAATGGAGGCCCTGATCCTGGTAGGAGCCGGGGGCGCGTGTTGCCATGGGGACGGGGGAGGATAGCGACATTGGGCCGCTGGCATGGGATTAGAAGACCAGTCGAAGGGGTTGGGGCTTTGCGCCAAGGGACTGGATTCGGGGATGGGACTGGACGCGCGGTGGGGGCTGTACCGTCAATGGGAGAGGGATGCTGACTGGCGGGCTGTACCATTAACGGGGGAGGTGAGGGGGGGGGGGAGCTGTACCATTAACGGGGAAAGTGAGTGGGGAGACGGTACCATTAATGGGGAGGAGGGCTGGTTTGGGGGGACTGTACTATTCATGTGGGAGCTCGGAGGCTGTACCATTAATGGGGAGGAGGGCTGGTTTGGGGGGACTGTACTATTCATGTGGGAGCTCGGAGGCTGTACCATTAATGGGGAGGTGTACTGGTTTGGTGGGCTGTACCATTAATGGGGGAGCTGTATCATTACTGGGGAGCTGAGGGGGGGCTGTACCATTAATGGGGGTGCTTACTCGGGCTGTAACATTAATGCTAGTGGAGGAGCTTGCCTGGAGGGCTATACCATTAATAGGGATGCTGAGTAGGGGGGTGTACTATTAATGGGGGTACTTGGTAGGGGCAGGATGGAACTCCCTCCTTTTTCTCCATACTGGACAAAGTGGCTCCCCCCATTACAGGGTGCTCTGGTTTGGTAGACTGGTTCCAGCCTGGGGGGGGGAGTTGGCTTAATCCCATGGGGTCACCTTCACTCTGCATTACGTCATGGGGTCACCATGGTAGCAGACTACTTCTACACACACCTCGGGCCATGACCCCCCCCCAGGTAGCTCCGTCCTGGCATCTGTCCCCCAGCACCGAGCAGGCGATGACCAGCCTGCCCCCTCTTGCAGTCTCTTACTGCCCTTGGGGCACTGGGCATGGTGGGGACAGTGCGGCAGTGGCACCAGCAGAGGGAGAGGAGTCAAGTCTATCTCCCATGGCCTCCTGCTCACACGTGGGGCAAAGGGGTGCTCCGGAGTGGGGCCCAAGGACCGAAATCAACTCATGACTAGTTTTTATTTGATCCAGTTCCTGGCTCTGGCCCCTGGACACAGTTCCTACCCACAAGCAGTGAAAGACTGAGTTTGGGGGAAGGGAGCAGGGATGAGGTCATGCGCACATGAGAGGGGACAGATCCGTGATCTGGACTCTCCCTTAAACACCCCCAAATTCTAGGCAGCCCCCAGAACATCCACTAATTTTCAGTGCAGCCCCTGAAAGAGAAAAGGCTTCCTGCCCTATGTCTGCAGCATTCCAGAGAGTTGGTCCCAAGTGTAAGAGATGGAGACAAAATAGTTCAAATGACCTCTTTTATTGGACAGACTTCTGTGTCATAAGAATATGAAAGTTGCCGGGCCTCACTGAGGAGCTTCATGGATTCAGGCGCGGCAGTGAGCGTAAGGCTCCCTGAGCAGGCCCCGTGGGTGCCCCTGGCATATGGCATTTATTAGAGACAGCAAATTTACTAGGAGTCACCAATGGAATGTGGTGGCCAAATAGCCAGTGCTGTCCTGGGCTATGGGACCTAGACCTAGGAAGCAATTACATGTCTCTGCTTTGGTCAGGCCTCAGCTGGAGAATTGAGTCCAGCTTGCAGGCTCCTTGCTTCAAGGGTGACCTGGGGAAAGTTCTTGGAAGGCAAGATCTCTGGCGAGAGGATGCAGGACCTAGGGGCCTGCCTCATAACAGCGGTGAGGTGTAGCAGAGGTGTGGGGAGGGGGCAGTGGGGTGCGTGGTGGGAGGGTAGAGAGCCATGTGGATGAGCCAGGTGTATAGGAGAGCACTCCTCATGCTGGGGGGTGGGGTGACTGGACACGTTTCTCAGCTACAGTGAGAACCTCATCTGGCATTGGAGCAAGCTGTTTCCTGCGCAGATGACCACTGCCGTCCTGCGGCCAAACGGGTGCGGAGACTGTGCGTACAAGAGAAGAGACTGACTGACTGACCCCCACCCCACTCCCTGGCCAGGATTTGCCCAGCACATTCTGGCGGGACGGTGCATGGCTGTCCGGCCCCTCCCTGTTTCTGACCCCAGTGCCAATTGGGGTAGGCTGTTCAAACTCACTATACGTTGATCAGTTTCCAGAACCCCCCTCCTTCCCCATCACCCTGTCAGGGGCTGCAGAGCCTGGGACCCTTCACATCACACCTGAGGAGGGCAGGATCTGTCCCAGTTTGGGTGGTTCTGCATCTTGAACAGATTGGGCTGGCTTTGGATTTGTCTGGTACAGCGACATTCCTGGTTTGTTCAGACCCACATTCCAAAGGCTGCCCTCCCCCACACCGTGCTCTCAGCCACCCGCTACAGGGTTTGCATGCAAGGCTTCCGCTCTGTCTGGTAGCAGTGGTGGTGTGTGAATCAGTTAACCCAGACCAAGCTTTAACTCCCCAGTTCATCACTTCCTGTTTGTCACTTCCTGCCTCCTCGTGACCATAGAGTTGTGGCTAGAGAAACCTGGAGCTGGGACTCCAGCCTTCACTTCTGAACGCTGCATGCACAGATGCCACAGCAGACAGGAGCAAAGCCATGGACACAGGATTGCGTACCAGTCAGGATTGTGGTCTCATCTGTAGTTGGTGTGTTCCCTTGTGGAGCGCTGCTCTGAGCCAGAAATCTGGGGTTTGGGCCCAGGGCAGCTGACTCCTCTGAGCCTGTGCCCGATGGGATTGGCCATACCTATTCCTTCCACATGGAGCATTGGGATGGTGCTCCTCTTCATAATGGGTGAGGCTACGGCATTCTCCACCCCTTTCCAAAGTACTCTCCCCCTGCAGACCACCTTGATGTTTTCAGAGGGTGGGGCCTTTTGCAGCTGGTGCCCCACCCTGGCCCAAGGAGGCAATTCGGGTTGTGGGCCTTTACCCGCTGGGGGTCCTGACCTATAGTTTGGGGACCTCGGGTTTGGATACCAAGGGACTACGTGGTCTCTAGGCTCCTGTCTTGGAGCAATGGTGCCGCTTGGCACAAAGGCTGATCTGTCCAGGAAAGGCCAATCTGTGTTTTCCCTCCTTCCCAAGGGGAGAGCCTGCGGCTGGTGCAGCCCATTGGGAGCCTCCCTCCCCGCCTCCTTCGTGGCCTCGGCAGATAAACCAGACACTGACATATTTCTCAGCATCTCGTCTGCCCGCCCGGGGTCCTGGCAGCCGTAAAATCTTTATTGTGATGCCGGCGCTATCGGGCTGACCATCTGGGCTGTTGCACACCTAGTTTAATTGATTGAAGTTTAATTTATTGAAACTTCAGGATTAAATGATTGGAATAAACTGTGCTGTAACTCTTAACGTCTTGTTTTAATGGTTGATTGCTCAAGGCGGCCTCTCGGCCTGAGCAGGGAGCCTCAGGAGGGAGATTTATGCCACTACTGGCCATCCAGCCAGTGCTCATTATGGATTTAAAATGTGTGTGTGTGTGTGTGTTTGCTGCTGTGCTGTTAGGAGCTCATCTCTTCAGCACAGGGAAGGATAGATTCTCTCTCCGTATATGGCTAGCCAGGCTCTTCCAGACCACTCTGAAGATGTAGAACTAAGAGGAGATTTGTGGGCGGGATTTAGTCTTCCACTCCTAGGAGCTTTGGGACTTGACTCCTGTGTCTCCTTCCCTCGGCAGGGAGTTCCACAGCTCCCACGATTCAGCTCCCAGTGAGTGCAGGAGAGTGCCACAGTTTGTTGTGAACTCGCAAGGGAATCGGTTGTCAGGAAAACTCCTCTGACGGTGGCGCTAGTGCCGCCACCTATGCAAATGTTTAGGGAACACTTATGAAAAATACACGTTGCAGGGCCTGAATTGGTGCCCTAGGTGCCAATGCAGGCCCTGCAATGTGTATTTTTCATATGTTTCTTAAATGTACGCATAGGTGGCAGCCCTAAGAGATGTCCACACTGGGACCTGGTGATGGCAGCAAGCTAGCTCCAGAGGGGGCAGCTGGGAGTGGTTGTCTGCATTGTTCTAGTCATCCCGCTGCCGTGCTCCACCCCGAGCTGGTTGCAGGGTGCTACTGCCTCGATTGGCCTGTACTGAGCGCGCTCCAACCTGCAGCCCACAGGGGCATGGGGGTCCAGAAAGGATTTTGAGATTTGACAGTGGCCCATTAGGGCCAAAATGCTTGGGAGCCCCTGGCCTACAGAGCTTGTGTCATCATCACCTGTGCTGAGTGAGCTCCACATGCATCTCTGGGGGGGAGCACTGACCACTTAAAAAGTCTTTAGGAGGCGGGACTGTTCTGTAGTTGGCTGGGGGCGGGGTCCTGTAGAGCGGGGGCTGCAAGGTCGAAGCTGAGCTCCTGGCACATCCCATTGCAGGGAGCAGAATCAGGGGAAGGGTTATATCCCTGGGGAGTGGGAGTGATTCCAGCCCCGAGGCCTTACCCTGAGTGAGTGAGGGGTGGGATCTCTCTCAGCGCAGTGGAGCCGCTGCAGCGTTTGAGGTGGAGTTCTGTTGTACACTCAGACTGTGGCTATGGGAAGGTCAGTGCATCACAGAACTTTGTCTCGAGAGCTTTCCAGCATCCAGAAGGGGGAGCTGTAGTGACGCCGGCCACTCCGCCTGCCCCCAGGGCTGCCGGGACACTAATCTATGCCCCTCCACCCCCATCTGCGATGGAAGGAACAAGAAGTGCACGTGCGCACACGCACCATTCCCTGCTGCCGTGATCAGGAAGCTGGGAAAGCAGACACACATATAATCTAAGAATGTGAGCCGGGATCACAGGGGACAGAGATGAGACATCTGCCAGGGTGGAGGGGGTCATACCCTCTGTTGCTAGCTGGCGACACGGGTGGACTGAAATCTCAAAATGGGGAAACTTTAATGTGGGAACTGTCTCGTCGTGAAACCCATTCCTGGCTCCCAGCCACCCTGTGCTCTAACCCACTAGCCCCCACTTCCCTCCCAAAGAACCCAGGAGTCCTGGCTCCCAGCACCCCTGCTCTAACCCACTAGCCTCCACTCCCCTTCCAAAGAACCCAGGAGTCCTGGCTCCCAGCCCCCCTGCTCTAACTCACTAGCCCCCACTCCTCTCCCAGGGAACCCAGCTGTCCTGGCTCCCAGCCCTCCTGCTCTGACCCTTCTGCCTCTTAGAACTCTACATTGACTCCATGGTCCTGCCGCTTCTCCCTCCACAACATTGCTAAGATCTGCCCTTTTCTGTCTGTCTCCTGCCAAAACTCTCATCCATGCCCTAGTCATCTCACGCCTCGACTATTGTAACCTCTTCCTCACTGGCCTTCCCCACTCCCACCTTTATTACCTTATGTCTGTTTAAAAACTCTGCTGCCAGGATCATCCACCTAGCCCATCGCTTTGACCATGTGCAGCCTCTCCTCTCCCCACTGGCTCCCCCTTCCTGAGCGTATTCTGCACAAGCTCCTCGTCTTCACCTACAAAGCCCTTCACAACCTCGCTCCCCCCTACCTCTCTGCCCTGATCTCCCTCCGAACCCCTGTTCGAGCACTCCGCTCCTCTTCCATCCCCTCCCTTGCCCTCCCACGCCTCCCCTGCTCCCCAACCACCTTCCTCCCTTCTCCCTCTGCCCCGCACGCCTGGAACTTCCTCCCTGCCCTTGTCCACCTTGCCCCCTCCCTCCACACCTTCAAGTCCCTCCTCCAAACCCACCTCTTCCGCTCTGCCCTTCCTAACTCCTGCTAATCATCCCCACCCAGGATTATCCCCCACCTGTTATCTGCAAACTCCCAATGTACTGTAACCAAGTCAAACACATGTACCTGAGCTCTCACATCCTCATGAATGTCACATCCCTTGTCTCTCCCTCTGTTCCCCCTTCCCTGTCTCCCCTCCCCCTGGCTTTAGATTGTGAGCTCTTGGGCAGGGACCGTGTCTGTCTTATTCTCTGTAAAGTGTCAGGTACATCGCTGGCGCTATATAAATGCTAATAATAATAATAATTAATAATAGAACCCAGAAGTCCAGCTGACAGCTCCCCGTCTTTGTCCCTTCCCCCATGCTACACACACACTCACACCCTTTGGGGAATCAAACAGAATCTGGGCAGGGGAGAGGGGGTGGTTGTGTGTGCTCTCAGGGACTGGAAGGCACCAAAGGGGCAAGCGGTGTGGGCATATTTATTTATTTAAAATTTATATCCTGCCCCTCCTGCCCTCAGGGCAGCCCGGGGCGGTGAACAACATTCAATAAAAATATTTTTAAAATTAAAACAATTTAAAATTACAGTATGTGGGGAAAAACCCCAACCCAACCCTACCCCTCGCCAAAAGCCTGACGTAACAGCCAGGTCTTACATACACGCCGAAACAGCAGGAGAGTGGGAGCCAGCCGAGCCTCCTCCGGGAGCGAATTCCACAGCACAGGGGCAGCCACCGAAAAAGATCTAACATCGGTGGCCACCCGCCTCGTCCGGGGAACCTCCAAAAAGGCTCCCAGGGACGATCTCAAGGGTCGCACGGGCTCATGGGGAGTGAGACGGTCCTGATGCCATGGGGTGAGGAGGGGGAGACAGCTCAGTGTTGAAGCCCGTGTGTGTCTAATTGGTAGGCTGATAGTGCCCCCTTACCTGTGCTCAAGCACCGCTGGATGCCAGGTGTGGGCGGCATTCTACTGTGGTGGGGCTGAGGGCTCCCCCTGGTGGCCAAAGTCTGGGAGTGCAGTGGGGGGGTGGACCGCATGGGGCACTTGGAAGCAGGTTGGCATGGGGGAGGGCGGGGTGGTTCTGGGTTGGGGGTGCTGACCAGCCGACCCGTGCAGGGGCAGTCTTCTGTGGATGTGGGATATGCTGAGCTGGGAGCAGACAAGAGACGGGGCGGCCCCAGTATCCAGCAGCGAGGGTAGATGGGGCTGGGACTCTCTGGGGGTGCGCATTCAGCTGGCACTCATTCCTTGACAGGCAAAGGGGGAGAGGGTGGCTGGGGGCTCCCCAGCTGGGTCCAGCTCTGGCGAGCCTACTGGCAGGGCTGGTTAAGGCTTGCGTAGCCAACTGCCTGCTCTGGGGCAACATGGGGCAGGACCCTGGTGCTCTAGGCAAACGGCAGGGACTGACCTGAGCCTCCCTCCAGCCCTCGGCTTGTAACTCCAGGAGGAGGGGGGGGGGGCAGGAATTGAAACCAGCTCCTGCAAGCTCCCAAGTGAGAGGGCAACTGTGCCCGCAAGCTGGATCTGGGCCGTTCAGCTCCCTGCTGCCATCCTGACTGCCCCTGGGGCCCGAACGATGTCTTGCAGGGCAACCCCTGCCCACCACTCACCAGGGTGCTGCATCCTCCCAGGATCTGAGCTGTGTCCGCCCACGACCCATCTCTCCCTCCAGGTTGGATGGGCATGCAGGGGGAGGGCCCCGCTCCTACCGGGGCAGGGCGCTGGCGGGAGGGGCCATGATGCTTGCCTGTCTCCGCAGGAGCCGTCCCTCTACACGGTTAAAGCTATCCTCATCCTTGACAATGACGGCGACCGCCTGTTCACTAAGGTGAGCCCGCGGGGGCTGGAAGCTTGGGGGCGGGGTGGTCCTGGTGGTGCAACGGGCAGCACGGTGTGTTGGGACTGGAGTGAGGACAGGGCAGGCCATGTGGGTTCTGGGGTGGCACAGGCTGCAGCCATTAGGGGTGGGGAGAGGGGCTGGGGTCACAGGACTGTGGGGGAGAGAGTCTGGGCTTGGGGGAAGCAGTACAGACTGTGTGAGATGGGGAGTGCTAGGGGTGGGAGTACCTAGTACAGGGAAGAGGGGCAATGTGGGAAGTGGGGAACAGGAGCTGCTGGGTCTCTGGAGACTGAGGCAGGGTGGGCTTCGGTGGGCACTCTGGGCCTGGCAGCTGGAATCCCCTGCCCTGTCCCCTCTTCCCCCTCAGCTGGTATTACTGGTCCCCAGAGCCCAACCCCTTGAGAAGCCTGTTCTCCTCTCTGATTGCTCCTCCAGTCGACAGCACCCTCTGCTGCTGAACCTCTGTCCCCTCCCCTGGCACCCACTGAGATCGAGGCCTGGCAGGACATGCTTTGTGTCCAACCACAAAGCCTCCTGTCTCATCTGCACCCTCCCCAGATTCGGTGGGGGCTGCAGGGCCATCACTCCCCCATACATCCCTTCTCTCTCCCCCATGCAGTACTATGATGACACCTACCCTACCGTCAAGGAGCAGAAGGCCTTTGAGAAGAATATCTTCAACAAGACTCACCGGACAGACAGTACGTACCACTTGGCAGGGCCTGAAGTTGGTCCCCACCTCCCCACTTGGTGCCCCCTTCCCTCCTCCGCCCCAGCTGATTGGTGGTCCTGCTTGAGTAATTCCATGGGGGATCTGCTCACTGCAGCTAAGCTGCAAGGGCTTGGGGGCACTGAGGAGACTTATTCTGATCCACATCCTCTAAGCTCTGTAGGGGCCCGGCATAGGCACCAGCCTGATCCAAGTGTGGGGCAGCTCGATTGTCTGTCCAGGCAGTCCTGAAGGGGTGAGGGTGGG
Source organism: Sphenodon punctatus (assembly GCA_003113815.1). Classification (NCBI taxonomy): domain Eukaryota; kingdom Metazoa; phylum Chordata; class Lepidosauria; order Sphenodontia; family Sphenodontidae; genus Sphenodon; species Sphenodon punctatus. Next base: position 754,242 of record QEPC01003896.1, on the reverse strand, counting down.
CATAGCAGGGACATGGGATAACTGGGGGTGTAGAAAACTGCCTCTTGTCCCATTTGCATTTGGTGTTGCAGACCCTTACGAGCCAGATACCACCCCTCTCCCCCCACCCCATTCCCATTCAGGGACACAGCGACGGGGGCAGGAATCCTGCGTCCCTCCACCCCGTAGCTCCAGGAGGGCACCAGGAATTCCCATACCTAGCAGCTGGTCTGTTAGGTTTCCTAAGTGGAAAGGGGGCAGTGCTTGCTCCCTGCACCCCACCTCATGCTGTGCTCCCCTGCCTGGGGGCAGAGCAACTTGGCACTGCCAGACAAAACACGGACAGGGCTCCTGTTGCCCAAATATACGTTGTCCCCAATCCCATTGCCTGGGAGCAGGGCCCCAGGCAGCCTCTTCACTCTGGTCTCTGCTCCCCCGCAGGTGAGATTGCGCTGCTGGAAGGGCTGACTGTCGTCTACAAGAGCAGCATTGACCTCTACTTCTACGTCATTGGCAGTTCCTACGAGAATGAGGTATGTGGGTAGAGCGGGACACTGGGCTGGACTGGGGTTTTAGAGCACAGATTTCAGGACCCAGCATGAAAAACCCTGAATTCACCAATACCAAAGGACAGCAAAGCACTCGGCAGCCTCTGTGCAAAAAGGGATGCCGTCGCGTTAAGGACTTTCCACATTACCAGCGCAGTAGGGGCCTGGGATCCCTGGAATGGGGTCCTTCCATGCCCAGGCCCCAGTTAATTTTGCGACGATGCCATCGCAGCCTTTTTCATAAAATGTTGCATTTGATCAGATTGTTGCAAATTGCCTCTGGCATAGCAGAATAGCAGCCTGAGTGGGGAGCACTGTGAGTTATACAGAGGGTTGCTATGATGTATTCTGGGCAGCCACTGCAGAAGAGGAGCAGCTCATGAGCGCGCAAGCATTTTTTTGGGGGGTGGGGGGAGTTCTGTCCCGGCTGATGGGGCTGGGTGATATTTCATGAGGGGGCAGGGGGAAATGCATGAGATGTTCCCTATTGATGCAGTGGTATGCTGAGAAATTATTTTGCATATCTTGGCATAACTAGGTAATTTGCGTAATTTAGCCTGCTTGCACAATCTGGATTTTCTACTCACAGAAATTGTTTTTTGGAGGGGGGGCGGGTTGCGGAATATACAAATACACAAGGTCCCCTGCCCATGCCATGTCCTGCCCCCAGCTGGCTCTGTAAAGCATGCTCCCTGCCCCTCTCCATTGTGGGGACGGAAAACACCCCCTCCCCATGCCCAGGATCCCCTGGCAGCGTCCCCCAGAGCCAGCTGCTGGCAGAAACCCAGCAGTGGGTTGGGACTGAAACACCTCTGTTGGCGGGGCCGGGGGGGGGCCGGGACCCCTCCTGCTTCTCACCCTCATCCCCCCCAATGACTGTCCTTTCCCCTGCAGCTGATGCTAATGGCCGTCCTGAACTGCCTCTTTGACTCACTCAGCCAAATGCTACGGTAAGAACCTCCCCTTTGCGGGAGCCAGTGTAAGGCAAAGGGCATTTATCTCTGCCCATGTATCTCGTCGATACCGGCTTCCCTGGGGCTGCTCCCTCAACTAGACAGTCCTTGGGATTGGAGATGGGGGTGGAAGGGTGGGTAGGGGGTTTGAGGGGTGAGGGGAAGGTTTCGTGGCTTCATAGGCCTGTCCACTAGGGGGCACAACCCCTCGACCCCTCAGTCAGGCCCACAAATCCAGGCACCGATCCTACTGGCAACGACAGTCCTGTCTGCGCTTCCCATCCCCACCGCAGCCTGTGTAGGCCATCCCTCTGTGGGGCGCCTGAGAGAGAGCAGCGATGTCAACCGGAGAGAGGGTGCTGGGCACCCCAACTGCAGCTGAATAGGGTGCTCTGCCCCAAGCCAGTATGCCTACACCCCACCTCCCAGTCCTGTGCAGCAGAGTGAGATCCAGGTTCCGCTGGGAGGGGTGGTATTATTATTAGCAAGAATTTATATAGCGCCAGCAATGTACCTGGCTCCTTACAAAGTAATTGAATACACACAGTCCCTGCTCTAGGGCTTACAATCTGAGAGACCGGGGCTGGGGGGAGAGACGAAGGAGGGGAACAGAGGGAGAGACAAGAAGTTTAACATTCACGAAGATGTGAGGTCCCAAGTGCACGTGCTTGACCATGCAGGCTGGTCCATGTGGTGAGGATACAAGTACACAGACCTCAGGCAACAGATTGTACTGGATGGTGGGTATCAGTCGGGGAGGGCGGAGTGGAAGAGGTGGGTTTTGAGAAGGGATTTGAAGGTACGAAGGAAGGGGGTGAGGCAAATGTGGGCAGGGAGGGAGTTCCAGGCGTGGGGGGGAGGGCAGCTAGGGAGAAGGGACGAAGGTGGTTAGGGGAGCAGGGGAGACATAGGAGGACAAGAGAAGGGACAGAGGAGAAACGGAGTTCACGGACTGGAGTACAGAGGGAAATTAGCGCAGAGAGGTTGGGGGGGGAAACATTGTGAAGAGCTTTATAGATGAAGACTAGGAGCTTGTGCAGGATTCGTTCAGGAAGGGGGGAACCAGTGAAGAGAGGAGAGGAGGGGCTGCACGTGGTCGAAGCGAAGGGCAAGGTGGATGACCCTGGCAGCAGAGTTTTGGACGGAGATAAGGGCAGAAAGGTGAGAGCGAGGGAGGCCAGTGAGAAGGAGGTTACAGTAATCGAGGTGAGAGATGACCAGGGCATGAACAAGGGTTTTGGCAGAGGAGACAGAGAGAAAAGGGCATCTTAGCAACGTTATGGAGGGAGAAGCGACAGGATTTGGCAACAGAGTCGATTAAAGATTTAAAAGAAAGGGGTGAGTCAAAGATAAAGCCTAAGCTACGGGCTTGGGGGACAGGAAAGATGGTGACCCCGTTGATAAGGATCGACAGGGAGGAGGGAGAGGAAGGATGAGGGGGGAAGATAGGAAGTTCAGTTTTAGCCATGTTGAGTTTGAGTTGACATTGAGACATCCAGGTAAAGATATCAGAGAGACAGCTGGTGAGGTGAGCTTGAACAGATGGGGAGAGAGAGAGGGAAGAGAGAGAGAGAGTTGAGTGTCATCAGCGTAGAGGTGATATGGGAAGCCATGGGAGCCAATGAGTTTGCCTAGGAACAGGGTGTAGATAGAGAAGAGGGCCAAGGACAGAGCCTTGAGGAACACCAACCGAGAGTGGAAGGGAGGAGGAGGTGGAGTTGGCAAGAGACACATTGAAGGAGCGGTCAGAGAGGTAGGAGGAGAACCAGTCGAGGACGGAGCCACAGAAGCCAAGGGAGTGAAGGGAGTTCAGCAAGAGTGAGTGGTCAACAGTATCGAAGGCAGCAGAGAGGTCAAGGAGGACAAGAATGGAGTAGAGGCTATTAGATTTAGCCACAAGTAGTTGGTGATCTTAGCAAGAGCAGTGATTTGGGGTCTGTACCCCCCATGTGTGTTGCGGAGGAGGGGGGTGACTTTCTACCTGCCACACATGCCCCTGATCAGTACCAATTATGTGTTCCCAGTAAGCCAAGCTCAGCTTTGGGGGGCTCCAGCGTGGAGCTTTCATTGGGACAGGGAAGGGGTTTCTCCTTGCTGATACAAGGAAAGCAGCAGCTGCTCTAGCACACACACACACACACACACACACACACACACACACACACACACACACACACACACACACACACACACACACAGCATGAGATGCCCCTCTGTGTGGGGGTTTCTGGTCCCTGATACCCCCACCCCGTGGTGCACTTACACTCTCCCTCTCTCCCCCCCCACTCCCAGAAAAAACGTGGAGAAACGAGCTCTGCTGGAGAACATGGAGGGGCTCTTCCTGGCCGTGGATGAGATCGTGGACGGGGGGTGAGTGCAGCTTCTACAGTGCTTGGCAAAAGCCAGAAAGCCTCCAGGAGCTAGTCTCCTGAGGTGACACCCCACACCCACTCTGAATGGGGGGAACCATGGCATTCTCCCTCAGCCAGAAGCACTCCTACTTGGGACAGGGATGTTTTACTTGGTGCATGCGTGTCCCTGGCCAGCCCAGTGGGGGTGCTCTTGGCAGCAGCTGGGTTTGGGGTCCCCTAAGTGTGCTTGTGCTGGGGTGGGGGTGGTTGTCCTAGCTTGTTGGCCATCTGTCTGGGGTGTGTTTATCTGTCCTGTGCCACTTAGCCTTGGATCTCCAGTGCAGTCTCTCCTCATCCTCTTTTTCCCCATGGCGGAAGGGGGTGTGTGTCCGTGTCAGTGCCTGTTGTCTGGGGTCCTCTGCTGTCTGGTTCCTACCTGACCCCCGGCTCCACTTGCAATCAAAAGGGCTGAAGCTAGGCGCTGAGCTGGCCCCAGAATATCCCCCCCACAGCTGCAGACATGGAGCCATCTTGCCAGGGCAGTTTCCTGCCCCCCCAGCCTGTGTAGGTGATCGGTGCCCTTGCTCCAAGGTGACAGGCTCTGTGTCTCTTACAGGGTGATCCTGGAGAGCGACCCCCAGCAAGTCGTGCACCGAGTTGCGGTGCGAGTAAGTAAGCCCTGCCCCCTCTCGGCCCTGCCCCTTCTCCTGGCCCCACCCCTGCTTGGGGTATGGGATTGGAGCCTTGCTGTGGGACCGGTTCTCCTGTGGCCCCCCAAGCATCAGATTTGGGGGGCTGCTGGGGGCTCCCTACAGAGTTATGGGTGGCAGCTGGAGGAGCCTGTAACCCCCCTCACTGTGTGTGCCCCCCCTTTCAGGGTGAGGACGTCCCCCTGACGGAGCAGACAGTCTCACAGGTATGTACTCCCCTGGGGAGAGGCGTCCCTCTCCTTCACCCCAGCCTGCTCTCTCCAGGGGAGCAGGGCTGCTCCATGTGGCTCGGGGAAGGGACGCACCATGCAACCAGCCCCCACTTCGCCTCGCTGGCTGCCCGCCCACCCCCCTCCCCCGGCTGGCTTTTGGTGCCCCACTTGACCCACGCTAGTTTGCCCCTGGGTGCTGTGTCCACCTGTAGGGTTCCGGCCCCAGGCCTGGCTGCTTCCTCACCCCCCATCAGTCTTCCCCCTGGGCCAGCGACAGGCAGGCAGGGCACCCTCTGCTGTTACCCATCATTCCCTGGGGCAGAGGGGCCGGGCCCCATTGAGAGCAAGCAGGGGAGGGGGGCATCCAGCTCTGAGTCTCAAGCTCCCTCCCCTCTCTTGGCAGGTGCTGCAGTCGGCCAAGGAGCAGATCAAGTGGTCCCTGCTGCGATGAGGAGCCATGTGCAGCCGCCCCCCCCCCCCTGCTGTGTCCCCTGCCCCCATCTGTGTCGCACTGACCAGAGCTAACATGACTGTGATTGGGTGAATCCGGCCTTGGCCTCTTTCTGATCCTCCCTGCTTGTCATCCGTCCACCCCGAGTCCCCCACAGACAGATGAGGGCAACCGCATAAATGGCATCACTGCTCACCGCCACCCCATTGGCTGCCCCAACAGTGGGGGCGGGCCTGCTCCGGGCCCTCCTATTTGCAGCCATAGGAGCCGTGGGGCATGAAAGGTAGTTGCACCAGGACTCAATGGGGGGAGGTGTGAGCCTTGAGGCCTCCTCCCCCTGGTACACCTCTCCCCTATGAGAGTAGAGCCTTTCTATGTGGCATGGACAGGGGCCAGGGAAGGAAAACTTAATCACTGTGCTCTGTCCAGCCCTCCCGTGGGGGTGGGGCATGGTCCCTTAATATCACAGTTTCCTTCCCAAGAGTTCTGGGCATCAGGGAGTGGCGGGCATTCTGGGCAGAAGGTGCTCCTAGCTGATGAGGTACCGACTCTTCCTCAGCCTAGTAGCACAGGGGTGGGCTCTCCGCTGGGTACATCCCTTGGCAGGTTGGCTTGGACACCAGTGCCCCCAGAAGCTGGGCAGGAGGAATGAGGGATCCCTCTTCCCCCTAATGCTGGATTGTGGGGCTTGAAGCTACCAGGTGGGGCTGGAATTTGTGGTGTGGGATTCCCCATCTCTCTCTCTCCTCTGCTCATCTTGGAAGAGCGGGGCTGGAGAATAGGGGGAGGGTGAATTGGAGAATCCATGCTATATCCCCACTCCCTCCTCCCTGGCCCCCTGCCATGATGGGGTGGTGTCACAGTGCCAGGAATTCCCGTTCCCCACCTGGGTGATTGCATGGGCTGATGGAGTGGGCCATGCGCTCAGATTAAAGACAGCATGGGGGGGCATTGAGGGGACCATGGACCAGTGCCCACCTACCCACTGCTGTCACCAGCGCCTCACCGGGTATCCAGGGTTCCAGGCCCCTCCAGAAAAGGCTTCACAACCTTTGGGGGCTCTGCACCCGTGGGTCGCTGCCTCTACTCCCAACGCTGCCTGGTAGCTGGGGAGCTGCGCCCTTTCCAAGACCACTCCCTGGCCCTGCTGCCTTGTGTTTCCATAACCAATCAGTGGTGCCATACTGGGTCAGCCCAACCATCCAGCCCAGCATCCTGTCCCTGACAGCGACAGCTTCATTTGCTTCAGAGACGTGCCCAATGGAGGGATCCATTCCCTGCTGGCTACCTCCAGCTCCTGACAGTCAGACATTGCAGGCCTGACCAACTTGTCTGAGAGCCATTCGTGGGTCTACCCTCCAACAACTTAGCCAGACTTATTTTTTTTCTTTTTAAATCCTGCTGCGATGAGGTTATGCTACTGACCTTGACAATTTCCTCTGGCAGTGAGTTCTGCAGGTTAACTAAATTGAGTAGAAAAAGTACTTCTTTTTCATTGATTTTAAATCATCTGCCATTTAGTTTCATGGAGTGTCCCTTAATTCTAGTACTATAGGAGAGGGTGAATGACTGCTCCCTGTTTATATATGCCATAGCGCTCCTGATTCTGTCCTAGCCTCTCAGTCATCTCTTCTCCAAGCTGAAGAGCCCCAACCTATCATGCCTCAATTCATACAAGAGCTGGGCCAGGCCCTTGATCGTTTTTGTTCCCCTTCTCTCCCCTTTTCCCAGTTCTATATAATTTTTGAGGTGGGGCAACCAGAGCTCTACACAATATTCGAGCTGCGGTTGCACCATAGATTTACAGCACGGTATTATCATATTTTCTGTCGTGTTCACTATCCCTTTCTGAATAATTCCTAATGTTTGCTTTTTTGATAGACGCCGCACACTGAGCTGGAGGGTTTCAATGAACTGGTGTAATGTCTCCCAAAATTCTTTTCCTAAGGGATAACCGCTAATTTAGAACTCAGCTCCCTCCCTTCTGGGTGCTAGGGGGAGGGGACATCAACAGCTGGCTGGGCGGGGATGGGGGGGACAATGAAGTGGGTGGATTCCTCTCCACGAGTAGGTGGCCAGAAGGGGTTGGGTGCTCTAGCTTCAGAGGTTGCCGAGTTGACACCTGGAGTACATTGCTTAATGAGGTTGAGCTAATTGGCAGAGTTCTGGGCTGTTGTGCAGCTGCCACCCCCTAAACTGAATTGTGTTCTGGCCAGTGGTCAAACTCGGGAATTGGGGCAGGATAGTGTTCACCTTGGAAAGAGCCCAGTGCCAGGAGGGTGGGAAATCCCTGTGATGCAGTGCTCTGGGGTGGGGGCATGGCGCCCTCAGCAGCGTGTTGTCTCAGGGGGCGGGAGTCTAGTGCTTAACTGGTAAAAGTGGAGGGTACCCAGTGCCCAGTCCTCAACCCCCATGAGAAAGGGAGAAGAAAGAGCCTATTGGAGATACTCTGGCAGCTTCAATCTCTGTACTCTGCTTGGGGGAGGGGTGCAGACCTACTGTCCTGCAAGAACTAGGGGCTTTCATAGCCCCTTCCCACTAAATTATGTTCCCTGAGGAAGACAGGGGAACCCAGCAGTCCTGCCCCCCCTGCCCCGCCCCCATTCTTAATCCACTACGCCTCACTGCCCTCCCAGAGAACCCAGCAGTCCTGGCTCCCATTTCCCCTGCTCTAACCAACTAGCCCCCTCCCAGAGAACCCAGCAATCCTGGCTCTCATTTCCGCTGCTCTAACCCACTAGCCCCCACTCCCCTCCCAGAGAACCCATCAGTCCTGGCTCCCAGCCCCCCTGCTCTAACCCACTATCCTCCCCTCCCCTCCCAGAGAACCCAGCAGTCCTGGCTCCCAACCCCCTTCCCTATTCTAGNCCCCTCTGAGAGAACCCATCAGTCCTGGCTCCCAGCCCCCCTGCTCTAACCCACTATCCTCCCCTCCCCTCCCAGAGAACCCAGCAGTCCTGGCTCCCAACCCCCTTCCCTATTCTAGCCCACTATCCCCCAAGCTGTTGGGAATGGCTGACTGAGGTCCCCTCCCTGTTCTGTGAGGCACTGTGGCAGGGAATCCCAATCCCACAGCCGACCCCACACATTGCATCAGTCCCCTGGAGAGACAGCTTGCCACTCCATCTTCACGCACGTGCCCATCTGCAGTGCAACCGTGCCCTCATCTGCCTGCTGGTGGAAATGCAGCCACAAGGCTCAATTCCTCACAGCCCTTTTATAGAATGGGGGTCCAGGCTTCCATCAGGTGGCTGCCTTCTCTCCCTCCCCTGCCCCCCAACACACACATCTTAAAGGGTGAAGAGCTTGGTCTCCCCTTGCTGCTTTCTGAGCCCCCTGCCCCACACCCAACCTAACTGCAACACATTCTGGGCAGGATCATGCCTGTTGTGCCTCCTATGGACACTGCTCTGGAGTCTTCCCACTGGGGCGGGTGGGGTGCCAAACCCAGCTTTACTGATTTTTCTCCAACTGCCGGTCTCATCCCCCTCCCAGAAAACTCTATCCCAAAAGACTGCCTGCGTTCCAGCCTGGGCCCCCCTCCCTACCACCCACTGTCTCCTACCCCCTCTCATACTCGGGTGACTGCTCTTCCCCGCGTGCATAATGGGCAGAGGTGTGCTGTTCTGGGGATGGGTTTCACATCTCTATATAAGTGTGTACACATGGGGCAGGAGTGCAGCACATAAGTCTACATACCCCCTTTAAGTGTGCTGCATTTCCCCACACATTCCTGAGTGCACCCCTCTTTTCTTCCCTGTCTGGTAGGTATGGAAAATGGGTGCAGAGTCTCGTAGAAGGGAGCTGGGAAAGTTAGCCATCGGCCAAATCCAGGAACTTAAAGCCTGGGTGTCATGGAAAATCATTGACACTTGAGAGGTAGGGGGGGGTATGTACGCAACTGTGTGCAGGGGTATATTAGCATGAGAGGAGGCATAAAGTGCAAGGGGTGTGTGGGTGCAGTTGTGGGGTTTCTCCCCCATTGTGTATGCAAAGGACTCCTGTGCTGGGTGTAAAGTGCACTGCATACAGTTTTTTGTTAAAGAGGTGGGGGAATCCCCACTCTTGCAAGGGTGTCTCAGGGTGATTTCAGACATTGTGTTTGTCTGAAATCACCACAGTCAACGGTGGGGGTGGGGGGGTGAACATCTGTTTGCGCCCATCCAGATGTTCCTCAGTCAACTACCCCCCACGGTTAATCTAACCAAGCTTTGTTCTCCCACACCACGGCGGCGAACGAAGCTTGGTTAGGGGGAATGCGGTGAAGGAAAAGTAACATCTGTTACCTTACCTCCACCGCATTCCGGGGTCCCCGCGGCTGCCTCTCTCGGGGAGGGCGGCCGGGGAGCGCTGGGGGTGGGGCCGTGCGGCTGCATGCTGTGTCACATGGCCCCCCTCCCTCCCAGAGGGGCGGGTACCCCCTTAGACGTTACGGCCAGGCACTTTCACCACAGGCTGTGGTTCGGGGGTGCCGGGGGAACATCTGTTGGCTCCCCCCCCCGCACCCCTGGCTGTGGTCCGCACCACCCCACGGCCCGTGGTGAAAGCGCCTGGCTGTACCATCTGACCTCTCCCTCAGTCTAAAGCAGCCACGCTTTTCACAAGCGAGGAGGGGGTACTCCAACCCAGCTGCATCTGCCGCTGCAGAGGGACAGACAGAGTGTGGACAGGCAGGGGACAGTCAGGCCCAGTGCTGTCCCCATCCACTTATGTCAATGTGAGTTGCCACAGCAGCACTCTTGGTTTAAAAGAGATGTTACCCCTCAATTCCTCTTCACCTTTGGGCAGCAGTAATTCTCACCCCCATCCCAGGCTGGGGGATATAGAGAGTTTGGGAGTAGGGGTCCTTGCTCCCAAGCTGGCCACATAGTGCCTCCTCTGGCTGGGGGCACAGATCACTTCCTTACACTACCCGCAAGATAGAGGAGGATGTAGCTGGTTGGCTGCCTTAGATGAGTTCCTGGAATTCTGGCCCTAAGGGTAAGATCATGAGCAGATAACCCAAAAGTCCTGTCCCACAGCAACACCCCCTCCCCTTCTAGCCCACTAGCTCCCACTCCCTTCCCAGAGAACCCAGGCATCCCGAGTTGTAAGAGCCCCTGCTCTAACCCACTAGCCCCCACTCCCCTCCCAGAGAACCCAGGAGTCCTAGCTCCCAGCCCCACCNGAGTTGTAAGAGCCCCTGCTCTAACCCACTAGCCCCCACTCCCCTCCCAGAGAACCCAGGAGTCCTAGCTCCCAGCCCCACCCATAGAGCAAAACAAAAGAATGCACAGGGTACCTTAAAATGAAAGTACTATATTGTATGCCACACAGATCAAGTGTCTTATTGTCACAGAGTTGGGGTCCACTACCTCACATTTCTGGCTTGGGAGACTCCGTTTCCCTCACTTGCAGCCCACCTGCATCAGTTCTCTCTGGCTGATTCAGTCCTGCAGAGGGGCCACCCTTTTATCACCCAAGTTCCAAAGACTTCCCCTTCTCAAACTCTCTCTGGGTTCACAAGTGCTTGAAAGCACAAGATACTCAGATTGTGGTCCCCAGTGTAAGACAACAGAAAGCACTTCTTAGTAAAGAAGAAAGTTTGATTGCATAAACAAAGATAGTTTATTATTAATTATTATTATTATAAGCATTTATACAGCACCAATGATGTAGCCAGCACTTTACAAAGACTACGAGACACAGTCCCTGCCCGAGGGCTTGAACACAGAGTGGCAAACAAAACAAAAGTGAATAAAGCAATCCTAGTCTGTTTGAGGAAGTGCCTAGTTAATAACATACCCTACAGAAGTCCATTCTCAGCCCGATGTAGTGGGCTGGGTCTTTGTGCTTGAGCTGGTCAGCCAGCCAAGTCTCTACTCCCAGCTGAGCTTCCAACGGTCCCAGGGAAAAAAGATCTCCCTTTAAATCTCTTTTCATCTTTCTTTGTCTGGCTTTCCTGCCTCAGGTGTGTGTGTTCTTGGTCAGGTCCACAGGAAAAGGTTCCTTTGCAACTCCGTGTTCGTCTGGCTCCTGCAGAGGTGTTGGCAAGCTTCTCTGAATACCCATTTGGGATGCCTTGCCCCTCTCCATTGCATGAAGTGAGTTTCCAGTTCTCAGCTTTTACATTACGTAAATGTTTAACTTTTACCTTTACATATTTGTTAGACCTGTACTCTCCATGTAGCCCAGTATCTCTTTGTGACACTTATGGTTAAATTAACTTGTAAAGTCTCAAGCCATAAATCCAAGTTAGTATGTGTGTGTGGGGGGGAAACAGTCCAAGAAATACCATTGAAAATGAATTGAATCAATTCAGTCTAGAAAAATATTTTCCAACATGTTTCGATCCATAATCTTCAGGGACAATTAAAAACCAAATCTGGAATCAGATCCATGATCCTCTTCAAGAATGTCCTTCAAGGACAAATGAGACATGGTAAATCTGGAATGAGATTAAAAAAACATTCATTTTCAACACAGATCTATACACATCCATATTGAAGTGAAATATGAAGACAAAACCATGATTATTCAAGCAAAAGGTCACAAGTTTGTAATTCATTCATACTGACATACTACCAGTATCAAAAATAAAAAGCTTATCTTGGAAGCTATATCTTACATTGCTGAAAGCTTGCAACAAATAGTTAACTCAATACACTCATGCAATCCCAGTGAAAGGCTGGATTAAGGAACATACAAGATGCTTAGTGAAGTCCTGCTTAGTGAAGTCCTACAAGATGCTTAGTATAATAGAAAAGGAAAAATATAAAAAAAGAAAGGATCTTTCTAGTCTTAAGGGTGTGACAATTAAAAAAAGTTTAGACTAAGGCAATTAACTTGTCAAATTGTAAAAATCCAAGTAATGTAAACATACAGACACAGATATTTGAAATTCAAAATAATAAAATAAACTATCATTGTGGAAAGAAACACAAAGTTACCTGCAAGTCAAAAATAGAAGGAAAAGGGCCGGGGCCTAAGGGTCCACATGCAGCAATTTCAACTGCTCAGAAAAACTTTCCAAATGGGAGCTGTTCCAGCAACTGGATAGGAAGGCTATATTGTAAAATATAAACAAAATAAATGAGTATACTCTCATAATGAGTTTTAAACAATACTTCAATTCAAAAAGAATCACTTAAACCAGAAGAATAAGGATAGTAACACTCAATTGTTGACTAGAGCCAATTCAAAAATTGTATGAACATATGAAATTAGGGAAAATAAGCTTACTTACAAACAAGCAAATGCAGTATAACTACATGAAGTTAAAGATACAGTCCACATAGCAGTTTCTCAACCAGTTAGAGAAACTTCCAAATAGGAGCATCTAGCAACTGTATGGAAATGTGGCTAGTTCAAGTTGCGTAAACATATGAAATTTGGGATAATAAATTCAACTACAAGAAACAAAAAAACCCACCCAATTAAATACAGCTACCTGAAATTGAAAACCAGAAAAAGGGAACAGCAAAGTCTACATATAGCGGTATCTCACCCAACAAGAAACACTGTCACATAGAAGCAGTTTTAGTAATCGAATAAAAAAGCTCAGCTCTTAGCTGCCAGGTTATATAGAGCACATTGGTCACAGCTGAGAACTAATGAATTGCTCATTAATCATGATAGTTAAAGAGCAAGCCTCATGGAGTCACTAGTTTGCATGAGTAATTAAGGCAATCCTTTTACAAGAGCAAACAAATACATTTGCACACGGAAAATAAACTGAAAGCAAAACACAAGAGCTCTATATAAGAACATAAGATCACAGTATCACAAATGATCAATCGTATATGAAAAGGATTGCCAAGTGCTGGTGATTATATTGTGGAGTACAAGGGTATCAATACAAAACCATGAATGGAATTATACAAAATGAATCAATTCAAGGGAATCATTTAGACCAAGTTTTTCTTGGTCAGGCAGTTGAGGTTGCTGCATGGGGACCCTTAAACCCCTTTTCCTTCTATTTTTTACTTAAAGGTAGGTTTATTTGTTTTGTTTTGCACCATTATAGTTTAATTTATTATTTGTAATTTCAAATATCTCTGCCTATTACATTACTTGCATTTTTTACAGCTTGACACAAGTTATTCACCTTAGTTTAAAGTTCTTTTGACTGACCCACTCTTCAGGTAGGAAAGATTCTTTCATATTTTGTATCTGTATTTTCCCTTTTTCCATTGCAAATCACTCAGCATCTTTTATGTACCTTAATCCAGCCTTTCACCGGGTTTGCATGAGTGCATTGAGGTAACTATTTGTTGCAAGCTTTCAGCAATGTAAGATATAGCTTCCAAGATAAGTTTTATTTTGGGTACTGTTAGTATGTCGTCACTACACATGGTATGAATTAATTAGTTCATTAATTAATTTCATTTTTTAAAAGCTTTCCTTGAATAATCATTTTTGTATGTTTTCCTATTTCACAATATGGATGTATAGATCTATGTGTTGAAAATGAAGGGTTTTTTGGATCTCATTCCAGATTTACGTTCTCTTATTTGTCCTTGAATGACATTCCTGGAGAGGATCATGGATCTGATTCCAAATTTGTTTTTCTTTAACCGTCTCTGAAGAAGATCATGGATCGAAACATGTTGGACATGGTTGAACTTTTTTTCTAGATTGAATTGAGTCGATAAATTTTCAGTGTTATTTCCTGGACTGTATTGGCTATATTTTCATTATTGTATTGATTATTTGGATTTATGGTTTGAGAATTTGCATGTTGATTTAACCATAGGACATTTGATCTGTTTGGTATACAATACGCTACTTTGCAATGTTAAGGTACCCTGTATATTCCTTTGTTTTGTTCTATAATTTGGGCTGTTTGCAGTAGATACCTCAGTCCCCTCTTGTTGTTCAGATTCCCACCCCCGAACCCTGCTCTAACCCACTAGCCCCCACTCCGCTCCCAGACACCCCAGGCGTCCTGGCTCCCAGCCCCCCTGCTCTAACACACTAGCTCCCCCTCCCCGAGAACCCAGGAATCCTGACTCCCAGCCCCCCTCCCTGCTTTAACCCACTAGAAACCTGCTGCATGGGGTGCTGGCACGGACCCTCCTGTGGGGCCCACAGCTGCTCTTGCCATTCCCCCTGCGGAGCCCCCACTCTCCTGCAGGAGGGTGCCAGTGGGGTGGGCATCTGCCTCCCCACCCCATGAAGGTCCCCTCCCTCCCTTTTTGGAATTAAACTATATTCCAGGATTTTCCTTTCAGTTGCTTAGTCTGAGGAACCCCCCCGCTTTTCTTACACACACACACACCCAGTGTCTTAGTTGTCTAGGCCAGGATGCACTCTCACTTATGGGTCCCTGAACCTCAACTGGGAGGAGAGGCTTCTGGGGGAAGAGAGACACTGGGGGCTTCGGGCTGCAGAAATCCCACCCTTTGTGAGAGGAAATGTGTACACTCACAGACACACACTGGCCTGTAACCTACTTCATGTGTGAACCCACTGCTTACACACACACTGCACACCTACATGCACCCTTTACGCATGCAGCGCAGCCTGCACATCTGTACCCACACAGTCATGCACACCCTGCACAGAAGGGTGTGTGTGCTCCAACTGCCCCCCCCCTTCCACTCCACCCATCCCTCCATCACTCCAGCTACCAACCTTCCCACCCCCATCCCATCATCCCCTCTGCCAAGCAGCCGCCCCTCCCCTGCACTGAACCCCACTTGCCCATTCCAGGAGTGTGTTGCCAATCCCCCTCATGCCAGGGACTAATGCCTTGCAGCTGTGCCTGTCATGCCAGGGGGCACCAGAGTCTCCTTTCCATCAGGCACTCACCCAAAAGAGATTATCTGTTGCTGCATTTGGAAGGAGAGATCATGGGGGGGCATGGCTTTATGATGTGCCAGCTGAACTGCCTCAGGCTTGGGGGGCGGGGGGGCTGGTTTCGCCGCAGCAGTAAGTACTGCAAGTGAACAACAAACAAAAGCTGCTTCTGTGCCAGCCCCGCAATGCCAGGGGCTTTGTCTGGGGCAGAGAGGGGAATGGGGCACAGGGCTGACACCACCGCTCAGAACATTGCCACCCCTCTGATGGCATCTCTGCAGGGCTGAGGGCTTAGCCGAGCCGGGCGCTCTCAGCTGGGAGTTCAGACAGGTTCCAGGTTGAAACTAGCCACAGTGGGGGGTGGGGTGGCGGGCCCCCATCACTCAAACTGGCTGCGTAGACACCCTTGGGAAAGGGACATTGTAGCTGGGGCTGGAATAAAGATTGTGGGATCCCTGGGCTAAGTCAAACTTTGGGGATACCCACTGGCCCCATAGAGAGAGTGGGGCTGGCAGACAGAGGGAGCATTGCTCGATTGTGGCTCCCATACCTTACACCCCCTATCAAATTTAGATCCTTTCCCAGTAGGGTGGGGGGGCACGTCAGGCAGTGTGCTGAAATGGGAGTGGGTGCAGGTGCGTATGGGGCAGTGGGCTGGGGTGGCGTGAAGTTGTGAGGCAAAGCAATGGGGCAGTATGCTGGGGTGGAGTGCATTTAGGGGGTCAGTGTAGCTGGGAGTCAGTTGAGTATGGGGCAGTGTGCTGGGGCAGAGTGTGGTTGTGGGGCAGTGCAGTTGGTGGGCAGGTCAGTATGGGACTGTGCTGGGGCAGAGTGTGGTTGTGGGGCAGGGCAGTGTGGGGTAGTGTGTTGAGGTGGGGTGTGGTTTGGGGACAGTGCAGTTAGGGGGCAGGTCTCCATGGGATGGAGTGCAGTTGGGGGGCAGTGCATTTGTTGGGCAGGTCAGTATGGGCACACCCTGACTCCCCCTACTTCTGAGAACAGGCAGAGGGAGGTAGTTGCTCAGGAATAAACACTTTCCAGATTTCAGGGCGGAGGGACTCCCTCAGGTGAGAGGCCAGGGAGCTAGTGTGTGTGGGTGTGTGTGCATGGAGGGGGCTACAGGTGGGGGTAAGGTGCTCCCCTGGCTTGGTGAGAGTCAGGGGAGTGGGTTTCAGAGAGCTGGGGTTTATATCTAGTTTTATAAGATTGTTTTCATTGTTCATTTTTAGAGCTGATAATTCTACGCTCAGTATTTTGTATTGTGCTTGAAAAGTGGATGGGGAAGAGGAGGCAGGGAGGATGGGGCTGGGTGGGAAGGTGGAAAAGCCTGGAAACCACCCCCACCCCCCACAACATACAAGGATGTGGGCATATTTTTGTGAGGTGGGTGGAATCAACAGAGTACATTGTTGGGGAATTGTCTTATTGTGTTTGTTTATTGTAATCTGGACATTGTTTATTGTAAACTGTACAGATGCACATGGACAGACACCACACACACACACACACACACATGCACATACAGACTTGCATGATCCCAGATACACCCACCCACCCACCCAGACATGTGTGCGCACACCTATGCAGAGACGCACATATGCAGACTCACATGCACAGACACACACAAAGACAGACATTCAGATACACACACATGTGGGCTCTCACAGGACTGAGGAGTGGCCACCAGAGGGCGGCAGGATCCCAGGTGAGCTCATAGCACAGCGGGCCCCCATGCTTTGGGGTGCTAGTGCTGGCCCACTGGGGCAATCATTACACTTGCCTCCTGCTCACCTGCCTGAGCGCCCATCTCTCTCTCTCTGTCTCCTGCCCCCCTGGCATGATCTCAGCGCGTTGAAGTCGTTGGGACAGCCCCTGATCGTTCAGTGCTTGGCACCACCTGCCAATGCCTGCTCTGTCCTGTGCCCACCTGCTGTGTGTCAATCTCTCTCTGATCTTTCTCCCACCCTGGCAAGGGGGGAATTTTCAGAGAGGCAAAGTACAGCCACGCAGTGCCTGTAGCATCTGTGCCTGGCGGTGCCCTCTGTCAGTGCCAGCACTGTCCTGTGCCGCGTGCCAATCTCTCTCTGATCTTTCTGCCACCCTGGGGCACTCTCTCAAGCTTGGGGATGGGAAATGGTCAGAGAACCAAAGTAAAATGTCTGTAATTTTTTAAAAAGAGGCAACCGCTGCGAGGGATTTAAAAGGCAAGTTGTGACTTCTGTTAAAATCATGAAGCTGCTACTGCTTATGAAATTGGGATCCTTTATCCAATTTCTTCTGATATTTGGCAGGGACGATCCCTTCATTGAGGGGCACAAGCTTTCTAACATTTGTGCAAATTGGATGAAAAAAAAGATGTTAGAGCCAGAAATGCATTTCCCACGACACCAATGTAAAACGGAAACAAAGGTTAAAATGAGATCTAATACAAATAGCGAAAATAGTAACTAAAACAAATGGGATTTTAAAAATGAAAACAAAAATAAAATTTATAACAAACTATTTTTTCTGCACACCCCTAACTAATACTCATCGCAGACCTAGCAGGTGCATATTATTATGAATTATTATTGCTTATATAACACCAGCAATTAGTTGTCATTAGAAACAGGTCTGTCCCCAAGGCACTTACAATCTGTAATGAAGAAGGGAGAGTGGAACACAGGGAGAGACTGGGAGGCATTCGGGAAGATGAGAAGTTGCAGGTGTCTGTGCTTAGTGTAGTTGCAAGGGAGGAGTATAAAGACCTGTGTAGCAAAGCCTCTATGGGCTGTAGAGGTGAGTAACTATAGTAGTACATGGAGGGTGAGACTTGCCCAAGGCTGCTTGGTCAGTCAGTGGCAGAGGAAAAGACTGGAATGCGTGGGTCCCTGGCTCTTGGGTCTGGCCTGTCAGGCTGCCAAGTGTCTGAAGATGATACAAAGGTGTCTTTTTGTCAAGGGGGGGGAAGAGCCCTTAGTTCAGTCTGGCCAGCACTGTCCCAAGTGCCTGCTTCAGGGCAGGGGAGGAATACTGGATTAGAGGGCTGAGTGAAAGTGCAATGTCTCTGGGAGGAGCAGCAGGTGTTAAGCTCAGGGAAATGTATTGACAGGCAAACTGGTTGCTGCTGCTTGTGGCTGTGGTGTCCTGTTCCGCTCTTTGGCTCCCCATGGCTTTCTTGCCAGCGGATGCCCTCTAGCTTGGATGCAGGCCCGATGATGTTCCCTCTAATAGGCCTGGCCACTGGGCAGCTCTTAGCTGCTGCTAGAGCCACTGACGGGGCAGGGCAGGCGGAGGCCGGATACCAAGCTGCTTGGGTGCTGAGCCGTACTGGGACACGGTCATTCACAGGGAGCTGCCCTCTTGCAAAGACCAGGTCCAGTATCCAAACCAGTTGCTTCCCCTGCTGTTTGACACAGGCAGGCGCTCTCCAGCCCCACAGCATCTCTGTCCCAGCCTGGCCAAACATTCAGTGGGCAGTCCCTCCACTGGCCCTGCCTGATTAGGGAGGCCAGCTATGCAAATTTTGGAGGACACTTATGAGAAATACAGGTTGCAGGGTGCATTGGTGCTGTGGAAGTTCTGCAACCTGTATTTCTCATAAGTGGCTCCTAAAATTTGAATTGCTAGCCACCACCCTCTGCCTTAACCACCTGCTAATGACAGCTGCATGTGGGTAATCCAGGAAGCCTCCTGCATACATGGGCCTGCTCCCACCACCACTTCTGGGAGCTCATGCAGCAAGTAAAGGTGTTAATAAATGAGTGCTTATTAACCAAAAAATGGGTGTCAGGGTGGCCTTATGATTACGGTGCTTCCCTCGGATTCAAAAGATCTGCTTTCAATTCCTGGCTTCTCCATGAAGGCGCTGGGGCTTTACAATGGTGTCTCATTGCTGCTCATCTGTAAATGAAGGAGTAAGAGACTGGTCCTATTTCCTCAACATAGCAATCAAGAATTATATTTGTGAGCAAAACACTGCCCTTCCTCCCGACGGGCCTGGGCTCCACTCTACGCTGCATTGCTTTAGCTTCCTCTGGTACTGTAACTCACTTCCTGCGCACCTCACTCTTTTCTTCTCACTGGAACTGCTGCTGCCTCATTTCTGTACGGAGCCTCACACAGAGAAGAGCAACATGGCACAGCACCATCTAGAACAGGGATTCTTACCCTGGTGCTTAGGCATTGAGTGAAAGTGCTCCCCAAGCCAGCTGGCAGGAGTATGGGCATGAAACAGTCCTTCATCCATTAAAGGCAATGTGGGCTGGGATTAATTGATTAATTACCTCAATTTTCATTGGACTGAATTAAGTTGAATTGGAGACTTAATCTATGCATATTTATGCAAATCATGCAGTGCTCCCAAATAATAATGTCACTCCAGTGCTCATGACTGGAAAAAGGTTGAGACTCCCCAGGTCTAGAACCCAGGACCATGAGAAACATAGCCTGCAGCCTAACCACTCAACCACGGGGAAGGCTTGTTTAGCAAGCTGAGGAAACAGCTATTTAACTAATGGCATGTGGGTCTCTGGGCGCCACGTACAGGAGTCAGCTATCTGTGCTTAAACCAGAACTTTCTACAAGAGTCTGGCTGGCCTAGTGGATTGAGTGCTTCTCTTGAATTCAAAGGATCCAGGTTCAAGTCCTGGTTTCCCCAAAAAGGGTCTGGTCACTTGGTGATGCTCATTTAGAGCTTGGCCCTGCTTTCCAGCAATTGGATATTTTTAAAAAGGAATCCGCAATTATATTTATCAGCAAAATTATGCCCTTCCTTTTTCCTCCCTATGGTCCTGGCTTCTAATCTCCGCTGTGTCCCTTTAGTCTAGTGCTCTAAGCACTCTACCGGGGCTTCTACACATGCACACTCACACACCACGCACACACCACACACAAACACACACACCCCTCCCCACCCACACCACCCCCCCTACCCAACCCAACCCACCTCCCCTCCACCCAACACCCACCCATCACTCATCCTAGGGGCCTCCCACCACCAATAACTATAGTGGCACAGCAGAGACTAGAACCCAGGACCATTAGCAATGCAGCCCAACACCTAACCATTTAACCAAGGAGAAGAGCATGTTGAATCAGCAGGTATTTAACTAATGGCACGTGAGTCTCTAGTAGCCAAGTACAGGAGGATGTAAAATGGTTGCTTGGTGGTGTTCACCTGTAAATGGGAGAGTAAGAGCTTGGCCCTGCTTCCCAACAGGTGAAAGCAATGGGGTCTTTTTAACAAGGAATCAGCTACTATATTTGGCAGAAAACCCTAAATGCTCTGTGTGGGTTTCCACCACACCAGTACAGACTGGAACCCAAGACTCTGCAAACTAAAGCCCAAAGCCTAACCACTCAACCAGTATGAAAGACCTGCTTATACAGGCTACCGAACAGCTATTTATTTAATGGCTCATGTGTCTCTGGTAGCCAAGTACAGGAGTTCATTATCTCTACTGAAGTTAAAAATCTGCACCATGATCTGGCTGGCTTAGTAAATATAAAGTACTACCCTTGAATTCAGAAAATCCAGATTCAACTCCTGATTCTTCCAAAAAAAACCTAGGGGCTTAGAATTGTCACTTGGTGCTGCTCCCCTATAAGCAGGGGAGTAAGCTTGACCCTGCTTCCTAGGAGGTGAGAGCAATGGGGTCTTTTTAGCAAGGAATCAGCTCTTGTATGTGTCAGCAAAATTCAGCCCTTCCTATTTTTCCATATGGCCCTGGGTTCTCAGAAAGATTAGATAAAGGATCCTGATGTTATAAGCAGTTGAATGTTCATGGTTTTAAACCAAAGCTCTGCAAATAGTCCTGAAAAAGTTTCAGGACATAACTGGGACTTCAGGCAGCAAGACAGAGGGGAAAGGGAATCAGCCCAGCAATCAGGAGACATGATTGACAGACCCAGGTTGGCTAACTGGCATCCCAAGCACATCGTGCAGCACTGTGACCAAGGGCATAAGGGAATCCCTTAGTGGCGCTTTCCTAAGCAGATGCTTCAACGTCCAAGTCACATCTTGTACCACAACAAACAAGAGACTCTTTGGTACAGGCGCATTCTGTGCAGAGGCTGTTCAGAGTTCCAGCTTGCCAGTACCCAATCACTGCACTCAGGGAGGCTTGAGGTTGGGCATTGGCTGAAAATATAAGCTTCTGCCAAGCTGCATAGACCCTACCATGGCTAGTTCTCATGAAGCTTGTAGGCTGGCTTAATGTGGTGTGTGTGTGAAGAAGACAGGAGGATGTGGCAAGGTCTTTTGGGGCTCACAGACTGACTCAGTGCTATATCTGGTGCCTGTAGCTGTCTTCACTTCAGCCTCTCCAAGTTTTCCAAGAAGATCTCTGCATCTGCTTCTCATTTCCTGTGATGCCCCCACATGCTGTGGGGTGTTAATGCTGTCTCCCTGGGGGCAGTCATTGCACCTGCCTCTTGCTGTACCTGGCTGAATGCTCTCCCCCCCCCCCCCCCTTATGTCCCCTGCCCCTCTGGCATCCTCTCAACAAGTTGAAGCCATTATAGGTTAGTTAGGACAGCCCCTGACGGTTCAGTGCTTGGCACAGCCTGCCTTTCTGACACTTCCCCCCCTCTCCCAGGGTGGTATAAAGATCAGAGATTTGGCATGCAGCAGGTGGGCATAGGAGAGAGCAAAGTACAACCACACAATGTCTGCGGCGGCGTCAGTGCCTGGGGGCACTGCCTGTGACACTGCTCTGTCCTGTGCCTGCCTGCTGTGCGCCCATCTTTCTGCCACCCTGGGGAACCCTCTTTACTTGGGGGATGGGAAACCATTAGAGACAAGTTGCAACTTGTTAAAAATCACAAAAATTCTATTGCTTATAAAATTAGGACCCTTTATCTGATTTTTTGGAATTTTGGCAGGGATGATCCCTTAATTAATTGTCAGAGGCCTTCCAAATTTTGTGCCAATTGGATGAAAAACAAAGATGTTATAACCAGGAAGTCTGATATGTGGAATTGTATATGTGTATTCAACCCTTCATCAGGTTACCTCCTGAGCAGGGGCAGGGATGAGGGGTTGCCCTTATGTCTTTAATATATAAAAGAAAACTCTCACATCCCGTTCAACTTGTTCATGATAACATTCCTAATTCCCCTCATTTATCCATCTGACTATTGTTTTAAATAAATGTGTATCTTGCTATAAGCGGTGTCATGCTCATTGCAGGTTTGCAGGAATAGGGGGGCCTGCAGCGTACTCCTTGGGGGTGGGGTGCTTGCTAGCGGACTGAGGTGCCCCTTCCCACAGCCCAACCCAAATAACATTCATACTCCAATGCCTGCAGGCAGTGGCCTTTGCCCATGAAGGAATATCAGGGAACCACCTATCGCTGATAATATATTTATTTTTTTGGTGGTTCCTCAATTGGCAAGTATGCACAGACAGAGACTGCTTTCATACCTTACAAAATGGGCTATGCTAGTAACTGGAGAGAATACTGGGTTATTATAATTCTGCAATTTTTTAAATGCGTAAATGCACTAATACCCTTTTGTGCTGGGAGATCTCAGGTCATTGTAAAAGCCACATTGGGTGGCTCTTACAATGACTCAAGAACTGCATTCACACATTACAAAAATGGCCCTGGCCAATGCATCATGTTTACATGTTGTAATGTGCAATGGGTCACTAGCAGTACATTAAGTTTACGCTGTTCCAGCCCCTCTGTCCCTGCTCCCGCCACTCTGCCCCTTGTGGCCAGGCCCCAATACACATTTGCGTGGTGATCCAGGGGTGTCTTCATCCTCTTGCTCACGGTCTTCCTGTCCCCCACCCCCCAGCTGCCCACTGGGGAAGAAGTGGCTAGCAGGACCGGTGTATGCCCTGTACAGGGTTGTGCTGCTGTGGGGCTCTGGCGAGCGCAGGGAATCAAAGGCGTGGGCCCCACGTCCATAGCTCTGGTCGCTGGCGAGACCCACTTGGGAGAAGAGAATCGGGGGGGGGGGGGCACTTGGAAAAAGCCTCAGCCCACTGCAGCAGTAATGGTGGCACTTGCAGCACCCGCATGGATCAGGAGGGCCTGCCCTATGGTCAGTGACTGGTCCAGTTTCTCAAGGTATTGGGCACCCGCCCTTTTCGTGGAACGCTGGAATGCCTCCATTTGCTTCAAGTGGTGGTTCCAGTCCTGCCTCTCCGTAAGGCATTCCACAAGGCCTTATGCAGGTATGTACCTGCCACAGGGAATGCCAGTGCCCCTCCGCCAGCTCACTGATGGCATCCCTGCCCTCGTGCACCCCATGGGAGCCCTCGTGCAGCAGCTCCTCAGCCAGGTCCTCCCTGCTCCGCCTCACCTGGGCCCGGCGTTGCCTCCTGCGTTCAGCACCTGGTACCGGTCCTGCCTCTGCATTCGGCCCTTGTGGCTGAGGTGCCTTTGTTAGGTTCCAGACCACCCCACCTACAGTGCACGGTAGAGAGGGCCTTGTTGTGTTCCTACTGACCTGCCCCATGATGAAGGGAGGGACAGGAGGTCTTCTTGCCCAGGCTGCTGGGCCAGTTGGCCCTGGGACTTGTCTGCATCCCTACAGGTGCTCCTATCAGGGATTACTGTCAGCTGCTTGCATCCTTGGATCATACAATCTGGTGTGTTCCTCGTCAGAGAGTTTGGAGGCACTCCCTGCGGCCGTGCTGGCCTCTTGACCTTCTGTGCCTTCCTTCAGGAGAGGGTCCCCGAAGGTCGATAATCTCCTCCTCCTGGACACCTGTTGATGGGAGACATAACAGGACCCAGGTTGGTGGCTGCCATTACCAGACAGCACTGTGATGCGTGTCCTCGGCCTGTTCCCTGCCCGCATGTCCTCCCTCACCCCTCTCCCTTGCACTCACTTACCGCTCGCCTCTGTGCCCATGTCTCCTGCCCCCTCTGCCTCCTGTGCTGAGTGGAGGCTCTCTTCCTCAAGGAGACAGGAGGTTGTTTTTTGATTTCTCTTTTTCCCCCCCACCACTGCCTGGCTCAAGCCATCTGGGTAGCAGGGCACTCCAAGGTCTGGATGGACCGAGGGCTGGGACTCACAGTCGTGGAAGAGTTTTAACGGGTGGGGATGGCAGACCCTGGCAGGCAGGGGAAGGTAGTCAGGTCAAGGCACTCGGCCCAGTGGGGCTCACGGCCCAGGGGGGCCCACAGTTCCCCCGCATCTGCCCTGGAAACCCAGACCTCTTGGGTTTCCCAAGAGGGAAAGGGAAGGGTCGCAGGGTAGGTGGCAGGGCTGTCACCGGGGGTTGGGCGTCCGGGGGTACGTGTCCTGGCGGCAGGCTGGCTCGTGGGGTTGGGCCCCCCCTTCCTGTCTCCTCTCTCTCTCTTCCCCTGGGTGGGCAGGATCTCACTGGGCGGTGGCGGCAGGAGAACCTGCCTGCGAAGGGGCAAGGCTGTGCCCTCTGAGGCCCTCTCTATCAGGGAGGGCAGGACAGCGCAGCCAGGTCCAGCACACACCCGCACTCCTCCATGTCCCGTTAATGATCCTTCCGCCGATTCACCTACAGAAACATTGTTACGACTTTGACTTCCTCTGGACAGTCAAGTTTGACCATCTTTTCGGTGCTCCGCCAGAGCCGGGGCCAAGCCCAGCGGGGCCGATCCAAGGACCTCGCTAAACCATCCAATCAGTAGTAGCGACGGGCGGTGTGGACAAACAGCAGGGACCTAATCAACGCGAGCTTATGACCCGCCCTTACTGGGAATTCCTCGTTCCTGGGGAATAATTGCAGTCCCCGTTCCCCATCACGAATGGGGTTCAACGGGTTACCCGCACCTGTCGGCGTAGGGTAGGCACACGCTGAGCCAGCCAGTGTAGCGCGCCTGCAGCCCCGGACATCTAAGGGCATCACAGACCTGTTATTGCTCAATCTCGGGCGGCTGAACGCCACGTGTCCCTCTAAGAAGCTGGACGCCGAGCGCTCTGGGGTCGCGTAACTAGTTAGCATGCCAGAGGCCTTAGAACTGGACACAAGGGTGCACTTTCCACAGCTGGTTCCTGTTCTACCCTAGAAGTAGGAATGGGTCCAGCAGCAACCAGCATTCCCAAACCAGTAATCATAATAAAAATACATTAAAATAAATAAACAAAAATAGAAGCCTGATTTGTTTTTGTTATTCTAACAACATAAGACAAAAAGGCACATTCCTAACCAGCACTGGCAGAGGATCCTAGCTGATTTTGGGGCAGCCCAATTTCTTGGGAGTGCAGCCACCCCCCCCCACCCCATCCAGCTCGCACTGCAGCACAGCGCCCCCTGCCGGCCCAGCTCCCACTGCAGCGTAGGTGCTGGGTGTCACTAGGGACTAGGAGGGTGCTGGGTGCTAGTGGGTGGGAAGTGGAGTTACTGGGAAGGTGCTGGGTGTCACTGAATAGTACTAATGGGGTGCTGGGTTTTACTGGGGGCCCTGCATAGGGATAGTGTCATTATTGGGTGTTACTGGGAAGGACTGGGGTGCTGCTGGGTGGCACTGGAACACCGGGTGAATGCGGGGGGAGAGTGTCCCCTGGACAGAGATGAGGAGTCTGGACGCACAGATTTATCCCCCCCCCCGCAAATTTGCAGCTCGGTATCCTATTCGCTCGCGGGGAGACAGTGGCTGATTTAGGAGCACGCCTCATTGGCTGGCGCTGACAGGGGGATTGATGGGCGCCGACTGATTGGCTGCTGTGTGATTAATGGCCCGGGCTGCAGTCGCGACAGGAATGGGTCCCGGGAACAGCGCGGAGCCCCCCTCCCGCCCTGCAGCCCCCTCCCACACCCCTTGGCCCTTCTGCACCCCCATCCCAACCCAGCAGTGATATCACCCCTCATCCCCACGGGGCAAAGCCCCCCCTTTTGTCTCTGCCCCCCATCCCTACCCAGCAGTGACATCACCCCACATCCCCATGGGGCAAAGCTCCCCCATTGTCTCCTCTGCCCCCCCCACCCATACCCAGCACCCCCAGCTGTGACATCACCCCACAGGGCAACCCCCCCATTGTCTCCTCTGCCCCCC
>QEPC01003896.1:698797-710329 GCA_003113815.1 Sphenodon punctatus | reverse complement strand
AAACCCTGAAAGTTCGGAAGGCTCCATCAAGATGATTGAAAGCCTGAAGGTAACACCCTTAACTTGCACACCATAGGTTATGCAGAGCCACACGACCAAATATAGAATTTGAATTTCCAATATTTAAAAAACTTCCCTTAAGTCATCCTGATCCACAGGAGAAGCATAGGGTAGAAGGATAAACAAACTGCAAACTAACAAACAAAGAAAATTACTTGTACAAAGGAGTGTGAGTTAAACTTTTCGTCTCCAAGCTTTCAGTCATCTTTGATTAGGCTAAGTAAAAACCAACAACATTATTCTATGCCTGAACAGGATTCATTTTCTCTATGGTGTTGTATATAACATCATCCTGTTCTATGAAGCCTCATGTCTTAGTATAAGTGTAGGTTAGTGTCACACTACTACTTCTTTCTCAAGATACCAGAGGGGCTTCTATGAGGGCAATCATGGCTCTATTCTCACAGAAATTAGTGCGTGTAGGAATGCGCAAGCCTGCTTTTTTCCAGCGAAAACACCCGTGATTATAAGAGCTACACCGGGGGACCCAGTCATGCGCAGGTGTTCTTGCAGGAGAAAAGTGGAATAGCACTTATTTGTTTCCATGAGACCAGAGCCACGATTGCTCTCATGGAAGTTTCCAGCCCCTCCCAGGTAACATGAGAAAATGGTCTTATAACAACAAGGCCGTATATTAATCTCTCACATATGCTTCAGGTTAGCCAGCAGAAATACAAAGACAGAATTAAGGGGATGTGTGAGGTGTGGGTGTAACTACCTTGTCATTTCCTGGCTGTATTTGTGGTTTCGACATGGGAATAAGAAATGCTACAGTATTGCTGAGGGGGATAAAAATACTGTAGCATTAATAAGAGTTCTGTGTGGATTCTCTGGTGTTTTGACTTCTCACGATCTCGTGTACAGGAGGGTGAGAGTTCTCTACCCTGAAAGCGCAGCACAGGGGAGCCAGTGTTGCCCTGGGTCAGTCAGTGCTTTATACTCCCTGCTGGAGCCAGGGGAGTGCAGCACCCTTGTGCTTTTCTGCAATGGGGACCGTGGCTTTAATGAAGCCCAAACTCTCTCAACCCCCACCTGTCCTGGGGAAAGAAAGCAAAGATCCCAGCTGCTACGGATCCCTGCAGCTACCAGCGGCACTAGGAAATTGTCAAAACTGGGGCAGACTCTCACCAAAGAGAATCGGGGACAGCAAACTGAGCTAGCCAGAGAGTCCAGTCTGAGCCCAAAAAATCCAATGCAGGGGGAAGGATAGGGCGTGCATGTGCGCGCGTGCAAAGGGGAAGATGAAGAATAAAAACAGAATTAAATAAAAGTATTTTCCCAAGTGGGTTCATTGCAAATTTGTCTGCCGTGGGGTAGATCCGGTACAAGCCCCTCTGATCTGGGAAAGCAGTGTTTTACCTTGGAACTGAAGAGGCCGGGAATGGGATAACGTAGCCCAGACACTTAGGAACCCCAGCTGAGCTCCAGAGAGCAAGCTAGGCACCTTCTAATCAGTAGTGTAAATCCATGGGGGAAGCTGGATCTGCCCCAACCTACCAATGCTCTGGCCCCGATCCAGAAATCGCCAATCAAACTAAAATCACGTGAAAATAGAACTCTAAAATGTTTGAAACTGTAAAAAAAAACCAAAAAAACCCACATCATTCCGGTGGAATTGTTTATTACTCCAGAGTTGTCGCACATGCTGGGAGCAGGTGAGGGTGCTGTGCAGGGAGGTTGGGAGCAGGCAGGAGGGGGCTGGGGGCACGGCAGTGGGGATTAGCGGTATAGACAGAGGGGAACTGGAATCAAGCAGATGGATGGGGACTGGGAGCTGGCAGGAGGTTTCAGTGGTGTGTGACCTGGGAGGGGGAGTGTTTTGCACTGGCCAGTCACAGGGGGATGGGGGAGCTTGTGACTGATAACTGTTGATAGTGGGGGGAAGGGGGGGGCACAAGAGTGGGGGCTGGGCAGGGGTTCTATATAACTTCAAAAAATTAGGAGCATGAGCCCCCATGTGACTCCCTTGTAAGTCACCTATTTGTGGGGCAGGGGAGGCTTGCCTGGGGGGCTGGTCAGTCCCACCGCCAGGGGGCCTTCGTTGCTGGGTGCCTGGAAGTGTGTGGAGGGGGGTTGCTTGGGGACTGGAGATGTGGGGGGGGTGTGTGCCTGGGGGTGAAGGAAGTCCAGGGGGATGCGAAGAGGATGGGTGTGTAAAGGAGTCCCTGAGAGTGTGGGGGGTCCCTGGAGTTGGTTGTGTATGCGGGGGTACCTAGAGTGGTGCGACGATGGTGTCTATGAGTATCTAGGTGTGTGCGCAGTAGGGTACATTGGGGGCCATGGGTGTACAGGGGTCTCCAGCAGGGTCCCTGGCATCTCCATAGACTAAAATGGGAGTCTCAAGGAGAAATCACAAGAAGGGGTAACCTTACTCCCTGGATGTCTGTATGGGAGGGGGAGACAGGGGTGTCTGGAAGTGCCTGTGGGTGGGGTGGAGCCTAGGGGGCTGTCTGTCTATAGGGGTGCCGGTGTGGGAGAGGGTGACTGGGGGTGTCTGGATGTGCAGGGCAGGGGGGGCTGTGGGGAGGTATCAAAGGGTGGTTCAAGGGGTATGGTTTCCCTCCCCCAGCAGAAGCACAGATAATCTACTCTTATCTTTTAAAAATACCACCCCCTTAAAAATGTTGCAACCCATACTGTGTGAGGGGGGGGGCTACTGGAACTCGGATTCCTGAGGGCAGTTTTGCACCAAAGACCCTCAACGCATCTCCCAGCCCCAGCCAGACAATTGGCATACAGCCCCTTCAAGGCCTGACCCTCCCTGGAAACCCTCTCTCAGCTACGTCTTATTTCAATTCTACTTACGGACAAGAGCAACCCTATCTTTTAAACTAGAACACCCAGAAGGATAAAGCAGGGGGGATAAAAAAATATGCAAATTTCCAGGTCCCTTAATGAAGCAGAAACTGCAAGAGACCCAAAGGAAAAAGACTTAAGAGATGGGGGAGTTATTTACCCCTAAAGAATTAAAATTCGAAGTGTTCCAACCTGGCAGCCTCTTCACCAAAACAAAGGTCCTGTTGAGCACACATGCCAATTATAAAAATAAATAAATTCTAGGAGTTAAAAAGTTAGTGGTTGGAATGTGTGGCTTTTTAAACAGGGATGAGCTTCCTCCTGAATTATAGGATGGGCTCCAGGCATCCTATTATCTATCTATCCATCCATCCATCCAGTTCCAACCAGGATTATGACCCCTCCTGGCAGGAAGGTGGGATCCCCACTTTGGGAATCTCTGCAGATGGGGTATAGTTTCAGTCTTGTGTGTCTCTGTCAGGACTCCTGGGTTCTCCTAGCCTGTCAGCTCCCGCAGCCCAATACATCCCTGAGAATTAGGATTCACAGTTGGACAAATTCTCCCTCCCCCCAAACACGCCCCCCCAAGTTGATAGTCAGGGTAGGGGGCTGCTCGGCTGCTCTGTGTGCGTTTGTGTGGTCTGTCTGGTGTCTGTCTGTCCTTGGGGTGATGCCCAGCCCCTCATTCTATCCCTGCAGCATCCCTGCTGCTAAGAACCCACAAGGAATTTTTTGCTGACGAAGATTCTCTGCCCCAGTCTGAGGGGAGTCCCTGCCTGCCCATCCCTGCAGCGTCAAGCCTGGGTTATGCACAGAGGCAGCTCAGGAATGTGCCCCCAGCACAGAGCGCGGGTTGAGGGTGGGGGGCAGGGAGTTTGGCCTGGAACATGAGGCCTTGGTTCTCTTTTGCTCCTTCTCGGGGTGGGGGGAGAAGAGACCCCCATCTCAGGGAAGGAAAGGTCTGTTCCCCCATGAATCACACTCTTCATTAGAGCGCAGCACGGCGGCTCTGACTCCTGCAGGCTGGAGCGGGGGGACCAGGGCTGCGCTGCCAGGATTTATAGGGCAGCCTTTAATTAAGCCATAAAGTGCAAGAGGGGTTGGCGGGCACGGGAGGGAAACAGCACAGCCGAGACTCTGTCCTCGGGGTCCTTGCTCTCCCTGAGCCCCATAAACCTCCTGATTTATACCCAGCTCCCCAGTCCCTGGGGCTCCCAGCCAATGTGTCCCACACTGTGGATTAGTGCTTCCGGGGGGCCAGGACTCCTGGGTTCTCTGGCAGGGGAGTGGGGGCTAATGGATTCGAGTAGGGGGGCTGGGAGCCAGGACTCCTGGGTTCTCTGGGAGGGGAGTGGGGGCTAGAGAGTTAGAGCAGGGAGTTTTAGTTCCAGGGAAAAGAGGGTGCAAACACATTGCTTCCTTTCTCTTGGAGGACAGATCTTAGAAGCGGGGCCCAATCCTACCGGGCACTGCACAACTGTAACGAAGAGAGCTCTGAGCTGTGCAGACACACCATGAGTTCACTGGCTGGGGATGACATCACCACAGATCTTTCATTCACTCTGATTAGGGGGGGCGGTGTTCAGGCTGGTGGTCATCACTGCACTGGGGGGGGAGCAGCTTGCTGTCTCTCCCCACCAACAAGCCCAGATTTTCCCAACAAGCTTTGCTGCTAAGATGTTGTCATGGGCAACAGTGATGGGGGGGGCTCACAGAAAGAGGATGCCAACTTACTACAGCAACTGCCCCCTCCCTGCTATTTTGTACCCCCAAATTTGGGCACTGACTGACACTCAGTTCTGCGAGTGGGTCACCCTTGGGTTCCTACATACCCCCCCCCCCCAAGTGGGCTGCAAGTTGGGACATGGCCCCCAGCTCCATCACTGCTGCCCCAGTTCCCCCCCCCAATGTGTCACAACTGGGTCCAAGTGTTTTTTTCTTTGACCCCTTCCTGTGTATTATTCCCACTGCATCAGCCCCCGGGGCTGTTGCCCCCCCACAAGCAAACACCCTCCTCCTTTCCTGGTGAAAACCTTCAGCTCTCATAGGAGGAGGGCAATGACAATGGATCTTAAGGATTCAAACATGGGCAGACCAGCCAGCATGCAGAGCCTCTCATGTGCCCCCTGCTGGCCGCCCCGGCCTATGGCAAGCCTCGTCACTGCTGGGGGCACTCTCCCCCTCAGGCTGGGAGGGGAAGCACCCGTGTGGGAGAGGCAGGTAAAAGGGGACAAAATATGGCATGTCCTACAAATGTCGGAAAACTGAGACCCTGTACTGATACCAATTTCCCTGCAGTTGATGGGATTTTTCCTGAAATTTCCATTCCACCAAAAGAAATTGCCCTCCATCTGGCAACACTGATGCTGCCACTTGCAGGGTAGTTGTAACTACCTGAAGGTTTGCAAGACTAGACAGGTAACAATTTGTTTACTTCCATGGTAAATAAGCATGGCCCTTAAAGAGATAGCAGTGTGGCTAGGGAGTTAGGATGCAGCAGCATTAGCACTGTGGCTGGGGAGTTAGGATGCTTCAGCAGTAACATTAGCAGTGTGGCTGGAGAGCTAGATGCATTAGCCGTGTGGCTTGTGAGTTAGGATGCTGCAGCAACATTAGCAGTGCGGTTGGAGATCTAGGATGCTGCAGCAGCATTCGTACGCTTGGGGAGGTAGATGCTGTAGCTGCAGTAGCAGTGTGAGTGGGTGGCTAAAATGCTGCAGCAGCATTAGCAGCGTGACTGGGGAGTTAAGACGCTGCAGCAGCAGGAATATTTGTGGCTTGGCCTTTCCTTGTGTATCTGAGATGGGGTTCTGTAGTCAAAACTGGGCAATAACAGGAAGTCAAGGCAGCACACTTGAGGGGAATCCACCAATGTCCCAAGTGAACACTAGGATCACCAGCTTACAACTATCTCCATTCAGGACACCAGCTGCTGACATTCTCACCAAGCCTGGACAATGATGGGGTTCGGGGAGAGAAAGCAGGGCAAGGGAAACAGCAAGGGTCCTGGGACAGGAAAGAATCAAAGAGAACTTTAACCCTGGTGGCCAGAAGATGGAGGAGGACTCTGTTTCCCTGGGTGTGAGGGCATCGCGAGAGTCAAACTCTGGATTCAACATCAATCCCTGCACTTAGACCTGAGAGCAAATTACCTTGAATTCAGCCCATTCCTGTTCTTTATTACACTCTCTGCCGATTGCAAATGAACAAGTTGACCTGACCAGTCATTGTGCTCACACAGCAAGGAAGCTACTGGGCAGTGGCTTAGCAGCCGAGGGAGCATCCAGGGCAGAATGGTTGCAGTGACTGGGCTCACTCTTATCTCCCCCCAACCCCCCACACACTTATGTCATATTGTTGTTTGGGAAGAACATTTTCCCCCAATAAGGAAAGCAGGAGTGTCTCGGGGAAATCAGGGCCGCTGGCAGGCCTCCTCCCCGTGGGCTCCATCGCCAAATAACTGCACAAAGGGGGAGGCTTGGGAAGTGACTTTTCCATCCTGTGTCCAGCTCTGCTACCCACAGAGAGAGACACACACACACACCACTGCCAATCACCCACATGCGCGCACACAGATAAACGCATGGATACATGTGCAAACACACACCTCTCCCATCCACACAGGTATACACATCTGACTTACAACCATCCCCCATGCACAGAGACAGCCCCAAACACAGGCATCCACGTGTCTCGCACGCACACGTGCCCCAGCCATAGGCGGCACACCGGCACACACTCAAACATGCACAGCAGAGACACGCACCCCACCAGCCATCTGAGCCCATTTGTGCCATGTCTTCTGCCCCCCGGGATGGATCACGTGAGATTCTGGAACAGAGCTAGCGGCACAGGGGAAGAACCCAACGCTGGTTACTACAGGATGTCTCATGCCGACGCCATCAAGGTTGGCCCCCAGTCCCTGCCTAAAGCTAAAAACGGTGATGCAGGAAAACTTTGGTTCTGCTGAGGGTCTGGAATTTTGCATTCGTACGGGTGTCTGTCTATGCATTCATCCCTCGACACACCATCTGTCTGTCCGTTCGAGCAGCAGAGCGGCATTTGCATCTGGAGCGCAGGGTTTCAGTGCAGAGAGAAATTCCACAACTCCCCCGTCCCCCGAGCAGGAAGCGGGGGCTCCATGCCTGACAGCCTCGGCCTCTCCAAACTGATCTGTCGGGACGGGGAGGAACGCGCTGAGCTGGCATTTCTGAGCGGGGTTCGGGTTGGGGGGTTTGGAACCAGAACACAACTGGAAAACATTAGCTGCATGTAAGAACCGCCCTCCCAGGCCTCGGTCCAGAATGGGGGCACCAGTGGGCTGGACAGCAGCAGAGAGGGATGGGGGAAGCCGGGGGACAGGCCTTGCAGAGAGAAAGGGAGTCATTCGGCAGCGGTCAGAGACCCACATTCTGCCTGTAGAATAAACTAGGCAAATCAGTGCCATGAAAACCCAGAATGCAAATCTGTTTCCCATCAATTTGGGACATCTCCTCTCTGTAACTGTCACGGAGGAACATAGGGTCACACACACGTGATACTAGCCTACATGTAGACTACAAGCCTAGTAAATACATAAAGCAAAACATGCAATATGTATGTAATGCTACAATTGAGAACTGTAAAACCCAAATCAGAACTGTGACATGTGACCAAGCTTCAGGAAATGGAAAGACAGTTTGTTGATTTGCCCCAGATGGATGGCCAGAGACATTAAAAATGCTAATGCAGGTAGCCATTGCCTACGTGACAGACCTCGGATTTCTCCAAGGCGGGAACGAGAAACAAAGAGATCAGGAAAGGTACTTAAGGAGGCCATTAAGCCACCTTCGGGGCTCTCTCCCTTAGCCATCTTGAGCAGCTGCATCTGCATCCTAAATCTGTCAGCCAGTAAGGCTGGAAGCTATGAACAGAGACAGGACTTTGCTTTCTAGCAACTCTAAGACTGAAGACCCAGTCACTTACATCAAGGACTGAGAAGAACCTATGGGCCTTTGTAGGGTAAGATGCTTATTTAGGAACTCAACCAGTATAGATCAGGAATGCGTTATATTTACCTTTGATTTCTAGTAACCACTCTATCAACTATCTTGCTTATGTAATCTCTTATCTTTATGAAGAAGTGTCTGTGTCTAACATTGGAACACAAGTGAGCAACAAGAGTTCTCAAGCTCTTGCGAACCCAGAGATTAAAGAGTCTGTAAACCGGAAGGATCGGGCCCTTGGGTGACAAAGGAGTTGTCCCTGCGGCAGGCTTGAATCGGCCAGAGAGAGAAAACTGATTCAAGTGGGCTGTGAGCGAGGGAAACTGAGTCACTCAAACCCGGTAAAGTGGGGGTGCAGACCTCCAACCCATGACAATAACCCCCTAATACAGCACCAGCAAGAGGCTGCGAGGGAGTTAATGGGTTTATCTCCCTGTGGGGCAGCTTTAGCGCAGCCCAGTACTGGACAATACAGGCATCCTCATTGGCTAGCCCACACCAACATCCCCCTTGACTAGCCCACACCAGCGTCAGCATCCCCATTGGCTAGTTTACAGTGCCAGAATCCCCAATGGCTAGCCCCTATTAGTGCCATCATTCCATTGGCTAGCTCACATCACTTCCAGCATCCCATTGGCTAGTTCATATAAATCAAACAACAACAAAAGACCCAAAGTTAAATCCAAACAACAAAGCAGAGCAACCCAAGGATCTACTGCAATGAATAACGTTCACAAAAAACATTTTGGACCTGGCCTTAGACCTGGGAAGCCAGGGTTCAAATCCCACCCGGCCAGTGCCATGAACTCACCGGGTGTCCTTGGGCAAGTCTCCGCCTCAGTTTTCCATCTGTAAAATAGCAACATGTATGTGTGTGTCGCTCCCTCTGCGTTCCCCACATCCTTGTCCATCTTGGATTGTCAGCCCACTGGGCAGAGGAACGGTCTCCAAACTCGGTGACTGTAAAGTGCTCCATACGCCTAGTAGCGCTACAGAAGTTAGCAGCAGTAGTAATCCATGTACTTGGAAGTCCTTAGAACAATGTAAAAACACAAACCATATCAGACAGAACAGTTTACGGAGAATAATACTGATGAACTTTGAAAAAAAGCCAACGCCCTTCATCATAAGTTGTCTTCTTCAGGGCTTGATTTTTCAGTATGAATGAACCATGGGTATATCATGGTTTCTAAACATTCTTATAAATTGGATAATTCCATTTTCTATTCCCTTGATAAATGTGTGTGGGGGGGGGGGGGGGGGGGAAGGGGAAGACTCACAAGGAAAGTCAAAGGAAACCTTTAAAAAAATCCTCTATAGAGGAAGAAACAACCCTTTAAAAATATATAAATCAGTGCAAATTAGTATCATATTTCCTGTGCAACAAATAAAGTTCAAAAAGAACCTCATTCCCAAGGTCAAACAAACTTACAGATCACTACGTTTCACCAGGCCCATTCTGTTCCTTCTCACAAACAAAACTAAAAAGCCTGCTCAGTTTTTCCCATGTTTAAAGACTAGCAAACTGATCACTTCAAGGAATCACATGTCTAATTAACACCATAATTAGATAATTTGGTAAAGCTGTAGTTATAGCCAAAATATAGGGAACCTCAATTGCTATCAACAATAAGAATTAGAAGACATACTATAGCAAGTTAATAAGCAGAAATATAAAACATTATATATTTTAACAAATAGCAAAATAAAACCCCCAAACCTTATTTGTTATTTATGAAACAAAAAATACAACCAATAATGTACCTATCAATACAACCAATACAACTATCTTCAACCATGTATCAAGGATTACAGCCACAATGTGACAAATGATAATAATTTGTGAGGATTCATATATTTTATAAAGGGGTTTATTTATTTGTTTCAATATAGGATCTTTTTGGATTTTTAAAGGTTTCCTTTGACTCTACTTGTGAGTCTTTTCCCCTGTTGATCAAGATAATAGAAAATGGAATTATCCAATTTATAAGAACAGTTAAGACCATTGAAGGTTCACTGATGTTGAAAAAATCAAGTCTTGAAGAAGACAATTAATGTCAAAATGCATTTGCTTTTTTTCAAGTTCATCAATATTATACTCAAGAAAGTGTCTCATCCGAGGTGGTTTGTATTTTTACCTTTTTCTAAAGACTTTCAAGTATATTGATTCAGTAGGCATGACTTAGTTCTTATTAGAGTCAGCACCCCATTGGTTACTTTATGATGCTGGCATCCCTATTGGCTAGCCCACATTAATGCCAGCATCCCATTGGCTAGCTGACAGCACTCCCCACTCATGCTGTAACCCCGTGCTGCTAGAGGAAATTTCACCAAGTGACAAGCTCTGCCGTGATCACAGGGCTCTGGGGTGGGTGCCGCTTTGAGGGGAAAGCACTGACTCCACAAGAGGGGGCAGAAGGCAGCCGCAGTCCTGGCTAGGCCTCCCCTAGAAAGGTGGGTCAGGATGCAGGCTGGGAAACTAGTCAGAGTCCGGGAGGAGGCAGATTTGGGTCCAATATTAGGAAGCGTAAGAGCAGCCGCGCACGCGTGCATGTGTCTGTACAGACATCTCTGCGTGTGCATGAATGTGTGTCTGTGTGTGCGTACACCTCCATGTAACCAGCACCTGAACAAAGGCAGCCTGGTGTCTCTCAGGGTGTGTGTGTGTCTAACTCAGGGGGATTTGGGGGCTCCAGAAGGGGCCCTATCTCCCCTCCAGTTGCACCCACTGGTATGAAATTTGGGCTCCCTGCCTACCTTTGGGGTTTCTGCCCCTCTGCCAAGTTTGGCTGAAATCCGCCCGAGGGATCGACTGTTATTAAGGGCGCCCAGAGAATGACCCTCGTCGGCGCAGCCTTCTGCCTATAGGTTTACAGCTGCCCCAGTCAGCAGGTGCCACCCTGCAGGGTCCCCTGGGCAGCAGAAGGGTCCTCTGGGCAGGAATCCTCAGCTTCTCTTTCCCCTGGGCTGGGGCTTGTGGTGCAGGAAGGGTGGGGACTGATTGGCAGTGAGCGTGGGGGGTGGGGGGGGCGCCATCCCGCTGGGCCGCAGCAGGGGATTAGAACTGTCTGCCCCCTACCTCCCCCTCTCCTGTGATCAGCCTCCCCCTCCCCTGCAGGCGTGTTCACACGTTCCATCAGCCACTAGTCTCATCGTTTGTGTGAACGTACGTACCGGGGAGTGGCTACCTGACAAACCCAGGATGCTGCTCCAGAAAAATATGGGTCCAAAGACAAGCCCTCTCTCCCAGATATGGGACAAAGGTGTCCCCTTATCAGCAACCAGCTCCCCTGGAATGAATCGCGACAGGGGTGAAAGCTGGCAGAGTATGCGGAGGGGTGGGGGGCTCTTGCCCCCTAGCTAGCCCACAACCTCCCCCCCTCAGCCCAGCTCCGTGACTGGGCAGCGCCCGGTGTCTCTGTCTTGGCTGACTGAGGGGAGACAGCCCCAGACAAGGACAGAGGCTGCCTGCTGACAGGCCTCCGCACGTCTGCCTCTCCCGGCTGCTGGGCGGGTTCTTATTTTGTCCCTGCAGCAAGAAATCAAATTCAAGAGGGGAGGCAGCCCAGCAAGGGATAAAGCATCCAGGTGCAGCCAGTCAACCGTCCACAGCTCCGCTGGCCTGGTGTGGGGCAGGCATTGCAGCCCCAACGAGCTCCCGCACTGGAGAGGTTCCCCTCCCTGGGTTCTC
>QEPC01003896.1:667772-682266 GCA_003113815.1 Sphenodon punctatus | reverse complement strand
CCCTGAGGTACGAGGGGCCCAGACCGTGACGGGCTCTGTAGATCAACACCAAAACCTTGAACCTGGCTCGGCTCGCTATTGGCAACCAGTGCAGAGTCCGGAGCACAGGTGTAATGTGGTCCCGGCGACCCGTCCCCGCAAGGAGATGAGCCGCCGCATTCTGCACTAGCTGCAGCCTCCGAACCATGGCAGACATGACCGTAGCCAGCAGACGGGTGATACCAGCGGAGTGTATACACCCCACTAAAACAATCGTCATAGAAGGGGCGACAGGAGAAAAAACAGCTCCCATTGCAGAACTAGAATTGGAATGGGAAGGGCTGAAGGGACCCCTGGAAGTAGCGGTACTAGATGAATTGAAACATGACCTATTAGTAGGGGATGAGATATGGGGGTGGCAGACAGCCATGGCAGCGAGTCAGGCCTGTCAGGTAGAACAGGCCAGATCCATGCAACACCCCATAGCGGAGGAAGAACAGGGACAGGAGTCTGGGAGGGAACCGGACATTGCTGGGGGCCAAGAGAGGGTCCCTGAGGAACAGAGCCCGGGAAGGGAAAACATAGAGCCCAAAGAGGGAACAGGAATTCTAGGGGTGGGCCTACAGGGCACCCATGGAAAGGAAAATGTGGACCCCAAAGAGGGTGCAGCAAAGGAGACAGTAATCCTAGGGGCGGGCCTAGAGGGTAGCCCAAAAATAGAATTTGTAGGGCCCAGAGAGGGTGCGACAGAGGGAATAGCGACCCTAGGGGCAGGCCAGGAGGGCAACCCTACAATGGAAAGTGTAGAGCCCAAGGGGGGAACGGAGGTAGAGATCCCAGAAACGGATGGGGTATCCCTGGGTGGAGTAGAGAAGGTTAAGCTGGAGGGTTTGGCGTACCCCAGCCTAGCAAGCTCAGAAGATTTGGAGCCGGAGGTTATAGGAGACCCCAGCGGGGAGCAGCTCAGGCAGACAGCTCAAGAACAGGAGGAGGGATTCACTTCTGACTGTGGAGAACAAGTAATCTGGGGGGGTGTGGAAAAAACAGTTCTGCAGCCACTCCCAATCAAACGTCAGCCTTGTGAGAGAGTGGATGTAGATACAGGGGGACCCCTGAAGCAGAAGACAAGGGGAAAGCACCCTGGTCTGACCCTAGTAGAGGCAGCAACTAGATACCTGGAGGCCACGACTCTAGCTTCTACAGGGGCCACTGGGGTTGCTAATGGCCTGATAAAGATTTTTTTCCAGCTGGGTTTTCCATCAGAGATATGGGATGACAGTGGAGGAAATCTCCTAGCCGAGGTAGTAGACTGTCTAGGGAATGACAAGAATTCCCTACCAGAAGTAATGGAGTGCCCATGGAATAACAAGGGAGGAAAGTCCCTACCAGAATTAAGGGAATCACTAGCAGAAATATCGGAATGCCTATGGGAGTGCTGTGGGGTTAAACATGTGCCAACCACACCCTATCTTCCACAGACTCATGGGCTAATGGATATGTGTAGTGGGACCCTGAAGGGAATGTGGAGGGCTTATGGGGACTCTCACCCTGACAATTGGGATGAGGAGTTCCTGCATCTGTCCTCTGCCTACAGTAAAAAACCTCTGGAGTCCAGGGGCTTCTCGCCTTTTCAGCTGACGTTCGAGAGGAGAGCTAAGGGACCCCTGATGACTCACGTAATAACCTTGACTCAGTCTGGGAGGAACCCCAAAGTGGTCCATATAAGCCAGTTCAAACCACATTGGGACAGGGATGAACTGGTATACAAGCTCTCCCCTGCTGACAACTTGGAAGGGGATGATGAGAAAACAGACCCCTTAGTTATAGACTATGGGGAAACTGAGATGGAGGATCTCTCTCCCCCTGAGGAGATTGTGCCCCAAGATAAGGAGAAACTGGGAGGAGTGTTTCTCTATCACACAGCATTTGAGTGCACGTCTATTGTGTATATGATGTAGTACATGTATTGTTTATTAACCCATTTCACATTTTCTGTAACGGTACACAGACTAACATGTTCCAGGATTGGGATTGACCCAACTCTTCTCACATGTTCTCTAAGGGGGGAACGTGTCATGGGGACATGGCGGCAACACACCCATTTGGGCGGAGATAACACATCCATTTGGGGGAAGATGACACACATTTCGAGGATACGTGTAATGTAATATAAAGGGTTAACAGATTGTAAACTCAGTTGGAGCAATATATTGGAACCAGTTGCCAGACTGGGGGGAGAGATTCCCTTAGTTATAACAAGTGGGCAGTTTATTGCCAAGCAATGGCCAGGTCAGCCCTGCCACCTGATTACAAGGACAATAGCAGCAGGGGACAGGAAGCTACCGAAGCCCCTGCGAAGGGGAGAAGGAGAGATAGGATCTCTAGAGACTTTAAGGACACTTCCATCTTGGATTTCAACAAGTAAACAGCTCAGTGGAGTAGCTGTTGCAAGAATGCAAACTATGGACTAAAGACTTTGCCATTTCGCTAAGAAATTGTGCCCGGCTATGAACATTAAAGCTGTGAGAAGTCTATTGGAACTGGATTGTACCTCTTAGGGTATGGACACAGTTAGGGAATATCAGTGAATTTAGAATGCGTGTCCTTTGTGTTTGATTTATTGACTTGCACTATCTGATCAACAGCCTTGTACTTGTACGTACTCAATATATGTTTTATAACCAAGCCTAGCGTGCTTGTGTGTTTATTCGGCCTTGGGGGGTTCATTTGAGGGGCGCTCTATCTAGGTGAGAGCCTAGACGAACCTTCTTCATATAAGACAACCCCACTGCAAAGTCTTCCAAGCTACAGGTGGCCAGAGAAACGTTCTCTGTGTTACGGCTGGGCTGGGAGATCAAGGGGAGGCGTTTCTAGGGGGCACAGGCCTCTGAAAGCTCCCTGATTGCAGTGAAGGTTTTCTAATCATGTGGGGACCCACGCGGGCACAGGCAACTGGGTTGTGGCTGGCCTGGTGGGCATACGGGGGACAGCCTCTAAAAGAAGAGAGGGCCCCAACCCCATCTCTCCAGCTTCACCTGGGCCCCCCTTCTAGCCTTCCTCAGCCAATGCCTGCACGGACTCCAGCTTGTGGCACTGGACACGTAAGAATCATGATTGTGTAGGGCTACTTCTGCTTAGCGTGGGTAGCGTTGTTACCTGCCAAGACTAGGAAACCAGGACTTGTGCTTTTCTTTTCTTCGAATCAAATTATATTTGAGATTCAAGGCGATCTTTGATCCCGCTCAGCTGATGGGCAGACGCGGTCACTGCTCATCGTGCTCATTATTGTGGTTGGACCCTCCCCAGTCCATTGTGACCAATAATTGAGTGAAGCTACAGTTTTGTAACTCTGTGTGCGACTCTCCCCTGTTCCCTGTCTCTGTGGGGTTCGGAAGGACAACCCCCCTCCGTTCCAGCGCTAAGGAGCTAGGCTGAAGGGCTTACAACATAATATTGGGGGGGTGGTGAGTCCAGGCCTCCCGATAGGTGCACCAATCTCCCTGGATGTTCCTCCACCACAGCTGGCACTTGGTTTACCAGCTGTGACGCTATAGCAGGCTGGGCTCGCAAATGTCACAACACACAGAGCTCTCCGACGGGGTCTTTAGTTCCTGTTCTGCTGCGGTTACCAAATATTGCAGCTCTCGGGAGTCTCCCCGCTGGGCACAGCCTCTGGGCCGCGCTTCCGTTCCTGATGTCATAGGGGAAGAGCAGAGACCACAGGGTGACCGGAGCAGCCTCTTCCCTGCCGTTGGCTTTCAACCCTGCAGGGTCCTGTGCGGATTTGACATCTGGTTTTAATCTTGTCGGCCGCCTGGAGCAGTGCACGAAATTTGATACGCAGGGTTGACCTTATCACAGGGCCTGCTCTTCTGGGGGCCCTAAAGTGGACCCCGATTTCACCAGGGCACGGTGTGGAGGCCCCCGTGGTTTCCCAGCAGGGCCCCATACATGACCCTCTCTAGAGCTGCTTAGAGGGGGCCGGCATCATCTTGTCTTCACCCTGGGTCCCACAACTTGTAAGGCCAGTCCTACCCACAGGCCGCCTCCCCCCGATTAGCTTGGCCAGTGGTCACTGATGAACCTGTTCTCAAAAACCTCCAAGCCTCGTTCAGACCCAGGTCTGCTTCACCGCATCTCCCTGCAGTGAGTTCCACAGGCTAATTTACCTTGCCTGAGAAAGTAACTCTGTTTGGTTTGCTTTAACCCTGTTTCCTGTTACTCTTTGGATGGCTCCTGCTCTGGGATTAGGTCAAGTCAATTCAATTAGTTTATTAGGCACTGGCTTCCGCCAAGGCCAAAAAGCACCCAAGAGTACAAAACACAGAAAAATAAAATACGGTAATATTACCGACTCTGGGATTAAGAGAAAGGTGAGGAAAGGGGCGGTGTGTGGTGTGTGTGTGTGTGTAAAAAAACTGAAAGCACACCCCACCTGTGGGGGGAGTGGAAAGGGGGCAATAGCAGCATAGACTACTGGAAAGGTTGTTGGCCTTGGACCTCGAAGGCCAGGGGCAAAATCCTGTCTTAGTCATGAACTCACTGGGTGGCTTTGGGTAAAGTCACTGTCTTTCAGCCTCAGTTCCCCAATCTGTAAAATGAGGATAATAATGACCACCTTCTCACAGCTGTTGTGAGTGGGAATTAGGTAAGACTTGCAAAGCACCTTGAAAAGAGAAATGGTAGATCAACATAATGTGGCTGGGGGATGGATTTATTTTATTTTATTTATTGATTTAATAAATTTGTACCTCAACCCTCCTGCAACGCAGATAGGTAGAACTGTTTAGTGCCAGTTTGAAAGCAAGTTGTAATCCAGACCCTTGTCCCTGGGCAGTTGCTCCCTGGGAGATGAATTCAGAATCTGTCTATCCAGAATCACTGCTCTGAAGCTGCCCCAGGGCTAGGGAGTTAGTTGGGTGTCAGGGGAGCAGACTGGCTGTGCTCTGGGCTACAAGCGGAGATCACTCTGCTCAAGAAGATTCTATTCAACTGCCCCTTCCCACTCTTTCGGTGACATGCATTGGACCTGAGAAGCTGAGTGTGACAGGGTCACGTTTGCCTGTGTGTAAGTGTAATCAAGATTGGGGCCCAGATAAACAGTAATTTACCTTAGGGAATTAGCCCATCACATACTTTATTCTTTCCATATATTGACAAGCTCTGTCAGATAGCCTTCCCGAAGCCCAGAATTAGCCCCAGAGTCTGCCCCAGTTAGACAAGAAACTGCAGGCAGAACTCTCTCTCTCTCTCTGCTTTGGGCCTGGCTGCCAGGTTCTTATGCCGAGTTTCCCCTACTGAAGCTGCAGTCTTGTCTCCCAGTCTTTGTAACCAGCAACTCTCCAGCACATGGTCTGCTGTGTCAACAGCTGGCGAACAGCAAGGTGCTGCCTCCTCTGTCCCAGGCTGCCTCATATATAGCCAGGAGTGGGCGTGGCTGCTTCCTCACGCCTGTGTGCCTTAAAGGGCACATAGCCCAAAGCGTCCCTCTGCTCTATCACACCAGGGTTTGAATCCTGTCCTCACTGTGAACTCACTACTGGGTGGCCCTGGGGAAGTCACCCTCTCAGCCTCAGTTCCCCATCTGTAAAATGGGGATATGTGTGTGTCCGTTTGTCCCTGTGTTCCCCTCACCCGTGTTCATCTTAGATTGCAAGCCCACTGGGCAGGGACCTGTCTCTAATAATAACAACAAGTACTAGGTATGCCGCTGGTGCTATATAAAATGCTTTATATAATAATGAATAATAAGTCTTTCTGAGAGAGAAAGCGGCATGTGGGGGAGGCGAGAACAGTGATATCCACAGAGTCCCCTGCCTGCCCCACTGTCCTGATTGCAGGGGGGGAAGGGGGGGGGGCATATTCCACTAACTAAAGGGAAAAGAACATTCATAAATGGGGGGCAGGAAAGAGGGACCCTGTAGGTGATGGGATGTTAGTGTGGGTCTGGTATGAGTATGTACTGCGGGGGGCAGTGGGGCAGTGTGTATTTAGGGATGTGTCTCTGTCGCACAGATCAGGGCACGGGCAGGGCTAGTTGTGCATAGGGGGGGTCTCCCTGCGGGGCAAGGGGTGGTCCCAGGGGAAAGGGAAACCACAGAACCAACACACATGATTGGGTGAAACCGAGGAGTAGAACTGAACGGGAATTGTCTCAGAATAAGGAATCCTGTGACTGGAGTCATTTTAAAATAGAAAGGCCGTGCAGAGGAATGGTCTCCTAAATACCAGTTAGAGTGTGAACCTGAGCTGCAAAGGCCAGTGTAAACCTGTTCAGGGGGCAGAAGGGAAGAAACCTTTACGTATGTGAAATGACTTCTCCATTGTGGATGGAGGTGATCACGCGCCCCACCCGGACTCCCTTTCAGAGAAACCCTGCCTGGAAACGGATGGGAAAGACCTAGCAGGATAACAGAGAGATGAGGAGACTTCAAATGATCGCCTGAAAACCGGGGGGAGAGAAGAGACGAGGAGACTCCATCTTGGGATCCCAGCCAGGCGTGACACAAGGACCCAGGCAACACGAGCTAAAAGACTTTCTTTGATGAAACACCTCCAAGTTACTGAACCCCCAACCCTCACCCCCGACCGGCTTGCGATGGACAGTAAAGTATTCTGGACTCGGACTAGGGCACGCTGTAGTTAGGGACCACAGTGAAGATTAGAAGGCGTTATCTTTTTTGTTTATTTTGATACCGCACTATTATGAATCGGTCACTGTAGCTTCAACTGGATTTTCCAATATCTAACTTCTTAAGAACGCGGTGTGACTGTGGGTGTAGTTCTACGCATCTCACGAGCGAAGGGCACGTCCCAGGATTGATACCTGGGCGAACCTACTCAAGGCAGAGTTTGTTTTCATGCGGGAGGGTCTCCTGAGTTACAGGTGACCAGCTGGGAGGACTGGGGCACGGCTGGACTGCGGGATGTAAGATAGCTCGGGGGGGATCTGGATACAGAGCCAAGCAACACCCACCTTCCCTCTGACACGCAGTGGGTACAC
The DNA here is from genome assembly GCA_003113815.1 of Sphenodon punctatus. NCBI lineage: Eukaryota > Metazoa > Chordata > Lepidosauria > Sphenodontia > Sphenodontidae > Sphenodon > Sphenodon punctatus. The sequence continues at coordinate 675,284 of QEPC01003896.1, read as the reverse complement.
GACGCAGCTTGAGTGGAGGAGAGTTCCCTTCTTCCCAGGGTGGTGGGGCCCATAGGAGACAGAGATGGGGGAGAGAGATGAGGGGCCCAAGTCATAGGGTCCAAACAATGAGCCAGGCCTAGTCAGGCTGGTTACATCACCCTTGTACAAAGCTGGGGCTGACAGGGGAAGGAACCAGCTCCCCACAAAAGGAAATAATTATGTCACATTGATTTCTCAACATTCTGGATCCGCGCTGGCCAGAATCCCCACCTGCAGCCCCTGCTCCCCCAGCCCTGGGCTCCCCCCAGCTCTGCCACTGCCCCTCAGTCCCCACCCGCAGCCCCTGCTCCCCCAGCCCTGGGCTTCCCCCTGCTGTTCCCCCAGCTTCCCTTGTAGCTTCTTGTTGGCAAGGGGGAAACTGGAAGTATCTGGTTCTGAGTCATTGGAAATGTTCTAAGGAAGGAAGTGGGGAGGGAGGGAATGAGGACACACTGAGATCCCCTCACCCATGTGCCTGCCTTACTGACCTGCTTGTGACTCAGGAGGAGAATGGGATATTTTCCATTCACCCAAGGGAAACAATTATTCATAGGCTTAACCCTGTTTCACCAGTAGTGAAACGTAGTGACTCCGTGTGGGGGGTACCTGCTGTGGCCTCGTCCTCTCTGCATGGGGGGTATGGGGTGTGTCACGGGAGGTGGTACCAGTCCATAAGACCCAAGGGACAGAGCCACCTGCACCCAGAGCCCCCTGACTCTTACTGGACCCAGGACTGTCTGGGTGAAGCCATTCCTGGCAGCTCCCGCGTTGCAGCGACATGGGCAAAACAAAGACAGACTCTCCCCCAGTCTAGAGTCCGGGACGGGGCAGCACAAAGTAGCCTCTGATCCCATGCAGCCAGCATGACCGGAGAGACAGAGAGTCGCTGCCTCCTCTGGTGTCACAAATATGAGGAAGTGTGAGATATACTTCCTCAAACTCTCTGGAATTGGACTTCAGAGCAACAAGGAAAAATTGTACCTGATCCTGGGGGAAAGGGGGAGAACTGGGGAGAACACTCATCTGGTTTATCTACCTATCTATCTGCACAGCCTGTCTCTGTTATATGCCCTTGTGCACAGTTTTACATTTAATAGCAACTCTCTGTATCTTTGCACCATTTAAGAGCTCACTCGAGCAGAGAACAGCCCCATGCAGCTTTTGTGCAACTGGCTAGTTGCATGTTGATGAAAAAGCACTTCAGCGGAAAGGCTCCTGGCTGTAACAGAAGGAGCCCACAAGGAAAACCACTGGTGAAACTGAGTCACGGCTGGGTGTGGAGGGGCAAACTCTGCCCGGTTATAAGACAGCAGCACGGGTCTGGCTGCAGCCAGCTCCGGATACCCAGCGTGGGCAGCCAAAGACACCTCCAGCCCCAGCTGGAGTTCAATGGACTCCATGCCCCAGTGGAGAATAACTCCCTCTGGTGTCCCAGAGAGGCAGGGGAATCGGCCTGGGGGTGTGTGTGTGTGTGGATGAAGAGGGGGCTTTGCCATATTTGTTCCCTCGCACGCACCGTGCCTCGTGAAGAGCTGGCATCAGATCAATATTGACCCACGGGAGGCGATGCCCCAGGCATCAACACAGAGCAAACACACAGGGATTCCCACCGTCCCTGTTTGGCTCCCACCGTCCCTGGACCAAAACATTCTGCTGCCCCCGGGGCCACACGCCCCTGTAGCTGCCACACAGAGCCCTTGCTGCCCCCCCAGGAGATGTGAGCCTGGCCAAGGTGCTCCCCCACCCCCCCATTCCAGGGATGGGCCAAGTCTGCGGTTTTATCTTCTCTGTTTTCAGTCTTGGTCACAGTCTCTCCTTCTATCCGCTTCAGGGAGGACGGGGCGGGTGGGTTCAGGGGCTAGTCCATGGGGCTTAGCACACAGGCACACACACCGCCCCCTCAATACACACACCTCTTACTCTGTATGGCACAAGCAGGGGGGATAGACAGGTGCTCCCCCCCGAAGAAACATCTCTGAAAACGTGGCCCCCAGAATGATGAAACTGGGGGGGGGGGGGCAAAGAGCCCCCAGACTTAGCAGAAGGGAGCGGGGGGGTCATCTTTGGCTTGAGGCCTGTAAGGGGAGCTGTCATTTGGGAGCAGGGAACCCCATTTGGAGGGGGGGTCAGGATGAGCCAAGGGAGGATTTGTGTGTGTGTGTGTTGGGGGGGGGGAGACCCCTCCCTGCTGCTGTCTGGGTAGACTTCTGCTGTGCACCCCCCAACTCTCAGCTCATCTGGGCCCCTGGTCTCTGGAATGGGGATGGGGCATAGAAGAGAGGCGAACAGAGCCCATTCCCCAGCAGGAGTTGCAGCAACCTGGGTCATCCCTAGGGCAGATTGCCCTCCCTCCCTCTCAGGGGCAGTCGCCGGGGGTGGGAGGGCTGCCATGACCCTGCCTCCCTCCGTCTCAGGTGCTGCCACCCCAGGACTCTCAGCAATGGAGCAGGGGATGCAGCTGCAATGGCACTGGGGTGAGGCTCTGTGCATGGGCCAATGGGTTATTAGCACCCACTGAAGACTTGCTAAGGGGCAGGAGCTGCTCAGTGCTTAATGGAGAATGAAATCTAGTCCTTTTCACCCTGATTGATTTAATTTCAGTTCAAAGGGGTTTGGGGTGGGAGGCGGCTCTCTGATACTTTAGGGAGGGCGGATGACCTCAGGGCACTTCTGTCTAGAGCTAGGAAGTGTCTCCTGAGCTGATGGGAGATGATTGAATGAATTACCGATGGCCCAGGTTGTTATTAGTGGTGTAGGTGGATGGGGAGGTTCCGCAGGGATGGCATCTGCTCTGACTTTTGAGAGAGTCTGTGGGCCATTGCTCTGATGATGCAAACGGAATAGGCAGAGAATATGCAAACTTCGCAAAAAAACACAAACACTTCTTCCACACTGCAATAAACCTCACGTTTCAGAAATTTCAGTTTAGTTTTTAAATGTTTTCTGTGTCATTAGGGGCGTCAGAGTGAGGGGGAAGGTCAGAGGAAGGTTTTCCTGGGCCAAGAGTGGCAGATCCAGGGCAGAGCCAACATCCTCCTCCATCCTAAATTTATGTCCCTACTTCCCACTTGGGACTCCCTCCATGGCATGTACAAGAAGAGGGGAGCCAGAAGAGGAGGGGAAGAGGCTTTGGAGCCAGGAGGGGATGGGTCATTCCCAGCAAAGATAAAAGGGGGACATTCCATCTTCTGCACTGGGGCCCATTCCAACATAGCAATGACGTCCCCATCAGCATCTCTGCCTCCCCCACTCTAGTACTGGTTGGTCCCTCCCCGCCTTGCACACTTAGTGGTGGTCCACCCCTAGCCTTTAACACCACCCAGGACACACACGAAGGCAGCAACATCTAAACAGGTTTGTTTATTGGAGGTTTCTAAGGCATCACAGCCAGCACTAGATAGTCGCTGTCCGCACCTGGGCTCAAGGGTCCGGCCCTAGAGACCCAATGGGGAGGGTTCTGCAAAGGGGCTCTTCCCGGCCTGGTTTAACCCCCACATAATGTCCACCAGATACCCACAAGTCCAGGCCTGGTCAGGGAAGGAGAGACAGGCCCCTCAGCGGCGCCAGCGGAGGCGGCGGGAGCAGACGGAGAGCAGGCTCTTGTAGGCCTCGCGGAAGTGGCGGTTCATAGCGGCGTAGAGCACAGGGTTGATGCAGCTGTTGAGCCAGGTGAGGTTAGCAGCCACCATGTGGAGGACGGTGGGTGCCTTGCTCTTGCTGTCGAAGATGTTGAGGAGGAGGAAGGGGATGTAGCTGATCACGAAGAAGAGGAAGACCACAAAGCACATGCGGGTCACCTTGCTGAACTCCTGGTTGCTGTCCTTGGGCACCGGTGCTTTCTTGGTTCGGGCTGGGGCATCCCCACTGCTCTCCGAGGCCGTGCCCACCAGGCTTTTGGAGGTGGGGAGGGAGACCACCTCGCTGGAGGGCAGGGGGGTGCTGTCCACATCCACGCCGCTGTCCAGCTCCTTGAAGTGGCCCGATGTGGCTGAGCTGGTTCCAGCGACATGGGTGCCCTTGAGGCTGGCCTTCTTGAGCTTGTAGTTGTCCAGTGCGCGGGCCACCCCCTTGACCCGGCGGTGGATGAGGAAGTAGAAGACGCCCACACAGCTCAACCCCACCACGAAGTAGAAGGCCATGAGGATGGTGGTGTAAGGGCGGCCACGCAAGCGGTGGAAGCTGCAGGTGCAGACCTTGGGCACCAGCACGTAGACAGGCCAGAGAGGGGCGAAGCTGGCAAAGCCCAGAGCCCAGGTGGTCAGGGAAATGAGGGTCACGCCCAGGCGGGAGAAGACCCGGTCAAAGAGGGCGGTGTTGGAGATGAGGAGGTAGCGGCTGACGGCCACCAGGCAGAGCGTCAGGATGGAGACCGAGTTGGAGACAAAGAGGAGCATGCCGAAGACCTGGCAGAAGGTGGAGCCGGAACGCCAGCGCAGGTGCAGGTAGGAGTCCACCGAGAAGGGCTGCAAGACAGCGCAGTAGAGCAGGTCGGCCAGCGTCAAGTTGGCGATCAGCACATTGAAGCGCGTCTGCACCTTGGTGTCCACCACAAAGGCCAGGAGGGTCAGGATGTTTCCCAATGTGCCCACCACCGTCACCACCACTCCCCAGCTCACCGCCACGTAGCGGTACCCCACAATGGACGGCTCGTAGCAGGAGAAGTTAGCGACGTCGCCCTCTGCCATCCTGGCACTGGGGAGAGGCAGCAGGGGACCAGGCCGCGGCTCCGGACTGGAACGATGGAGGCACCAGAGTGCAACTCTGGAACGGAACACTAGGCTGCTGGAGAGGAGGAGGAGAACATGGTCTTCAAAGGGTTTCCTGTCCTAGACACTAAGCTGCTGTTGTAACTTTCATTCCGGCTTGTACCCCGGTGACAAAGGGTTTTCTACAATCCTTCATATCCTGTTTACATTCCTTTCTTAACACTGAATAAGCTGACACCAGACACTGTTGGTTTCCTGATCTCTGCTGCACCCAGCCAGACTCAACTCCCTTGTCCCAGACTCCTCAGGTCTCTGCCCTGTTAGCTCCCAACTATGGGATGAGGGGAGAACGCCTTTCCCCTCCCTGCTCCCAGCTTGGCCGGGTCATCCCCCACCCCGGCCCAGACCATCCCCAGCTCTCTGCATCCCAACCCCATGCCAGTCTGAACTCCCTCCCCTTGCCTGCCCCCAACCCACTTCCTCCCCGCAGCTTCTGCCCCTCCCCCAATAACTCAGCCCCGGCTCCTGCTGTCCCTTCCCTTCAGGGGTGCTCAGTGGGGAGGGGGAGATCTGATCCTCCTGGGGGGGAGGTGTGAGCAACACACACCTCAGGAAATGCCAGCTGTCAGTTTGTCACCCCCCCACCCCACAATAAGCACTCACCCTGCGGTGGTGCGGGGAGGTGCACCGCTCTGGGGTCAAGGGAACAGGAGAGTTTGAGGTTGGGGAAGGAGGCACCAGACTTTTCCCCGTTGGCTGCCAGCATCATTGCCAGGCCAGGCCTGGGGGGCATTAACTGAACCCCCAGCTGGGATGAGGGTACCCAACTGGGCTAGGGGGGTGGGTGGCTCTGTCACTGTCCCCCCTGTGCCTCAGTTTCCCCCTTGGGGCTGTGCAGCAACCGCCCTTTCCGTTACCCTCTGTCCTGCCCAGCTGCAGACAAGGCCATTGGGGTGGGCACCAGGCAAGCCCTGTCTGCCCCCCCAACTCCCTGCCCCTGCCTTGGGAGGCTCAACGCAGCCCCATTCCTTCCTTCCTGGCCATGGAAACAGGGTCCTCACATTCCTACTGAATTAGCTGCTCCCTCTGTTTCCCCATCACTGGGGGGCTAGCGCCCCCCTCTCCCCAAGTCCCCTCTGCTCCCTTGCATCCAGGTTCTAAGCGTGGCTTTCCCTTGCCCCCACATTACCGTAGTGCCCCCTCCCCAAGCAAAAATGTGGAGAGGGCCCTCCATGCCTCTCCTGGCTCTGCTCCCTCCTCCCCTGGGAAGGGGGGCAGCAGCACTGAGGTGAGCGGGAGATCCCTGGGTCAGGTAACCTGGTGCCAGACAGGGGAGAGTGTGTGTGTGTGTGTGTGGGGGGGGAGTGGTCAGAACTGAACCTCCATCAGCCAGAGCTGCACTGGGTTCTCTGGGTGGGGAACAGGCACAGCCCATGTCTCCCCCTCCCGCAGGGTCCCCGCATCCACCCTCTAAGCACCATGGGGTCTGATAGGACGGGACCCCCATCCCCTCTTGGGCATCACACTCCTGCCACACTTCCACCAGTCCCCCCCCCTTTTCTGCAGTGCCCCCCAGTGGTGGGGCAGGACCCGGAACAGCCGTCCCCCAGGCTGAGTCCCTGACTTTCCCCAGAGAGAGGGGGGGCACTTACCAGGCAAAAGTGGGCTGCGAGGGGCAGGCTGTCCAGGACAGAGGTGCCCAGCTGTGCTAGTCTCTCTGTCAGTCCTGTTGGGCCTCAGAGGCTATATAAGGGCTCCTCCTCGCCCCACAGCCAGTCAGGGAGGAGAAGTCCCAAATTACAAAACGGCTGAAGCCCAACTTCCTCCTCCCTGGGGCTCGTAAAAGTGACTGGGCGGGGCTGGGAGGGTGGATGAGCAGAGATTTAAAGCTAGTCACAGATTAAGGGCAGAGGTGGCATTCCACCTAGCTAGGTGTGCCTGCCTGCCGTGTGCCCACTGTGCCCACAGAGACTGAGGGGAGGGGGAGGAAACGAGGGCAGTGTCGCGCTGCTGGCCCACACACACCAGCTCTCCTGCTCTGAGTGACCCCACTGCCCAGCCTGGGCACAGGAGAGGGCGCCTGGGGCCATGGGGGTGAAGTGACTCATTGCCACTCATAAGGCAGCTCATAGCAAGCCAATGGGGCTGTTTGAAGTGGAAGCATCTGGCTGCTGGGGGGCAGGGCTGAGGATCCCATAGAGCCTCCCCCGCCCCAAACCATGGGGCAGTACAGGGCGGGGCTGCTTGGAGATTTGGCACAGAGCTGGCACAGTCTCCAGTTAGCCACCGACCAGGAGTAGAGATGAGGCTAGTTGCTAATGTAGCCCCTTGCCAGGGCTCAGCCTGCCCGCACCCCAGGTGCCCCACACAGAGGAGACTGCTCCCCCTGCACCCCAGGGAGCCTGTGTGCCCAATCAAAGGGACTGACAGACAGAGAGACAAACTGCCCCACATCCCACCTAGGGAACCCCCTTTTTACACCCTCCCCATGCCAAGGGCTCCTCTGGCTGTCCAGTCACCCCTCCAGCTCCTACCTCCCACACCTGTGCCTAGCGTCACTGCAGTCCCATCCAGCAGGTGGCAGTTCAAATTGTGACCCCACCAAACAGGAAGGAAACTCTGAGGACTAGTGGTTAGAGCAGGGGGGACTGGGAGCCAGGACTCCTGGGTTCTCTGGGTGGGGAGTGGGGGCTAGTGGTTAGAGATGGGGGGCTGAGAGCCAGGACTCCTGGGTTCTCTGGGAGGGGAGATGGGGCTAGTGGATTAGAGCAGGGGGGCTGGGAGC
>QEPC01003896.1:582061-594403 GCA_003113815.1 Sphenodon punctatus | reverse complement strand
GGGGGGTGAGGGGGGCTGTGCCCAGACAGACACAGCTGGGGGGGTGAGGGGGCTGTGCCCAGACAGACACAGATGGGGGGGTGAGGGGGGCTGTGCCCAGACAGACACAGCTGGGGGGGTGAGGGGGCTGTGCCCAGACAGACACAGATGGGGGGGTGAGGGGGGCTGTGCCCAGACAGACACAGCTGGGGGGGTGAGGGGGCTGTGCCCAGACAGACACAGATGGGGGGGTGAGGGGGGCTGTGCCCAGACAGACACAGCTGGGGGGGTGAGGGGGCTGTGCCCAGACAGACACAGATGGGGGGGTGAGGGGGGCTGTGCCCAGACAGACACAGCTGGGGGGGTGAGGGGGCTGTGCCCAGACAGACACAGATGGGGGGGTGAGGGGGGCTGTGCCCAGACAGACACAGCTGGGGGGGTGAGGGGGCTGTGCCCAGACAGACACAGATGGGGGGGTGAGGGGGGCTGTGCCCAGACAGACACAGCTGGGGGGGTGAGGGGGCTGTGCCCAGACAGACACAGATGGGGGGGTGAGGGGGGCTGTGCCCAGACAGACACAGCTGGGGGGGTGAGGGGGCTGTGCCCAGACAGACACAGATGGGGGGGTGAGGGGGGCTGTGCCCAGACAGACACAGCACCGTACCTGGAAGGAGGAGCACGCGGGTCACATTCCACTCCCATACCAGGCCTGGGAGAGCAGGGGCACAGCTGGTTAGACTGGGGAGCAGGGTGGCGGTCAGGGATCTCCTCAAGTAGCGTTGCCACCTATGCAAATTTTCAAAGAACACTTATGAAAAATGCATGTTGCAGGGCCTGCACTGGTGCCAGTGCAGGCCCTGACACATGTATGTTTCATAAGTGTTCCTCAAAAATTTGCATGGATGGCAACGCTACCCCCCAGGAATCCCCAGCCTCCTCCCTCGAGCAGAGCAGGATTCTGCCCCTGTAAATCATAGACTTGTAGGCTTGGAGGGAACTTGGAGGGTTATCTAATCCAACGCTCTGCTCCAGTGTAGGAGGCCCTGTCCTTGCAGCATCCCAGACAGATGCTTCTCTGGGCCCCTTTCCCTGGGCCAGCTGTTAACCCATGATCCCCATGACGGGAGTGTCTTCCAGTATTCAACGAACTCTGCCTGCCCGGCCGCCCGCGCCGCCCATTCCCTCTCCTGCTATTTGAAAACTGCTTGCGAGTCCTCCTCTTTTAGTTGCCTTTCCCCCCGGGCTAAATAATCCCGATTCCTTTAGCCAATCCTCGTACAATTTACATTCTAATCTAGCCCCTCGCGTGTTTTCTGAAGCCTCTCTAGTTTGTTTGGACTGTTTAGTCCAGCTCCAAAGGCGGCACAGAAGTTGGCGGGTGCGGGTGGGAGGGGCAACCAGGAAGAGGAGGGTCTAGATCACAGCTCTGTCCCCTCTCCTCATGGGCAGGCCCTTCTCTCTGCTCCCTTCCCCTGAGCTCAGTCCTTCAGGGTAGAAACTGGATCCAAGGGCCAGATCCAGGAACTTACAAGGGGGCCACATAAAAAATGGCGACAAGCCACATTTGTTTACTCCCAAGTCTGAGGTTCCCCATCCCTGGTCTACATTCCTTCTTGAAGCGTGGTGCCCAATCAGAACATACTCCATGTACCAGACTGGGTCAGACTAACGGTCCATCCAGCCCAGCATCCTGTCCCCGACAGCGGCCAGTCTCAATCCTTTAGGAGACGTCCCCAACAGGTTACAATGGAGTCATCCATTCCCTGCCGTTCCCTCCCAGCTCCCCAGTGTCAGGTTACATCCCCAAAGCCTACTTAACTAATGGCCATTAATGGACCTGTCCTCCAAGAACGTAGCCAGTCCTGGTTTACACCCAGCTACGCTACTGGCCTTGACCACCTCCTCCAGCAACAAAGTCCACAAGTTAATTGTGGGTTGGATGGAAAACAAACAACAACACACACTCCCTTTTAGGTTTTCAATCTGCTGCCAGGTTTAGTTTCATTGGGTGTCCCCTAGTTCTAGTGCTATTTGAGAGGGTAAATAACCGTTCCCTATTTACATGTTGCACCCCACTCATGATTTTATACGCTTCTATCCTATCCCCTCCCCTCTCAGTCGTCTCTTCTCCAAGCTGAAGAGCCCCAACCTATCCAGCCTCTCCTCATTCAGGAGCCCTTCCAAACTCAATTGTCTTTCTCTTGGATTCAGTGCACCCATTAATGCTGCCCGAGACGGCATTGGCCTTCTCTGTAGCCATGTCATATCGCTGATGCCTGTTCAGCATGTGATCCCTGGGGTGCTCATTCCAGCTGTGCAGGATCACACACACACGCACACACACGTTCTAGTGTGAGGGGAGCCAGGGCCCCAAGTGACTCATTCCGGCTGACACAGATGGAACAAGGTCTCTCCTCAGAGCCTGGGAGTCTAAGTGCAGAGAAGCACCCTCCCGCCCACAATCTGCCCCGAGGACCAGAATGGGGCTTTTATGCAGAGAGCGCCCCCTATAGATCTAGCGCCCCCAAGCAATGGAGATCTCCCCAGGCCAATGAAAGTCCCCATCCTGGTCACAATGAAGGCCCTTTCTAGCCTGATTCTTTCATTGTCCCCAAGACTTAGCTGGCCTTTGCTGCCCCACTCATGAGGCTAAACAGCCCCACAGGCAGGAAAACAAACAGCCCTAGGAGGGAGAGGTTCAAAGAGCAAGAGACCAACAACCAGTCGGGAAAAAGAAATTCAAACTAGCCTCAAGCCGAGCTGCTCTGGATCCTGCCCAGGGTTACTGTGCCAGGGATCCCTTGCCGCAGCGCCATGTGCAAAGAAAAGACAGCCTCTCCCCCAGCCTAGAGCCCAGGAGCACGAGCAAGAGTGGGAAATACCGGGATAGCACCAAGAACCCTCCGAGCCCAGAAACTCTGCAGTCGGCACAACAGAGGAAACTCTGAAATCACTGCTGCCTCCTTCTCTCACATCTCTCAGCATGAACATGCACACACTCACACCTGAATTTGCACACCCACCCACCTGATTGTGCATGTGTGTGTGATGTCTATGCACGCACTTGCTCACACCTGAATTTGCACACACACCCCTGTGCACACCCACCCACCTGGTCGGGCATGTATACATGCAGATGTTTGTGCATGCACACACTCACACTTGAATTTGCACACGCATCCCTGTGTGCACACACCTGGACACACGCACCCCTACATGCACACACAGGTCGCCCTGTGACAGAGTTTCCACACACTAATCAGTGAGACGCAGTATCACCTCCCGTGCAGAGCTGGCCAGCCACTCAGCGGCTGTTTCACACTCAGTCAGTCACTCTCTGTGCGGTTTTTAAAGAGAGATCCCAGAGTGAGGGGGGCCAGCCTCCAACTGTCCAGCTGTAGCCGGGAAGAAAAAGCTGCCAGACTGGGTCCCTCCAGCCCAGAGGCCCATCTCCAACAGCGGCCACACCGGATGCTTTGGATGAAGCCACGGGGCTAGTCAGTCACCCCAGAGGATTAGCAGCACTCCGAGTGCAAGGTGCTCCCCACCAACCCAAACCATTTTACAATCAATGAGTTCTATGACCAACAATCACTGGATACAGTTAATAACGTTATATATCACCTATCACCAAGAAGCAGTCATAATCACCAAGGCTTCCCATTTCACATATTGCCCTGCTGGGCCTGGCCCGGGTCCCCATGACACTCACCAAGGCCCCCTCCCACCGCAGACTCATCCAAGTCCACTTAGACTACCAGCCTCCACAACATCCCTTGGCAATGAGTTCCAGAGGTTAATTGTGCAAAGAAAGCAACTCCCTTTGAAAAAAGCCAAGAACTTGTCAAGCATTGAAATGGGTTCCCAAAGGGAATGGGAATGACTCTGGGGGAATCAGACCCATCCTCTAGCTGCCAGGCGCTAGGATGGCAGATCAGGGGATAGATCGCTTTGAAATTGCCCCCTCGTTTCCTCTAAATGGTATGGCCACTGCTGAGACCGGCTGCTGGGCTATTGCTCTGGCCCAGCCTGGCAGGGGACGTGTCCAGGGGCAGCCGGAGAGACGCTTTTGTGGAGAATGGATGCTGGCACAGGAGACGGGTCCCGATCTGGCAGTGTTCCCTAGCTGGGTGGGGTTAGTGATGAACATCAACCAAAAAAGGATAGGGGAAATAACAAAATATATATTTATTCTGGTGCATGGGAGATACCATGCATGATGAATTCTGTAAAGTCTATGAAATTCTCTACAGAAATGAAAGTTATATAAATCAGTAAAATAAACTGACGATGCCATTAAGTGTGGTATACAAATATTAGGCATCATGAGCAAAAAAAACCAGAGGCGTTTTGGGGGAAACCCCTTCTTCAGTGCTCTAATACTTTAAAGCCCACAAATGGGCACTTAAGCTAACTTTGGTGTTACAGACACCCCGTCGTTACAAGTCAAGGCAGGGGGAGAGAGAAGGATGAAAAGCCACCCCCAAATGGAACGCTTAATGGCAGTTCTAAATCCTTCTCATCTGCTGCAGCGCTCACCCAAATACAATGTGCTGCTGCTCCTCACAAGAGCCTACTTAGATGAGAATTACACAGCACCAACAGCCTCTGCCCCAAAGAGAATACAGAGTGAAGCTGCTGGGGTGGGCAGAGCGGGCACACGGAGCCCCAGATTATCTGTTGAACTGACCGTGTTGTGGGGTTGGGGTCTGCAGGGTGTGTGCCCCAGGGCATCGGCCTGCTCTGGGGGCTGTGGGACCTGGCACTATGGCTGCCACCCAGGCAGCGTGAGGCAGCACCAGACCTGCCCCGATTCTGGCTCAGGAGAACTTCTCCACCGAGAAGGAGGAGCAGGTGGGCACCAGCACCGAGAAGCTGGTACCTAGTGGGGCACATGCCCTCTAACCCAGCCCTGCTTGCAAGGCGGGGGATGTGGCACCATGCCCATGTGACTCCAGGTCGACCGCGGCATTGCCCAGTACAGAGTAGGCCCAGCGTCCGTCAAGGGGAGGCAGAGCTGGCCCGGCCCTGGGGCCCGGCTCGCGTTACCCATCCTCCCATGGCAGTGGCATCAATAATGCAGGCTGTGCCATGTCGTGCTCAATAGCTTGCTGCTAATTTGCTGTTCTGCCCTTTGTGCGCTGGCCCGACGGGACTTTAATGGATGTAACGATGAGAGGGGGGAAACCTGAGAGCCCAGCCTGGCAGCTGCTCCACGGCCCCTCCGGCCCCAGCGGGATGCCTTAGATTTCCACGGGATCAGGGAAATTCAAGGACACTCCCCCCTCCCCCACTTCACACCCTCTGGGATCGGTTCCTCTGTTTCCCAAGGGCCCCCCCCCCCCCGTGCCCCCCTCTCTCAGCAGGGACATGACCCCAAAGGGGGGCAACTCCTGGTCCTTTCCACCCATGCAGGCAAGTGCTCAAACAGGGATCTTGTCCCTTCCGGGGCCACATGGAAATGGGTCCAAGCTCCATGGACCGGATACATGTTGGGAACGGGGGTGGTTAAGCCCTCAGGATGGGGAGGGCAGGATCTGTCCCCTTTCCTGGAGTGCATGCCCTCCTCACTGCTCCCTTCCCCCTCAGCCTACCCATTATGCTGCCCGGTGGGGTGCCAACCTGTGGTGGCCAGTTATCCTGGCACATTATGGGCTCCCAGACCATTCCAGCCTAGCTGCACCCCTGGGTGGCAGCGTCAACTGGGGGGGTCCTTCCTTTGCTGGGGAGCCTGTGATGAGGGAATGGGTCATGGGAAACATGTAAAACACATATTAATTATTAAGAACGTAAGTAGTGCCATACTGAGTCAGACCAATGGTCCATCAAGCCCAGCATCCTGTCCTCCGACAGCGGCCAATCTCGATCGCACAGGAGAAGAACCAACAGTCCCAATGGGCAATCCATTCCCCGTTGTTCACTCCCAGCTCCCGACAGTAAGAATTTCATCCCGTAAGCTACTCTGCTAATAGCCATTAATGGACCGACTCTCTAAAAACGTATCCAGTCCTTTTTCAAACCCAACTACGCTACTGGTCTTGGCAACGTCCTCTGGTAACAAATTCTGTAAGTTAATTATGCGTTGAGTGAAAAAGTACTTCCTTTTATTTGTTTTAAATCTGCCGGCAGCTAGTTTCATGGCGTGTCCCCTAGTTCTAATACTATTTGAGATGATAAATAACTGTTCCCTATCTACTCGTTCCACACCACTCAAGATTTTATAAACCTCTATCCTGTCCCCTCTCAGTCTTCTCTTCTCTAAGCTGAAGAGACCCAGCTTCCCATGCCTCTCTTTGTACGGAAGTCGTTCAATACCCTTTATCATTCTCGTTGCCCTTCTCTGAACCTTTTCTAGTTTAACTTTTTGAGATGGGGTGACCAGAACTGCACACAATATTCCAGGTGCGGTCGCACCATCGATTTGTATAGAAGCATTATGACATCCTCAGTTTTATTCTCTATCCCTTTGTGAATAACTCCTAACATTCTGTTTGCTTTTTTGACTGCTGCTGCGCCCTGGGCTGAGGATTTCAGTGTATTGTCCACAATCACTCCCAGATTCCTTTCCTGAGTGGTAAGTCCTAGCTTAGTAACCAGCAATGTGTACTCCTAGTTTGGATGATTTTTCCCTACATGCATCACTTTGCACTTGTCCACATTAAATCTCATCTGCTATGTAGATGCCAGGCACCCAGTGTCATAAGATCCTGTTGCAGTTCTTCACAGTCTGCTCGTGTTTTAACTACCTTGAATAACTTGGTGTCATCTGCAAATTCAATCACCTCTCTCTTAACGCCCTTTTCCAAATCATTAATGAATACATTAAACAGCACCTGTCCCAATACAGATCCCTGAGGCACACCACCTTTTACATCTCTCCATTGTGAAACTGACCATTTAGTCCTACTCTTTGCTTCCTATCCTTTAACCAGTTACCGATACATAGTAAGACACTACCTCCTATCCCATGACGTTTTAATTTTCTCAATAGTCTTTTATGTGGGACCTTATCAAATGCTTTCTGGAAATCCAGGTACACTATATCTACTTGTCCACATGCTTATTTACACCCTCAAAGTATTCTAGCAGATTAGTGAGGCATGACTTACCATGTTGACTCTTCCCCATTAAGCCATATTTTTCAACATGCCCAGTGATTCTGTTCTTAATGATAGTTTCCACCATTTTTCCCAGCACAGACATCACATTTACTGGTCTGTAGTTTCCAGGATCACCTCTGGATCCCTTTTTAAATATCGGGGTTACATTTGCCACCCTCCAGTCCCCAGGTACAGTGGCAGATTTTAGTGACAGCTTACAAATCACTAACAGTAGGTCTGTAATTTCATATTTGAGTTCCTTCAGAACTCTGGGGTGAATGCCATCTGGCCCTGGTGACTTGTTAGTATTCAGTTTGCCAATTTGCCCTAGAACCTCCTCCAGAGTCACGTTGATTTGTAACAGCTCTTCCAATTCTTCGCCCACAAAGCAAGGATCCGGTGTGGGTACCTCCCCCAAAATCCTCCACAGTGAAGACCGAAGCAAAGAACTCATTCAGCTTCTCTGCAATGTCTTTTTCCTCCCTGAGCGCCCCTTTTACTCCCTTGTCATCTAATGGCCCAACTGACTCTCTAGGAGGCTTCATGCTTCTGATGTACTTGAAAAAGTTTTTATTATTTGTTTTAGCATCTTTAGCAAGTTGCTCCTCAAATTCCTTTTTGGCCACCTGTCTTATTAACTTTTTGCATCTGCTTTGGCAACACTTATGCTCTTCCCTAGTTACCTCATTGGGATTCTCTTTCCATTTTTTAAAGGATGCCTTTTTGGCTCCAATAGCCTCCTTCACCTCCGCATTTAGCCAGACGTTTCGCTAAATGGCTACAGGCAGACGTTTGGTCCTCTTCCCACCTTTCTTAATTTGGGGAATACATTTAATCTGAGCTTTCAAGAGGGTGTTTTTAAATAGTCTCCACGCTGCCTGTAGACATTTAATTCTTGCAACTGGTCCTTTAAGTTTCCCTCTAACTAGTTTCCTCAATTTTACATAGTTCCCCTTTCTAAAGTTATATGTTACTGCAGTGGTTTTATTTGGCATTTTTCCTCCTATGAGTATGTCAGATTTCATTACATTATGATCAATGTTGCCCAGCGGCTCCAACACCATTACCCCTCGCAACAAATCCTGCACTCCACTTAGGACTAGATCCAGAGCAGCTCCTTCTCTTGCTGGTTCCAGGGCGAGCTGCTCCAGGAAGCAGTCATTGATGACATCTAGAAATTTTTATCTCTGCATCCTGCCCCGAGGAGAGATTCACCGAGTCAATAGGAGGGTAATTGAAATCGCCCATTATTACTGCATTTTTTACTTTAATAGCCTGTCTAACCTCTCTTAGCATTTCACGGTCAGTCTCACTGTCCTGGTCAGGAGGACAATAGTATAGGCCGACCGCTAGACACTTCCCTGTTATACTTGGAATTTCTAGCCACAGAGATTCCAGAGTACTGTTTGCTTCCTTTATAATAATAAATATTATTAATTAATGTTAATTATTATTATTATTAATTATTATTATTATTATTTATATAACACCAGCAATGCACCTGGCACTGTGCAATCTACAGTCAGAGACAGGTCCCTACCCCCAAGGAGCTTACAATTTGGGAGGCAAGGGAGTGGGATACTTGGGAGAGGTAAAGATCAGGAAAGACAAGAGGACATTCATGAGGTTGAGAAGTTGCAGACTCATGTGCTTCGCTTAGTTACAGGGAGTTACTAAGTGAGGGGGAAAGGATGCAGTATCACTCATGACAAGCTAGGGAAGGTCTGACCAAAGTGGTGGGTTTTCAGAAGGGATTTGAAAGTTGGGAGGGAGGGAACAGAGCAAATGTATCCAGGGAGGGCGTTCCAGGCATGAGGGGCAGCAAGGGAGAAGGGGCAAAGACGTTTAGAGGAGCAAGGGGTTTGCGGGGGGTGTCCGGGGGCGGGGGGCAGAGGAAGAGCAAAGTTCCCAGGCAGGAGTGTGTCAGGATACAAGAGCGGAGAGATACGGGGGAGCAGGGCCATGAAGAGTCTTGAAGGTGAAGACCAGGAGCTTGCGCTGAATGCATTCCCGTAGCGGGAGCCAGTGCAGGGCGGAGAGGAGGGGCTGTACATGGTCACAGCGACGGGCAAAGTGGATAATTTTGACTGCAGAGCGTTGAATGGAGATGAGGGGGCAGATCAGAGCAAGGGAGGCCAGTAAGGAGGAAGCTGCAGTAGTCAAGGCGAGAGATGACTGCAGCATGGACTAGGGTTTTTGCAGCGGCAACAGTAAGACAGGGCTGGATTTTAACAATATTGTACAGAGCAGAGCGACAGGATTTAGCAACAGCCTGGAACTGAGGCTTAAAGGACATATTAACATTAACACATTTACATATTAACATGTGTGTAAAGGAAATGGTTAATGCAACATGTATGCAGTGTGAACTGAGAACTGATCGCAGCACAGAGAAGAGGTGGGGTTCTCTGGTGTGCGCTGTGGGTCGGCGGAGTGGTTTCCCGGATCAAAGGAACAACCCCACAGGTCTGTGGTGTTCCCTCTCCTGTGGGTGACTGCCGGGTTTGTGTGACCGACACCGTGCCAGGGTCGCGCACGCGTAGACACGCCCTGGGCATGTGGGGAGGGACAGAATCCGTGAACCAGATCCCAGAAATTAGGATGGGGCCTTGGGCCAGATTCAGACCACGCTCCTGCAGTCTGGATCCATGTGTGTGTGCGTGCGGTGGAACTTGGCACCTTCTGCTAGGGCGGCCACCTAGGCGCATTGTTTAAGCAACGCTTATGACAAATACATGTTGCAGGGCCTGCGTTGGTTCCTAAGGTGCCAATGCAGGCCCTGCAATGTATTTTTTATAAGTGTTCTGTACAAACTTGCACCGGTGGCAACCTTACCCTTCTGCCGGGCAGGCTGGGGCAGGCTGGTTGCTGAGCACATGCTCGCTGGCTCCATGCTACCTCAGCCAGGCCCCTTGGGGCCGCAACAGCCAGGCTGCGGAGGCAGAGGAGACGGTTGCTTGGCAAAGCAGCACAGGGAGCAGAATGGGCAGGTTGCAACGTACAGACGGAGCCCACAGACACGGCACTGAGGTGTCCACGGCGAGAGGCTTCGTCCCTGCTGCTCTGGGAAACAGTTCTGCCTCCTCTTAGCACACCAGCCCCTCTCCAACAGCTCCCCCTGCAGCCCCAGCTCCCTGGATGCTCCCCCCTCTGCCCACAACACCTTCCCTGCTGGGAGTGTGAGGGGAACCCCTCTCCCAATCTCCTCTGCAGCGCTGGATCTGCATTGCCTCCTTGCACCCCCAGGCCTTAGTGCCACCCTGCTTGCTGGAGCTGCCTGATGCCAGTCCAGGGCCCCACTTCCTGTGCCTTTTATCAACAGGGCGACCTGTCTCCCTGCTCTTCCCCTGAAGGAGCAGCTCCCATGCAGCTCTGCATGGATTTGGTAATCTCCACCCCACCCCTCCCACTCCTCCCCTTTTACCCTCAGCTACTTCTCTCCTGAGGCAATTGACCCCTAGCAGGTTGCAGAGGAGCAGCAGGGCTGGGAGTGGGTCTGATCCCCACTGAGACTTACCCCCGTCTCTCTGCCACAGGCACTCACACCTGGACTGCCCACCTGGAGCAGTGATGCCCTCTCCTGTCCTGCAGTGGAACTGCACCCAAATAAGTCCAGGGAGATGGGAGAGCCAGAGTAGGGTGTACTGACATATACAAACAGTACCAAAAATAAAACATATCTTGCAAGCTATATCTTACATTGCTGAAAACGTGCAACAAATAGTTACCTCAATGCACTCAAGCCTATTACTTAATCAGTTTAACCACATGCTCTTCTAATAGAGTTGTCTATGATATCCAACGTCCTCCTGACAAACTCTGCGTTGGCCAGAGTCTCAGGGAAGTCAAGGTTAGAATTGGGGAACATCTAAGCTGTTTAAGATGCAATGTTTAATCAGCTCCGTTGGTCTCACATTATATAAAGGTGGGTCATTCTCATTCAGATTTGACTTTTGGGACAACGGAGAAAGTGACTAACTCAACCAAAATGAAGCAGAAAATCATTCAGAGGGAAGCCTTTTGGAAAGTTCATCTTAACGCAAGCTAGTCCCTTTGGTCTAAATGATTCCCTTGAATGGCATTTTTTTGTATAATTCTATTTATGGTTTTGTATTCATTGATACCCTTGTACTCCACAATATGGTCACCAGCACTTGGCAATCCTTTTCATATACGATTGATCATTTGTGATATGGTAGAGTTCTTGTGTTTTGCTTTCAGTTTATTTTCCATGTGCAAATGTATTTGTTTGCTCTTGTAAAAGGATTGCCTTAATTACTCATGCAAACTAGTGACTCCATGAGGCTTGCTCTTTAACTATCATGATTAATGAGCAATTCATTAGTTCTCAGCTGTGACCAATGTGCTCTATATAACCTGGCAGCTAAGAGCTGAGCTTTTTTATTCTGTTGCTAAAACTGCTTCTAAAGAAGCAGTTGGTTGCGACTGATATATGTGGACTTGATTGATCCTTTTCTCTGGCTTTTAACTTCAGGTAGTTATATCAAATTTAGTGCTTTTTGTTTTTGTCTGTTTTAATTAGACTTATCCCAAATTTCATATATTTACACAATTTGAATTGGCTTCAGTAATTTGATTTGGCTTCATATATTTCAGTAATTTGAATAGTTGGCTAACAAATATATACTAACAAGTCACCAGGGCCAGATGGCATTCGCCCCAGAGTTCTGAAGGAACTAAAATATGAAATCGCAGACCTACTGTTAGTAATTTGTAACCTGTCACTAAAATCTGCTACTGTACCCGAGGACTGGAGGGTGGCAAATGTAACCCTGATATTTAAAAAGGGATCCAGAGGCAATCCTGGAAACTACAGACCAGTAAACTCGACGTCTGTGCCGGGCAAAATGATGGAAACCATCCTTCAGGACAGAATTACAGGGCATATTGACAAACATGGCTTAATGGGAAAGAGTCAACACGGATTTAATAAAGGTAAGTCATATCTTGCTAATGTGTCGGAATTCTTTGAGGGTGTAAATAAGCATACGGACAAGGGAGACCCAGTAGGTATAGGGTACCTGAATTTCCAGAAAGCATTTGATAAGGTGCCTCATGAGAGACTCTTGAGAAAATTAAAAAGTCATGGGATAGGAGCTAGTGTCTTACTATGGATCAGAAACTGGTTAAAAGATAAAAAGCAAAGGGTTGGACTAAATGGTCAGTTTTCACAATGGAGAGATGTAAAAGGTGGTGTGCCTCAGGGATCTGTATTGGGACCGGTGCTGTTTAATGTATTCAT
>QEPC01003896.1:540693-555087 GCA_003113815.1 Sphenodon punctatus | reverse complement strand
GCTCTCACCCACTAGCCCCCACTCCCCTCCCAAAGAACCCAGGAGTCTTGGCTCCCAGCCCCCCGGCTCTCACCCACTAGCCCCCACTCCCCTCCCAAAGAACCCAGGAGTCTTGGCTCCCAGCCCCCCGGCTCTCACCCACTAGCCCCCACTCCCCTCCCAAAGAACCCAGGAGTCTTGGCTCCCAGCCCCCCGGCTCTCACCCACTAGCCCCCACTCCCCTCCCAAAGAACCCAGGAATCCTGGCTCTCACCCACCCCTTGCTCTCACTCACTGCCAGAGCTGCCCGCATGGTGCCCAGCCCGTGCACTTACCCGGGTAGCCATTGCCATCCAGGTCCTTGGCCCCACGCAGGGCGAACCCAAAGAAGTCGGGGGTTTGTCTGGGCGCCCAGTGTCCCTGCAGCACCTGCGAGGGCTGGGGGTGCAGCCCCTCGGTCCGGCCATTGTACACATAGACGACCCCCTGCTGGGCCTCACCACCAAACGGAGCCCCAATGGCTACATCTGGGGTGGGGTGGGGGGAGAAACATGGGGGTCAGGCTGGGAAGGGAGAGCGCTCCCTCTACTGGCAGCGAGGGGTACTACCACAACCACAAACCCAGGCATACTACCCACACCCCCAAGGGGCTCCTGCCTCCCCACCTACACAGTCCCGACCCCTTCCCTGAAGAGACCCCTCCCTCACGCTCCAGAGATCAAATACAGCCCCTCCCAATTAAGAACTCTCTCTCACAAGAACAGCCTTCATCATCATCTTCCTCAACCCCCTCCCCTCCACGAGCCCCCCACAGAAACAGCGGCTCAAATGGGCTCGGGGCTCTGCACAAACAGTGGGACCAGCCCCTCCCACTTCAAGATTGACACAACGCTGGTGGGACACGGCGGAGTATTTGGGGGTTCAGGGCCAGGGGGGCAGACTACAAGGCTTCTGAACCCCCGGGGTAACTCTGCCGTCGGATCAGCCGTTTCTGCCCCAAATCACTACGTTCAGATGGCAAAGGGGGCGGGGGGCATACGACACGGGGAGCAGGCATCCCCTTCCTGGGCACACAGGGACCCCGGCTCAGCTGTGGGGAAGGAGACACAGTGACAGTTTAATCCCGGGTATTGGGGTATCAGTGCTCAGTGGGGTGTGAAGAAGTGGGGAGCAGGCGCTCCCCCTTTCCTCAAAACCAATGTTTGGAGACAGAACAGGCATCCCATGCAGATGCCCCATTTTTGGCGGTGCCGCCCCACTAGAGGCACAGCTTGGGGGCACTGCCCTCCAGGCTAGTTTGGGGAACTGGCAGGACCGGGGTGGGGGGTGGGGGGGCGCAGCTTGCCTTGCATTCAGCAAGGGTGCCCACAGCATGAGAAGGAGCTACCAGCTTTAACACGGGCACCCATGCTAGCCCCCCCGCTGCACCCACGCACGATCACCCCACTGCCCCCCCACCCGTGCTCTGTGTTTAACACGGCCAAGGGGCACTGCCCCGCCGTGGGCCTAAGGCAGGAATTACCATTGTAGCCATCCTGGTCAAGGTCGCCCAAGGGGGCGATGGCACTGCCAAAGCGCCCGAACTCCTGGTGGCCGGTGAGCAGCGCGGAGGCACCGGGCTCCATGCCGTGCGGGCCCTGCAGGTAAACGTAGACCCGGCCCACCTCCTGCACCCGCCCGTCCTCGGTCTTCTCCATGAAGAGGGGCGCCCCGATCAGTAGGTCGTCGAGGCTGGGGGAGGAAGGTAGTCAGGGAACTGCCCCCCCCAACAGGGGGTGACCCCAAGGCAGAGGGGAAGGAGCCACAGGGGCAGCGACTTTTAGCTTCCCCTGTGGGCTCAGTGAGGGGTCCCTTATGCCCCCAGCCATTCCCCACCCTCTAACACATCATTCACGCCCCCAATCCCAGTGGGGCCCAGTAACAGTCAAAAACCACCCCCCCCACATGGTCCTATACCAGCTGCCCCCCCCCAAGGCCCCCCCCAGCCCATTCCCAGCCTCAGAAAGAAGCCAACACTAAGCCCCCGCCTAGGCCAACACCAACACATACCCCCAAAGCCAACAGCCCCCCCACACACACACTCACCCATCGCTGTTGATGTCAGTGGCGGCCACAGCATAACCAAAATAAGCTGCCATCTATGGGGAGTGGGAGGAGAGGAGAGGGGCAGTGAGGGCCGGCAGGCTGGCAGGGATGTCCCCGAGTAGCACAAGTCCCCTCCCCCTGCACATCTCCACAAGGCGCTGAACAGCCTCTCTCTGTAGCCCATCCTCGGGGAATCTGGGCACGACCAGAGTAGGCCTGTTACCCTGTGGCACCAAAGGGGCATCGAGGCCCAGGGGCATGCCCACAAGGAGGCAGGACTCAAACCCAGCGCCCCCAAACGCCAAAGAAAGGAGACGAGTCCCAGAGCGGCGACACGGGGGGCAGCACTACTCACCTGCTCCCCGGAGAAGTTGTACAGGGATCGGATGTCGGAGCCATTCAGAATAGTGACCTGGGGAGACAGGAAGGGATGGGGGAGGGGGGTGTCATGGCGTGGGGCAGACCCCACAGAGCCCAGCTTGAAGCCAGGGACTCCAGGCAGCCCGGCAGAGAGTAGACGTGCGGGACAAGGACCCTACAAAGCTTAGCCCAGAGAGACAAGGGGGGCAGACCCCCACAAAGCCCAACCCCACAGAGGGTGGGGGTCACTGTTCTGTTCTCAGGAATGCCACACACACACACACACCCATCCAGGCACGGAGGCTACGATCCATGCCAAGGGGGTCACGAGAATCTCATGAGGATGAGGCCGGGTGTGGAGGGGTCACATGCTGGGGACGGGCACTGCCAGCTGCACCCTCGCCTGCAACGCGGGCTGGGGAGCAGACTCTGTGCCCCACCCTGCAAAGCCGAACAGGCACCATGGAAACCATTGGGACAGCAGTAATTGTGTAACTGAACCACACCCAGTTCTGGGAAGGGAGGGGCTGGGAGCCAGGACTCCTGGGTTCTCTAGGAGGGGGTGGGGGCTAGTGGGTTAGAGCAGGGGGGCTGGGAGCCAGGACTCCTGGATTCCCTGGGAGGGGACTGGGGGCTAGTGGATCAGAGCAGGGGGGCTGGGAGCAGCTAGATGCCTGGGGCAGGGTGTGTGTGTCACAGTACAACACACACACACACACACACACACACACAAACCCCCGAGAGTTCTCACTCTGAAGCAGTGCAGTGGTGCAGAGGTGGAATTGCAAGGGGACAGACAGAATTAGACAGACAGAACCCCAGGGCACTTACATATCCATAGGTGAGGTTTCCTTTAGGGACACCGGCCACAAAGTCTGCAAAGGAAGCACGGTCATTAGTGCCTGCCCTGGCCTCGAGAGGGAATGGGGCAGAGCAGGTGCAGCACTCCCAAGGAGCCAGCAGAGGGAGCCCCAACTTCACCAGTAGCTTTCACATGAGGCGGTCCATTCAAGTTGGACCTTCCCACTCCCCATCAAAACAGGCATGTTCCCCCCACCCCCATTCCCATGATTTTGGACCCAGAATCAAACCAGAATGCCCCGCTAGGGACTCCCCCCAACTAATATCTTATGCCTAGGGTGTCTGGAAACACCCCCCACCCGCCTCACATACTATCAAACCCACAGTCCTGGATCACAGCACCCTCTGCCTCCCAATACCATCCTGTTCCAAATCAGAAGACTGTTACTCCCTGCCCCATATGCCCCCTCCTCCACGTCTTGCCCCCCCCTCAGCTGTAGAACATGCCCCCAAGCACCCTCTAGTGGTTTATCTCCCAATAAGACAATAGTCTACCAGTGCTACTGGCTAAGGGAACTCTCCCCATAGCTCCAGCAGCAGAGGGCTTGGGTGAAGGGCAGCTGTATCAATGTTTAATGGGTATTTTGGTCATTCAGGAAGCTGGTGGCAGGGGAAGAGGAGGGTACCACCCTCTGCCAAAGCCACCCCTTGTAGCAAGCAGCTTGGACTCAGTACCTTCTATGGCGTCTCCACTGAATTCACCCACCGCCACCGAGTAGCCTGGAGAGAAGAGGGAGGTTAGGAGAGGAGACTCATGCCAAGCTGTGCCCGCCTGGGGGCGCTGTGGGCACCATCCAGAAGCCCCCACACTCCACCCTATATTGGTTATCCCCTAAGTCAATGTGTCAGACCCTGCAATGGCAACCAAGGGACAGGGTGAGGCCCCCCGAGATGTCCAGCCATTGGGGGCACCTTGGATCGGTCCCCCATACTCACCCAAGTAGCTGTCATCATAGTGGCCCTGTGTCTGCCGGGTCTGGAGCTGCCCCCGGATCTCTAGGATGAAGTACTCGGGGTAGTAGGAGTCCTGGATTTGTGCCTGGGTCGCCGAAAGCACCTGGCCTGGGGAGGAGGGAAGAGGGGGAGAGTCAGCTCTGCAGTGTGGGAAGGGAAGGCTGTATCAGGACTGTAGGGGGAAAGGCCTGATTACTGAGGGGCACGTTGGGGGGTGGGAGGATGTGGAATCAGTGCCCGGCCTGTGGGGTGGGATGCAGGATCAGTGCGTGGCTGGTGAGAGGGCACACAAGTCAGTCTGGGTCAATGCCAAAGGGAGGGAAGGTGGGGTCAGCGGTGTTGGGGGGCAGGCAGGAAAGGGGGGGGCTCACCTTGCCAGAAGTAGCTGCCAGGCCCCCCCAGCAACACACGCCCCGTCTGTGGAAAGAGAAGGAACACATCAGCGCTTGTGGAGACGTGCCCCTCACCCCATCCCACCAAACTGGGGGATCCCCTGGAGACTGCATTAGGGGCAGAGTGAGAAATCCCAACCCCCAGCACCATTGACAGTCCAGAACCTGGAGGGAGGGGGGTGCTGGGCTCAGCAACACCCCCCAAGACCATTGGTGGAATTGCAGCAGGGGGATGAATCTATCTGCCCCATTGTGGGCATCCAAGGGGATCAGTGATGGGGGGGGAAGCCCCGACCCCTGGACAGCACCCCCCATCCCTGCCCAGGGAAGTCTGTGACACCACTGGGCACAGCAGGCAGGGGGCACTGTGCCCCCACCACCAACGGGCACACACCTTGGTAAATTCTGCGCTGAAGCCGCCCTGGCAGTAGCCCTGCCCCGCGGCCGCATTCAAATCTAGCAGAGAGAGAGAGAGAAAAAAACCTCAAGGTCAGGGGCCGCCACTGGCACCAGTGTCCACTCAGATATTCCTCTCCTGAGCACTGACCAGGATCACCAACCCCAGAGACATCTTGGTGTCAGGGGCCCCCGCAGCACTCGTGGAGCCCCATTCAATGAAGAAAGGGGAGATATCCCTCACCCAGAGAACCCAGGAGTCCTGGCTCCCAGTCCCCCTGCTCTAACCCACTAGCCCCCACTCTTCTCCCAGAGAACCCAGGAGTCCTGGCTCCCAGCCCCCCTGCTCTAACCCACTAGCCCCCACTCCCCTCCCAGAGAACTCAGGAGTCCTGGCTCCCAGCCCCCCTGCTCCAACCCACTAGCCCCCACTTCCCTCCCACATTCGCATATTGGGGGTGGCATGCCGCCATCCCATCCTCTGTGAATAGAACTGCTTGGTGGAGTCACCTCTCAGACGCCAGGGGTTGGCATGGACACAGGTCCCAAGGGTGCCCACCAAACTAGCCCAGTTTTCTCAGGGCAGGGGGCTCCACACTTTCACCCTACCCCCCCATGTACCTGAGCGGCAGGGTGCGTATTCCACAAACTTGGTGAAGTTGTTGACTGAGAGGTAGCAGGTGCCCACGGGGTCACGTTCCGGTTCATCCTTCGTAGTGCGCCAGCTGTAGAGGGGGGCACAGGCCTGGTGGGGCAGGGGTAGATAGATTGGGTGAGCAATGTCAGGGGGCCCAGCAGGCTTATATAAGAACATAAGAAGTGCCATACTGGGTCAGACCAACGGTCCATCAAGTGGCCAATCACGGTGGCTTGGGAGAAGCACCCAAGAGGTCACAATGGGGGATCCATTCCCTGTTGTTTTCCCTCAGCTCCCATCATGTTCCCTGATCCTGTCTGGCTAATAGCTGCTAATGGACCTATCTTCCAGAAACTTGTCCAAACCTCTTTTAAACTCAGCTCTAGTACTGGCCCTTACCACAGCCTCTGGCAGTAGATTCCACAACCCAATTATACACAGAGCAAAAAAATATTTTCTTTTATTTGTTTTAAACTTGCCACCCATGAGTTTCATGGAGTGTCCCCTAGTTCTAGTACTAGCTGAGGGTAAATAACTGCTCCTTATTTATTAGTTCCACCCCACTCATGATTTTATAGACCTCTATCATATCTCCTCTCAGTCGTCTCTTCTTCAGGCTGAAGAGCCCCAACCTACCAAGCCTCTCCTCATACGGGAGCCCTTCCATGCTCTTGATCATTCTTGTTGCCCTTCTCTGAACCTTTTCCAGTTCAGCTATGTCTTTTTTGAGATGGGGCGACCAGAACTGCACACAATATTCGAGGTGCTGTCGCACAATTGATTTGTATAGAGGCGTTATGGCCTCCTCAGTTTTATTCTCTATTCCCTTCCGAATAATTCCTAATATTCTGTTTGCTTTTTTGACTGCTGCTGTGCACCGCACTGTGGATTTCATTGTATTGTCCACAACCACCCCCAGATCCTTTTCCTGAGTGCTAACTCCTAGCTTAGTATCCAGCATTGTGTACGCATAGTTTGGATTATTTTTCCCTACGTGCATCACTTTGCACTTGTCCACATTAAATCTCATTTGCCATTTAGATGCCCAGGCACCCAGTGTCGTAAGATCCCGTTGCAGTTCCTCACAGTCTGCTCGTGTTTTAACTACCTTGAATAACTTGGTGTCGTCTGCAAATTTGATCACCTCACTCTTAACACCCTTTTCCAAATCATTAATGAATACATTAAACAGCACCGGTCCCAATACAGATCCCGGAAGCACACCACTTTTTACATCTCTCCATTGTGAAAACTGACCATTTAGTTCTACTCTTTGCTTTCTATCTTTCAACCAGTTTCTGATCCAGAGTAAGACACTACCTCCTATCCCATGAGTTTTTAAGCTTATCCCAAGGCTTGACAAGACAAAGCCTGATGCCTGTGCCAGGAGGGTGCCTACAGGCCTGGCACCCGCTTTCCCTCTACCCCTGTGCCAAAGCAGTGCCCACAGCCTCTCCCTCACTGCCCTCAAACTTTGCCCTGCCCCTCCTCCCTCATTGGACCAGACTGGCACTCTCAGCCCTCGCCCCCGCCCAAGACTCCTGGCCCTCAATGCCCGCCCCTCTGCCCAGATGCCTGGCACCCCCATGCTCTCACCAGGATGGAGCTGCCATGCGATCGCACCGTTGCACCGAACCACTGCAGGGATTTGTATTCAACAGGCTTCTCCCCCTCCGTGCTGTTCTCGCCAAAGTTATGGAGCCGGGAGCCTGTCGGGAGTGGAGGCCATGGGTCTGGCTGCCAGCTTCTGCGCCCCACAGACAGAAGCACCAGCTGGGGGGTTGGGAGAGCACAAACCCACGGAGGCTTGGTCCAGCCAGCCAATTATTTGGGATCCCATGCGGGCATCTCCCCGTCTCACCCAAGAGATGACATGGAGATGGGGTGGGGGCTAGGTCCTGCAGAGACAGGGGGCCTGGGCCAGATTCCCCCCACAGCTGCTTCTCCCCAGGTCAGGCTCTGCCCCAAATCGTTCTCCCCCCGCCCCCACCAACCTGACTTGCCTCCTTCCTCTCCCAAAACTCCTACTTCCCAGATCAGCCCCAACTCAATGCCCGGCTCCCCCACTCTTGCCCCCTCCCGGCGTCCCCCAGAGCTGGATGCTCCCTACCTCCTGCCACCCTGCCCCTTCCCCACAACAGACTCCACACTGCTGCCCCCCAGGACAGTCTCCTCCACCCTAGGGCTTGACTTTATCTGCTCCTGCCAACAGTCTGACTCTCCAGGCGTCTCCCCCCTGAACCCCCCAGGCCCACTCTGCCCCCCCAAGGACTCCGGGAGGTGGGGAGTCCCTGGGCAGAGTTCCCTTCTCTGCGGCTGGAGTGGGATTTCAGCTCTGGCCAAATGCACGGAGGCTCCTCTGGCTGCACTCCCGTGGGCGCCTGCCAAGCCAGGCTTAGGGGAAACCCCGCCAGCTCCCGCTGGGCCGAGGTGCACTGACGACGGCGGAGCTGCAGTTGCCCTGGGAAGCAATGGTGGGGAGGGGGAAGCCAGGGGCGTCAGTCCTGCCCCCCCAGCTCAGCCTCTTCCAAGGCACTGAAATCAGGGGGGGGGAGCAGGGGCCCCCCTCCCAGACCAGGGATGCCTCCAACATGCTCTCCCCACTGTAGGTCCAGGGGCCCAATCCCCCCCGCCCCCGCATGAGCATTTGTTATGGGGCAGGGACAGCCAAGTGCTGGTCCGGCTGTTGAGAAGGGAAGGGAGTACACGGGCCGCAAGAAATACTGGGGGAGGGGGGCCGGGAAGGAACAGCATAGAGAGCATGGAGGCCTAAGCTTTCAGGGGGGTTGAGGAATTGGGGGAGGCACTCTATCTCCACAGTGTCCCCTGCACCCCTAATGTACTGGTGAATAAAAGAAGGACCCCATTTCTCAAGTGACCAACCTGTAGCATCCCCCCCCCGCCCCCCTGTGCCCCCCCAGCTCTGCCGCTGCCCATCACTCCTCACCCTCAGCCCCTGCTCTCCCAGACCTGGGCTCCCCCCAGCTCTGCCGCTGCCCCTCGATCCCCACCTGCAGTCCCTGCTCCCCCAGCTCTGGGCTCCCCCCAGCTCTGCCGCTGCCCCTCAATCCCCACCCGCAGCCCCTGCTCTCCCAGCCCTGGGATCCCCCCAGCTCTGCTGCTGCCCCTCGATCCCCAGCTGCAGCCCCTGCTCCCCCAGCCCTGGGCTCCCCCCAGCTCTGCCGCTGCCCCTCAAACCCCACCCGCAGCCCCTGCTCTCCCAGCCCTGGGCTCCCCCCAGCTCTGCCGCTGCCCCTCAATCCCCACCCGCAGCCCCTGCTCTCCCAGCCCTGGGATCCCCCCAGCTCTGCTGCTGCCCCTCGATCCCCAGCTGCAGTCCCTGCTCCCCCAGCTCTGGGCTCCCCCCAGCTCTGCCGCTGCCCCTCAATCCCCACCCGCAGCCCCTGCTCTCCCAGCCCTGGGATCCCCCCAGCTCTGCTGCTGCCCCTCGATCCCCAGCTGCAGCCCCTGCTCCCCCAGCCCTGGGCTCCCCCCAGCTCTGCCACTGCCCCTCAAACCCCACCCGCAGCCCCTCCTCTCCCAGCCCTGGGCTGCCCCATTACAAAGCCTTCCTGGTCTCAGGGCATGCAGCAGGGACAGGTATCTCCTCCCCGCCCCGTACCTGTGCTGTCAAATTCAATGAGGGTGCAGCTGTCGTTGTGGGAGTTCCAGGGGCAGTAGTAGACAGCGCCCCCCTGTGTGACACCGGGCTGGCTGGTGTTGGCCTTGGGGGCTCCTACCAGGATGCTGACGCTGTGGGGAGAACAGAGGGGGTGAGTTGGGGTGATATAACAGAGGGGGTGAGTTGGGGGTGATCTGGAGCCAAGCCAGGTCAGCAAAATGACACACACACCCCAAGTAGCTGGGCAGTGCCACCCAAAACACAGACACCCCGCAACATTTCCAGGGGCCAGAGGGATAAGCCCTGCCCACTCCAAGGTTGGTGTGTGTGTGTGTGTGCAGCTGTGTGCGAGGGGTGGAGCCTATTCACAGAGGCAGAGCTTATTATATATAATAATATATAATATAGAAGATAACACACACACGCCTACACACACACACACCCCGCCCTGCCAACATTCCCAGTGCACAGAGGAACAGATGCTCTCCCGCATCCCACTCACCTCAACATCTTGTCATTCCATTCCATCCTCTCCCCATTGGGCCTCTCAAGGGCTTTTTCTGGGAGGGCGGGGGCCTGAGGCTTCCCAGCCTTTGTGAAAGAGGGACAGTGGGATTCAGCACCCAAAAAGGGACTTGGGGTGAGGGGGCAGGAGCCAGGCTCTGCAGGAAGAGCGAGCACCCCACAGGGCACCCCATACAGCAGCTTGTCAAGGCGGTGGCAGCTTCCCTTAATCTGGCAACCATCCCTGGCTCCTACCGAGCCCCCTTACCCTGCTCCCTGCAGCACAGCGCCCCCTAGTGCCACACTAGGGTCAGCACTGACTGTGAGGGGAGAGCACCCCTACCGAGCCCCCACCCTGCTCCTGCAGCACAGCGCCCCCTAGTGTCACACTGGGGTCAGCACTGACTGTGAGGGGAGAGGGCCCCTACCGAGCCCCCACCCTGCTCCCTGCAGCACAGCGCCCCCTAGCGTCACACTGGGGTCAGCACTGACTGTGAGGGGAGAGGGCCCCCTACCGAGCCCCCACCCTGCTCCCTGCAGCACAGCGCCCCCTAGTGCCACACTGGGGTCAGCACTGACTGTGAGGGGAGAGCGCCCCCTACTGAGCCCCCACCCTGCTCCCTGCAGCACAGCGCCCCCTAGTGCCACACTGGGGTCAGCACTGACTGTGAGGGGAGAGCGCCCCCTACTGAGCCCCCACCCTGCTCCCTGCAGCACAGCGCCCCCTAGTGCCACACTGGGGTCAGCACTGACTGTGAGGGGAGAGCGCCCCCTACTGAGCCCCCACCCTGCTCCCTGCAGCACAGCGCCCCCTAGTGCCACACTGGGGTCAGCACTGACTGTGAGGGGAGAGCGCCCCCTACTGAGCCCCCACCCTGCTCCCTGCAGCACAGCGCCCCCTAGTGCCACACTGGGGTCAGCACTGACTGTGAGGGGAGAGCGCCCCCTACTGAGCCCCCACCCTGCTCCCTGCAGCACAGCGCCCCCTAGTGCCACACTGGGGTCAGCACTGACTGTGAGGGGAGAGCGCCCCCTACTGAGCCCCCACCCTGCTCCCTGCAGCACAGCGCCCCCTAGTGCCACACTGGGGTCAGCACTGACTGTGAGGGGAGAGCGCCCCCTACTGAGCCCCCACCCTGCTCCCTGCAGCACAGCGCCCCCTAGTGCCACACTGGGGTCAGCACTGACTGTGAGGGGAGAGCGCCCCCTACTGAGCCCCCACCCTGCTCCCTGCAGCACAGCGCCCCCTAGTGCCACACTGGGGTCAGCACTGACTGTGAGGGGAGAGCGCCCCCTACTGAGCCCCCACCCTGCTCCCTGCAGCACAGCGCCCCCTAGTGCCACACTGGGGTCAGCACTGACTGTGAGGGGAGAGCGCCCCCTACTGAGCCCCCACCCTGCTCCCTGCAGCACAGCGCCCCCTAGTGCCACACTGGGGTCAGCACTGACTGTGAGGGGAGAGCGCCCCCTACTGAGCCCCCACCCTGCTCCCTGCAGCACAGCGCCCCCTAGTGCCACACTGGGGTCAGCACTGACTGTGAGGGGAGAGCGCCCCCTACTGAGCCCCCACCCTGCTCCCTGCAGCACAGCGCCCCCTAGTGCCACACTGGGGTCAGCACTGACTGTGAGGGGAGAGCGCCCCCTACTGAGCCCCCACCCTGCTCCCTGCAGCACAGCGCCCCCTAGTGCCACACTGGGGTCAGCACTGACTGTGAGGGGAGAGCGCCCCCTACTGAGCCCCCACCCTGCTCCCTGCAGCACAGCGCCCCCTAGTGCCACACTGGGGTCAGCACTGACTGTGAGGGGAGAGCGCCCCCTACTGAGCCCCCACCCTGCTCCCTGCAGCACAGCGCCCCCTAGTGCCACACTGGGGTCAGCACTGACTGTGAGGGGAGAGCGCCCCCTACTGAGCCCCCACCCTGCTCCCTGCAGCACAGCGCCCCCTAGTGCCACACTGGGGTCAGCACTGACTGTGAGGGGAGAGCGCCCCCTACTGAGCCCCCACCCTGCTCCCTGCAGCACAGCGCCCCCTAGTGCCACACTGGGGTCAGCACTGACTGTGAGGGGAGAGCGCCCCCTACTGAGCCCCCACCCTGCTCCCTGCAGCACAGCGCCCCCTAGTGCCACACTGGGGTCAGCACTGACTGTGAGGGGAGAGCGCCCCCTACCGAGCCCCCACCCTGCTCCCTGCAGCACAGCGCCCCCTAGTGCCACACTGGGGTCAGCACTGACTGTGAGGGGAGAGGGCCCCCTACTGAGCCCCCACCCTGCTCCCTGAAGCACAGCGCCCCCTAGTGCCACACTGGGGTCAGCACTGACTGTGAGGGGAGAGGGCCCCTACTGAGCCCCCCGCCTCTGTAGCTTGTGGGGCACCCCAGGGGACTGAAGGGGGGGTTCACTCTCCGTGAAACCCTCCCCCACCCCCCACTGAACTCTGTTGCCCAAGACAATGGTTCCTTGTCCTGGCGGGCAGGTGTGCAGTCCAGCAGCTGCAGGACAGCGGCAAGACCCTCAAACCCACCCACCCCCCAGCCTGGGAAAGAGCTTTAAATACCCAGAACATGCCCCCCCACCTAACCAGACAGTATGGTTCCCCCCCCAGCCCATCTAACTCAGAACCAAATCCCAGGTTTTAAGGTGGTGGGGGATGGTTGAATGGGGGGGGGGGACCATGCTGAAAATTCCCCCCACAAGGGCCAAGGCCTGAGATTGGCTTCATGCCCCCTCCCCATGCAGACACGCACGTGTACAGACAGATTGAGGGACACACCCTAGCACCCCCACCTCGCAGCCGGCCCACAAACTCCCTCCCTCCCCTGCCCAGGTACCAGCTGTGAGGGCAGCACCCGCCCCAGTGACTCCTGGGCACATACAGAGAGGCAAGGACAGCTTGGGAACCAGCACAAGACCCAGGGATACCCCCTCCCCAAATGCTGTCATGAAATGATGCCCCAGAACAGCCACACTGCTCTGAGAGGGGGCTACAGACCGCCACTCAATACAGCCCCCCAGATGGCTCCATTGCCTCTAGGTGACTGTCTCGGTTTCCCCCAAGCCAGTTTTCCCAAAAGAGACATGCTTCACCCACGGGACTGTCACCAATCCCCCACCCCCAAACCAGCCACAATCCCCCACAATTCACACCTGAGCCTCCTAGGGGAGTGCTCCTGATCCTGCCCCCCCCCCCCAAAAAAATAATCAAACAGGGCCCCCACACCCATATGGCTCACTGGAAACTCCAGGGATGCCCAACACGCCCCTCACCCCAAAATCCCACTTCTCCTGGGGGGCAGCACACAAGCCCACCCCCGAACACAGCACAGACCCCAAGCAACCCTCCTTCCATCTCCTGCCACAATCCCCCCCTCAGCACTGTCTCAAGAGAGCCCCCGCCAGGTGGGCAGAGACGCGTTGCACAGCTACCACCCCCCTGGCTGCCGTGCCACCCTGGCTGGGCACAGACCAAACCAGACCCCCTGTGCTCACCTGGGGGGGGAGGCGGAGCAGTGGCTGGAAGAGCTGGGGTGTGTGGGTGTCACGGGGTGTGTGTGTCACAGAGGGGGTGTGGGGGCGTCACAGAGGGGGCTGCTGCAGCAATAGCAGGGGGCAGATTCAACAAGATTGCCCTTGGGGATGCTTGTCTAGGATGGTGGTATCCTAAACCTGGCACTGGGGGCACTCACACAAGCAAAGACAGAAGGCTAATATGGTGCAGTATGAACTAAAACACACACACAACTGGCATCCACCAAACAATATTAGACTTTCTGTTCTTTTAATGGGAGCAAAAAGTCCCCTAAAGCATAATAGAAATGCAGCCAACCGAGAAGAATTGCGTAACAATACGAATAGGCAAAGGACAATTATAATGTATTAATCAGGGTATGTAAACCGCATGGATACGTGTTACTGAAAAAAGCAGAATTTATTACAGAAAAAGAAGCCCTGCAAAAAGGTTCACTCTTTGATACCAATCGGAGAATCCTGTAGAGACTATCACCCGACGTTTCGCTGTACGTATAGCCTCCTCAGGGCTCTTTGCACAATGGACAGGATGGCTAGACATACCCTGATTCATACATTTTTGAATGTATAAAAAAGAATTTTAATGTGGGCTTTTTGCTCCCATTAAAAGAACAGAAAGTCTAATATTGCTTGGTGGCAGCCAGTTACTGGGGGCATTCATCCAGTTCCTCCCAGGCTGCTCCCTGAAGCTGCTACCCACACAGGTGGGAAAGGATCCCCACCCGCAGCCTCTGCTCCCCCAGCTCTGCCGCTGCCCCTCAGGCCCCAGCCGCAGCCCCAGTTTCCCCCAGCTCTGCCGCTGCCCTTCAATCCCCACTCGCAGCCCCAGCTCCCCCAGCTCTGCCACTGCCCCTCAGTCCCCACCCGCAGCCCCAGCTTCCCCCAGCTCTGCCGCTGCCCTTCCATCCCCACTCGCAGCCCCTGCTCCCCCAGCTCTGCCGCTGCCCTTCAATCCCCTCGCAGCCCCAGCTTCCCCCAGCTCTGCCACTTCGCAGCCCCAGCTTCCCCCAGCTCTGCCGCTGCCCTTCAATCCCCACTCGCAGCCCCTGCTCCCCCAGCTCTGCCACTGCCCCTCAGTC
>QEPC01003896.1:497718-530256 GCA_003113815.1 Sphenodon punctatus | reverse complement strand
CTAGCCCCCACTCCCCTCCCAGAGAACCCAGGAGTCCTGACTCCCAGCCCCCTCCCCCTGCTCTAACCCACTAGCCCTCACTCCCCTCCAGGGCCGGCCTTAGGATTTGCGAGGCCCAGGATGAAGATAAAACACAGAGCCCCTGGTGACCCCACTCCTTTGGAGGTAACCTGTGCAGTGCCCTGAAGGGGGCCATGTTGGGGACCCCACTGAGAGGGAGTGGTGCCCCCACAGCCTGTCCTGGTGAAAACAGAGGCCACTGCAGGGCCCTCAGAAAGAGCGGGGTCCAGGGCAGCCTCCCGAGGTCACCCTGTGTTAAGGCCAGTGCTGGTCCCCTGCCAGAGAACCCAGGAGGGAGTCCTGCGCCGCCTCCTCCCAGTGTTCCTGGAAGGGGCCTGGGAGAGCTCCACCGCCGCAGCCCAGCCGGGGAGTTGTGCCGACTTTTCAAAGTGTGATTCATTCTTGTTTTATTGATTGTGTCTGGGAGTGGGGCAGCACTTTGGGGGCGAGGGAGCTGCAGGCCCCGGAGTGCAGGATGCTGTACCGTCACCGAGTGAGCAGCAGGGCCTGCCCAGAGAGGTGCCAACTACCCCACCAGCACCCTGGAACGGCATGAGGCCTGTACAGACCGGCCGTATCCTGGTCCCCCCTCACCGCCCTTCCACATGTTCTTGGAGCCCTAACTTCCTGCCATTCGGCAGACTGTCACTAGGGGGTGGCCTTGCTCAGCAGTGACTTCTTTCCCTTGGGAGAGGACATGGGGGGGGGGGCACAAAGCTGGGGTTGCATGAATAGGAGAAACAGCCTGGCCTGGTTTCCAACCACAGACCTCCTGGCCCCCCACGTCCCACCCCACACTTTGTTGAAGTCTCTCGGAAAGGTCTGTGGGTCAGGACCTCCCACCAACTAGACTCTTTCTCCCCCACCAGCTCTGTGGGGCCAGGGAAAGCACACGGACACAAGGCCAGGAGGCTCTTTGTGCCACACCTCAGCTCCGAGCCATAGTCACCAGGATCAGTCCAATTCCAAGCTCCTTTACTGGCCAGCAAA
This sequence comes from Sphenodon punctatus, assembly GCA_003113815.1. Taxonomy (NCBI): domain Eukaryota; kingdom Metazoa; phylum Chordata; class Lepidosauria; order Sphenodontia; family Sphenodontidae; genus Sphenodon; species Sphenodon punctatus. Next base: position 529,206 of record QEPC01003896.1, on the reverse strand, counting down.
GTGGTGCAGGGATCCCCAATATACCCTGGCAGGATGGATTCCTAAGGTGTCTACCATGGCGAGGTGGGAGGGGCACCACCACCCCCCCCCAGGAAAGCGTCGGGTCTCCTGACCAGAACCCGAAATCCCCTCGCCCATCACTGTCTATCCCTGATCCAGTAGCAGGTTGTGCCGTAGTGCTCTGCCCACTCCCCAGGATGAAGTGCAGTTTCTCCTCATCGCTGTGAAGCCCTTCCCATCCCTAGAGAGCTCAAGGAAGCATCTCTCTCGCTCTTCCTTGTGTTTGGGACACCAGAAGTGGCAGTCGGTCTCTCCTCTGTTGCGCTGACTGTACAATCTCTGGACTCAGAGGGGGCTTTGACCCTCCCGGTTTCCCCCCCCCCCCACTTGCGCTCCCAGACTCTAGACTGGGGCAGCGCCCATGTCACTGTGGTGAGGGAGCTGCTGGCACAATAGCCCTGGGCAGGGTCCAAAGTGGCCCGGCTCAGAGTTACCTCTTCCCAGACTTTGGTCTCTTGCTGGTCTGTCCCCCTGGGCCCCGTACCCGGGTCTGGGGTGGCAGCAGTGCCAGGAGTCTGTGGGCAAGGCAGGAAGCAATGGGGCAAGACTGTGTGGGGGCTGAAATCCCTCAGCTAGCTGTGTTCAGGAAAAGGAAGTGCTAGTGGTGTGTGGGTGTATGTGTGTGTGTGCATGTTGTGTAAATCTCACTGGTGGGAGGAGGTGACCGGCAGAGCGGTGTGCGGCATTGCCCAGACAACTCTCTCTCCAGGCTGCGGTCTCTGATACCAGTAAAGCCACTGACTCCGGAGCTTGTTTCCTGCTAATAAATGGGGAAATGGAGGCACAGGAGGGTGGGGATGTAGGGGAGGGGGAGAGGGACAGAGCCAGAGAGAACCCAGGAGTCCTAAGCCCCATGCCCGTGCGCTGCCTACTGGGCCATACCACCTCCCCAGGGAGCCCCCTGCCCAGATGGGCCGATGAGGGGTCTCTGAGGGCAGCATGGGGGGGGGACGGACGGTGGCATGGGGCTCATGGGTTAACAGGGATGTTTGTAACAAAATATGAAACATCAACATACATATGAAGCAAAATTGTAACCGTGACACACAGACTGACAACTGGGCAGGTGGAGCCACGTAGCCCCATGGGTTCTGCCCTGCTGATTCCACCAGGCACTAGGAGCTTTGTGGGGAGGGGGGAGGCACACACTACTATGGTACATCAGGCGTTAGAGTCCCCAGGTTGGGGGCTCAGTAGGGGGTTGTTGTGCTGCAAGGAGAGGATCAGGATGGGGCCTCAGTAGGGGGCGCTGTGCTGCAAGGAGAGGGTTGGGATGGGGGCTCAGTAGGGAGTGCTGTGCTGCAAGGAGAAGGTCGGGATGGGGGCTCAGTAGGGGGCGCTGTGCTGTAAGGAGAGGGTCGGGATGGGTGCTCAGTAGGGGGCGCTGTGCTGTAAGGAGAGGGTCGGGATGGGGGCTCAGTAGGGGGCGCTGTGCTGTCAGGAGAGGGTCGGGATGGGGGCTCAGTGGGGGGCGCTGTGCTGTCAGGAGAGGGTCGGGATGGGGGCTCAGTAGGGGGCGCTGTGCTGTCAGGAGAGGGTCGGGATGGGGGCTCAGTGGGGGGCGCTGTGCTGTCAGGAGAGGGTCGGGATGGGGGCTCAGTGGGGGGCGCTGTGCTGTCAGGAGAGGGTCGGGATGGGGGCTCAGTGGGGGGCGCTGTGCTGTCAGGAGAGGGTCGGGATGGGGGCTCAGTAGGGGGCGCTGTGCTGCAAGGAGGTCGGGATGGGGGCTCAGTAGGGGGCGCTGTGCTGTCAGGAGCGGGTCAGGATGGGGGCTCACCTCTCACATTCTGGGCTCATATTCCCGCCCCCCACCCCCTGCAAATATGCATGTGGTACATGTGTACTCAGGTGGGGGGGTGGCATGTGCATGTGGCGTGGACATATATTCCTATATTAGGCATGTGCCCTCTGTGTGTGTGTGTGTGTGTGTGCTAGGTGTGTACTAGGCATGTGTATGTGTGCGCTGGGGGTGTGCCATCTGCTTTATTTGAAAGCCTCACACCGGCACCCAGCAAACTGAGCCCCTGATTGATGCCCCACATTGAGCCCCCAATTTAGAGAGGCCCAGGCAGTGTCACCCTGTCCCGCAGGGCGCCCTGGATATGGAGCAGGCGGGTACCCAGGATCTGCCATGCAAGGTGGGATGACTGCAGCAGACTCCCGCCTCCCACCCTCACCCCCCAGGGTCTGGAGCACCGGGGCCCCCTGTCCCTGGATGCTGCACGCTTGCGGGAGGGCCTGCCCTGCTTCTAGGGTCTACGTGGGACTGGGGGTCAGGGCCTTGTTTGATGCCGCCCGCTCAGGGTTGGAGGTGTTGCCGCTGACGTGCAGTGACTCAAAGGAAACTCAGTAGGCACAGCTGGGAAGATCACCATAATTAGCTGGGACACGAGTGGGTGCGGGGAGGGAGGGTGCCACCCACGTTACTCAGAGCAGCAGGGCGAAGGCTGGAGCCTAAGATCTCGATTAGGAGGGCAGCGGTGGCACAGTTCCCAGCGCTGGCAAGGAGAAGCAGCCCTTGGCTACGTGTGCCCCAAGCAGCTGAGAGACGGAGACAGGCATGCAGATGATCTCTTTTACTGGACCAACTTCTGTGTGCAAGTATTTAAGCTGCACAGGACTCTTCATCAGGCAATAGGCATCTCTCTCTCTCTCTCTCACTCACACACACACAGAGCTGACAGGAGATACCTGTGCAAATAGTTCCCCACACCACTCCTGAGAGACACCACAGTGTTGCACAAAACCTGGTGAGGGGGACCTGGGGATGAGGCTGCTTCTGGGGTCAAAGGGATGGGCTATGTGGGGGCTCCTGGTCAGGTGTGTGTGTCGAGCAGGGTGGGGGTGGGGGTGTGCTGGAGGATATATGAGGTATGGGGTGTGAGCTGGGGGTGTCTGGTTTTGTGGGGGGGGGGGGGGACACAGTATCCCAACAGAGCCAGACTCCTAGGTACCCTCGTCAGCTGTCTGTGTGTCTGTCTGTTCCTCTGTTGCCCCTTTGTTCTTTTAACTGTCTGTGTGCCTGTCTGAACTTTCTGCGTCAGTTTGTCTGGGCATCTGTTTGTCTTGCTGCCTATCTGTGTGTCTGCCTGTCTGTTCGTCTGCACATGGCTCCTGGCCTGACTCTTGTCTCCATAATCTCCAGGGCCGCCCTCCGCCCCTCTCCCCGCCCCGCCATCCTGGGATCAAAGGGGATCCACCAGGGACACAATCTCTGCTTTTAGTCTGCCCACCCCCCAAGCCTTGGCCCCAGCTCTGCTTCGACTTGTGGGTACCCTGCACGGGCCCCAACCCCTCACTGTCTGATGTAGCCCCCTGCCGCACAGGCTGGCTGGAACTAGTGCCCCCTCTCCCTCCCCACAAAGTCCAGGTCCCCAGTGCAGCTGGGAGCTCTGTGCTAATAGCACTGGAGAGGGGAACCGGATAGGAGTGGGGTGTCCTACTGTCTGTGTGGGTCAGGGAATGGGTGTCTGTTGGGGGAGAGCATGTGTTGGGCGGTTTGCGTGATGTTGTGTTGTGTGTGTGCATTTCAGGACATGTAAATGTGTGTATTCATTGTGTGTTTGGGAGAGCTGGGGTGTTTGTGGTGGAGGGAGAGGCGGGGTGTTTGAGATGGTAGATGTACGTTGGGAGTAACCTGTGCATGGATGTTTTGGGGGTGTTGGGGTGTGGGTGTTGTAGGGAGGCGTGTCTGGCAGGTCCTGTGCATTGCCTCACAGAGGGGGCTGGGGTCTCTCAGTGGGTACTGAAGGAGGCAGGCAGGCTTGGAGTGGTCTCTGTGTCCAGCTCATCCTAGGCCTGTGGGGCGCAGGCGGTGGGGGGTGTGGGGGGTGGGGAGACTGGTTTCATAGAGGCTGGGCCCCGATTCTACCCCCAGCATGGAGACGCTGGGTCCCTGAGCAGTCGGCTTGGGTGGGTGGGTGAGATGTGCCTCAGTTTCCCTCCCCCCCTACCCAGTTTTCCCTTTCAGTCTTTCCAGCCAGAGTGAAGCCCAAGCCCAGTCATTTGGGGTGAGGGTGAGTCTCCCTTCCCCCCATAATTGTGCCCCCCATGTGTCTTTCCCAGTGCCAGAGTGGGGCACATGGAACCACGGGTCACCCCTGCCCAGTGCTGAGCTAGGAGCTGTGGGCTCTCCTCCTTATCAAGAGCTGATGCTCTGGCCTTGGGCCCTGCTGCTCTGAGCAATGTGTGTGGGGAGGACAGCGTCTGCCAAAGGAAACTGGCCAGACCCCCCACCCACCCCCAATGCACTCGCATCCAGGCTAATTATGGTGATCTCCCCAGCCGTGTTTACAAAGAGTTTCCTTTGAGTCACTGCACGTCAGCGGCACCTCCGGGGTGGCACCCAGCCAGGTCTGGCTCCAGCGAGCCCCACACAGGCCCATGACACTGGGGCCGCCCGGGCACTGCCACAGCGCCCTTCTCGGCCTGACACTGACACCTGGCGGCATCCAGGGGCAGCAGACTCCGCTGGTGCAGACCCTGGGGAGGCGGGGGCAGGGGGCTGCTGCAGTCAGCCCGCCTCACTTGGCACATTCCAGTTACCTGATCTGTGCCCTGGGGCTCTCTGTGCGGGTGGAGGAGCAGGGTGTCCCCAGGGCTCTCTAAAAATGGGGCGCTGCATGGAGCCAGGAGGGCGGCCAATCAGGGGTTCTGCCCACTGTCTGCTAGTGGGAAGCTTTGAAATGAAGAGGATTGTAACCACGTGTACACATGCCTAGCACACACGTGCACACTCGTAAGGCATGATTTTCACACACACACACATACCTAGAACCCATCCAGGACATGCGTACTGACATGCACTCTCGTGGCTCGCACACCCACATGCTGCCTCGCGCACACCTGGCACACACACGCATGCACCACCACACACACACAATGCCCATTCTGAGTAAAGGCAAGCACACGTCCGGTGCACCAATGCACATGCCTGGTCAATGGTCACGCACACACCACATACTACATGTACGCACACATGGGCCTGGCATACAAGTGTGCCTGAACTTCGGGCCCCGCTGGCATCCTGTGCCCCTGGGACTCGATTCTGTCAGCTGCCAGGACAGTTTGGAAAGAGCAGCAAAGACTATGGAAATCAGCCAGAGGAGGAGATGGTGCGGGAGGCTGCTACACACCACCGCAGTGATCCTCCCCTAGGCTCCTGGGCCGTGGAGTGGGGGGACAGGATGCCATCGCCTGGCCAGATCCCCCTATCTGTGTAAGCAGCACCCGGACCCTCCAGAACGAAACCCCTGTCCCCACCGCTGCCTCAGCTCCTGCCAGCCCCCTGGATGGGTTGCCTCCTTGACCCCACACTGGCACATCTGGATACATGAGACCCCCACCCTCATGGAAGTTAGTTCTGGGCACCACCCCAAAGGGCCCTGGTGCCGGCTCTCTCCAGTGCAGGATCAGGTATCGTCATGTTGGGGAGACACAGCAGGGGCCCCTGCTTCTCTCGGTGAGGTAGGCTGGGCCGATACACCCCAAGCATGCAGGACACTACTCACCACCAAGTGGGTGTCACTGACAGGGGGGCCAGGGAATGGGGTGGTGCTTTCCAGTGACTCCATTGAGAGGCTACGTGGTGGCTGCTGGGATGACGGGCCCCCCAAATCTGTGCCTACAGGGTTCCAGTTGCCCTGCCTCTGTGCCCCTGGTGACGTCTCCTCCGTGCTGCCGTGGGGACTGGTGTTGGCACCGATTGCCCTGGTGTCTGTGACTCGCAGGGCCCATGGGACTGGCACCCACCCCTGGGGTAAGTACTGGCTGGATTAGACCCAAATAAATGACTCTGAAGCCCAGAAAGAGCATCCTCTCGAGTCACCCAGCCCTTCTCCCCCAAGCTCCCAGGGGCACCAACCCCCAGTTCTCCCTGCCTCCGCTCTTCATCCTCCTCCCTCCTCATTTAAAACAGAAAAGAAAACAGTAGTGTATATGTAAAATGCTCCGAGTGCCACGGCAGGGGGGCGCTATAGCAAAATAAAGATGATGATGATGATTGATGATGATTTAGGACCCTTGGACTCAACCGCGCCTCCTCCCCCCGCCCCAGCATAGCCCATCTAAGGGGGCCTGATCCTGCAATGATTTAGCCACTCCAGCCGAGCGTGACTCCCCTCTTCCACTCTTTCCTGGCATGTGGCTCCAGGGGTAGCCCATGACATTGGTGCCAGTGTGGGGCACTCCAAGCCTGTTGGCATCACTGTGGCCAAGCGCCCAGCTCAGAGTCCCAGGAAGCTACTCCAGGGCTGCCTTTACCATACAAGTCCAGGAATGCGGGATTCCCTTAGCAGCAGCCGAGAGAAGGGCCCTCGACACGACACCCTGCTTCCAAAAGGGAATTTATTACTCAGGGCCTGTAGCTCCAGCGCCTGCTCCTGCCCTGACATGGGAGAGACGGCTCCCTCGCTCCCTGGGATGGTGGGGGAAGGGCCAAATGCTGTGGACAGCCAGTCTGCTGGGTATTGTACAGGAGCCCAGACACCAGGGTGATGGGCATGGAGAGAAGGGGTTGTGTGGATGGAGAAGACAGACAGACAGACAGATTAGATGATGATGATGATGCTTGATGGAGTGAATGGGGATAATTAGATTAGATTCCCATAGCAGGGGCATGTGGGGTGGGCGATTCCTAATGCCTTCCCCCCCACGCAGAGACGAGGCTGTCAGCCTGTTTCTATAGGAAGGCTGGGTGTGTGTGTGGACCCCAACAGTCTCTTCTCCCTTCAGCCCTAGCTCTCTGGAGGCATGGGGGCCAAAGGTGCCGACTATCCTTTTAGAGGTGGGGTGCCCCAGATCAGTATGGTGTGGGGCTGAGATCCCCCACCCCCGGGACATCCTGCTGCCCTTTCCTTCCTGTCTGCTTGCTCTCACTCCCAGCTACCCCCACACTAGAGACACCCCGTTTGTAGGGCAAGGTCCTTCCCACTCCCCACCCTGGCCATGCCCTGGGGAAGGGCAGGGGGGGCGGGCAGCAGGCAGGCCCCATGGGGCCTGGGAGGGTCCCTGCCGAGTGGGTCTGGCTCTCAACTCCAGGGAGCAAGCGGCTCTGGGCAGGGTTTAGTCCCCGGAAAGGATGTGGAGCTGTTGGAGAGACCTGGCCCCCAGCCAGCCAGCACGGTGAATCCTGCTGCAGCCACCCCAAACAAGGGCAGGCAGGGGCTGGGGTGGGCTGTGCCCCCTACCGAAGCCAGCTTCCTCCCACACGGGCTGCTCAGCCCAAAAAGACAGGCACGGCCGGAGTGGGACACAAAAACTCTGGGGACCAGCAGAGGGCAACACACACACACTGACACATCATATACACACCCTGACTCACACCACAGACACACACACACACAGGCACACCACAGATACACACAGGGGGGACTGGGAGCCAGGACTCCTGGGTTCTCTGGGAGGGGAGTGGGGGCTAGTGGGTTAGAGCAGGGGGCGGGGGCTGGGAGTCAGGACTCCTGGGTTCTCTGGAGGGGAGTGGGGGCTAGTGGACTAGAGCAGGGGGGCTGGGTGCCGGGACTCCTGGGTTCTCTGGGAGGGGGGCTAGTGGGTTAGAGCAGGGAGACTGGGAGCCAGAACTCCTGGGTTTTCTTGGAGGAGAGTAGGGGTTAGTGGACACTTGCTATCATAACTGTGAGAGCCTACACAAAGAGTAGGCAGCCTTTTTTCTCCTGGAGCCCCGGGGAACTTTGGAAATGAGTACAAGCTTCGAGGGCTGCATAGAAGTTGCGGACGGGGGGTGCGGGTGCATAAGGGGTGCACTCAGGAAGACGAGGGTCCAGATTATGGATTTTTGCCATGGATCTATCCTCTCTCCTTGGGTGCATGCCCTCATTTCTGCTCCCTCCCTGAGCTCACTCTTTCAGTGTTTAGGGGTAGAAACTGGATCCAGGGGCCACGTAAAAGCTAGTTACGGGCCACAATTGGCCCCTGGGCCTGAGATTCTCCCCCATTGGCCTACAGCCCGGTGCTCTGTGATCTTGACAGGAACCTGGTTTCTAGTTTCTCTGTGGGATCAGCCATGCCCACGTACGGCAAACCTCGCATCGTTTACATGGGGCCCCGTCTCGTTCTGCCCCACAGAGCAGCAGGCATCTTAGCTGTGGGTCGGGCAGACCCCTGCAGTCTGCGGGGGTAGGAAGCCCGAACACCCCCACACCCCCAGCGCCGTTCAGTTGGCTCTGCACTCCGGTGCATTCCAAAGACTTCTGGTGTGATTTTATAGGTCAGTCCAGTCCCAACAAGGACCCCATCACAGGGGGGCCAGAACAGGAGGGGTGGGAGGGTCCATTCCTGGACCCATAGTTCCCTAGGACTCTGATAGACCTAGCCCCCCTGGCATGAGAGGGGCGGGATCAGACTTTGCCAGGGGTGGGGACATCAGCAGGGGCAACATGGGGTGGAAGGTCACCTGATTGAGCCTCCCCCCGGATGCACTTATCTCTTCCCCCCCTCCCAGAGACACCCCCTGCTGCAAAGTGCTTCCTCCCCCCCCCCCCNTCAGACAGTTGCAGGGCTTTTGGGGGGGGGGCAGGAGCAAGGCAGAGATCCCAGGTGGTTCAAGGAAGGGGAGCAGTGTGGGACCCAGCTGGCAGATTGAGGGGTGTGTGTGTCTGTGCTGCCCCCTCCTGTCAGGGGAGGGGACTGTTGCTCTGGAGATGGCCAGTCTGGGCTGGAATTCAAGGCAGAGACACCGCAGGGGGGTGGGGGTGGGTGTAGAACAATGGGTTTTATGTGGAGAGTGGAGCCCAGCTTCCTCTAGGGCTGGTGGGGGGTTGCTCGCAGCTCTGGAAAAGCACTGGTTTAGAACAGAGACCCAGTAGAGAGGCTGCTCCTACCCTGCTGGCAGGCAGCGTGTCCCAGTGGTTAGCACCCTGGCGATCTGATCCAGGGGGGCAGGAGCCCCACTCGGGCTGCACGGGGAAGGACTGGGCAGCGATGGGTGACCCTGGCAGCGGCCAAAGGAACTGAATCCAGTCACACCTAGCACCATGTTGCTGCCCCCATTTTATAGCTGGGGAAACTGAGGCACGGGATCAGCAATGATCTTGCCGGGGAGGGGTGTGTGGAGAGAGAGCACAGGCCTCGTGGCTGTGGTCCATGAGTTACTGGTTTGGGGATCGTGGCCCCAGCTCCCATATGTAGTGCTGCCCCATTGCAGGTGGGTCAGTAAAATTAGGGCTGTCTCATACCACCCTCGCTGCAGGCGTAACCAAGGAACATTTGGGTAGGCACGAGGCATTCACACCCCGTGGGCATGTTCAGAGGGCAGAGCCATGACCTGGTTGGGTTGGTCTGGGTTCGCACTCCAGGGAGTGTGTGCCCAGGGAGGGGGCAATCTCTCAGTCTGGGCCCATGGCCCCTAAGGGCCAGTTCTCTGCTCAGACTTTATTCCAGAATCTTTGCCTTGGTAGCCAGCCATGGGATCCCTGTCCCCTAGCCGGCTGCCAATATCCTAAGTCCGGGTGAGGATTCAGGTTACATCATTGACAGAAATCCCTCCCCACCCCCACCCCCTTCTCCTGTCCTCCCACCCTTCACAGGCCTGAGGCCATTGGTGAGGGGCTCCCTCTGTCCCTGGCACCTGCAGGGGGCTGTCATTTCGCTGATGCCCACCAGGGACTCCCACCCTCCATCTCCCCACCAGAAAGATGGGAGGGGTTTGGAGTAGGGCAGCAGTGCAGCTTAGGGGGACAGTGTAACCCCACTTGTGGGGCAGGGGAAAGAGATTCTCTGTTGGCTCCCTTGCCACGGCGGTCTCTGCCTTTCCAGCTCAGCCAGGCCTCCTCATGCCCCCCCATTTCCTTTCCCATCATTTCCAGGATTTCTTTATGGGGAAAAACACAGCCAGACAATCCCTGGCTTGGTGCCAGGATCTCTGTTCGTCTGTCCAGCGGGTGGGGAGGAGGGGCAGGCGCCACACAGCAGTGCCAAGGCAGATAAAGTAAAGGGGGAGGGGAGAGCAATTTTTAGCTTGGTCCCCTGACAGGCAAGTGCCCGATGGCACTGGGTGGGTAAAGGGGGCACTGACGGGTGCTAGCTTGGTAGGGCATCCCAGGCCTGCCAAGAGGGGTCCTGTCCCCCCGCCCCCTCCACACACACATACACACTCCGTGTTGCCATAAACACAGTCCTGCCCTTCCACATGGGAAACGGAAGTAAGACAAAAGGCTTCCACTCCGCTCCAGCCCCAGCTGGGTCTCCTCTGTCTACCAGTTCCCTGCCTGGCACTCTGGAGCACATGAGGATGTCGCGTGGATAAAGGGTGCAGTCAGCAATTCACAGGCTACCCAGGAAGAGTTCCCTCTTGTGCAGGCCGTGAAATGATGATCTCCTTGCACGCGCTGGTGGCGGAGCTGTGATCAGGATTTGGGGGTTCCCCTCTCTCTCGAGCAGTCCCCCAAAGCACCACTGGACCAGTCACCACTCAGTTACCCCGCTTACAGCAACCACGGAGCCCCACTCTCCCCAGAGTGTGCCAGCCTGCAAGGGGTTAATGCTCTGCTGCTTGTATATCAGGGCTCCGCAGACATCGGAAAAGGTAAAAAGGGGTCCGGCCTGTCTTGGTGGTAGACCAAGCTCCCAGTCAGCCCAGAGCCGGTCACCACACAGACACACACTGTATAGTGAGAGAGTTTTATGTCAGAATTAGGACAAGATTAAATTGGTTCAAAGCGAATACAGAAGGTGCATCATGAAATGAGCGCACAGTGCCAGCTTAACTTAGAAAACTTACCTAAGTCCTAACCTAAGTTTTAGAAAGCAAAGTGTCTGTGCAGACAGGCTGACACAGGTGTCGCACACAGGAATTCTTCTCCAGGAACTGTCTCCTCGGCTATCGGGGCCCCTTGAAATATTCAAGCTCACCCTTTGTTTCTCTTTCTGCCTTTCCCTTGGTACTTGGCTGAGGTCTGAATGTGTATTGGGGCCAGACCCCTTTGTCTGGGCCAGGCTTGGTTTGTCTTGATTCAGTTTCCTGTCCGATTTCCTAAGCTTTTACTCTACCCTTCATTCCAGCTTGTGCAATCAACAAATCACATCAAATAATGCTCACCATGTTGCTCTCTACATTACACCGATCGTTTACACACCAGACGCCCCCAGGTTACGTCAATCGGTTTTCACAACAGGTGACTGCTGAGACCGGATGTACCCGTGGCACGTCAGTCACTCATAACCCCCATGACAGCAGTGAATGAGGGTTGGATTTTGAAGCAGCAGATTTGCAAGCCAGGGAGAGGAGCCTGGGGGTGTGGGGAGGGGCTGAGTTCCCAAGCCCACCCATCCCCACGCTTAGATGGAGAGAGACTCCCGTTACAGGATGAATGGCAGGAGCAGGCGGGGGGCTGCAGGAGCCTGGTTCACATGGGGGCGCTGCCAGGCCTTGGACCCCGCAGGAGCAGTGACATGCCATGGCTGATCCCATAGCGGGGCCGGGGCCCTGTAGGCTGCTTAGAGGGCAGCCGCCCCTCGCCAGCCCCCAGCCAGCTCAAAGGAAAAGGGCTGACAGTCGGGGTGCTGGTAGCATCACCCAGTCAAATCCTCCCTGGGGACCCCCGCATCCCTGACTGTCAGTGATAACACAGCCCTGGAGCAATGGCCAGTGATTCCTCTTGCCACCGACCCTGTTCCATGCCAACTAGGCATATGAGGTGAGTGATTCCTAGTGACCACACACACAAGGGGGTGGGGTGGGGGGTGTCCTGTCAGTGTCAGCCTGTTCTCTAGGGAGGCTGGGAACCTCAGGAGTCTCTGCTCCCCTGAGCCAGGGGCTGAGCCCTGCTCCCCCCTCATTACCTGGGTGCTGCCTGGGGCACGTGCCCCATTGGCCTTACCAGGACAGCTCCCCTTGCGGGCGGAAGCTGCACTTTGACAGCTGGCTGGGAACACCCCCATCTGCTTCAGAGGTGACTCAAGCAAGCACCGTGCCCCCCCTGCTCTGGACCCACGCAGGGAGGGGGACAGTCCTAGGATATTGGGGAGGGAGAAACAACACTCGGTAACCAGGATGACTTCAAGCTGGGGTCAGCTCCGGAGCAGCCACTCCTGGAGAGCAGTGCTGGGGTGGGGACCGATAGCAGGGAGTGGCATTGTCTGGCATGGGCAAGTTGGCAGCAGATCCAGGCTGGCATTGTGTGGCACGGGCAAGTTGGCAGCAGATCCAGGCTGGCATTGTGTGGCATGGGCAAGTTGGCAGCAGATCCAGGCAGTTAGTCTAGGCTGGCATCCTGTAGTAGGGGGCATGGGTGCAAGTTGGGGTCATCACAGGATGGTGCCAACATCAGAGGCTGGCACCACCTGGCAGGGCCACCAGCTGGCATGGCAGGAGATACAGAGGATGGCCACATGGCAGAGGGCACAGGCAGGGCAGGGGGTGAACAATGGTCTCCTGTGCCAGGCAGATGCGTTGTCCCTCTCCCATTCAGGATTGGTGCTGCTAGGCCTGACTCCTGTCGGCTGTGCGGTGCCCACAATGCTCCTAATTGGTCGGTCTCCACTCCTCACGCATTGGCTGTCCACCCCTATAAAGCCCCCCCAGAGGGCAATGTGAGTGCCAGCGTGGCATCGTGTGACAGTGACACTGGCTGGCATCTGCTAGGACCATGGAGTTGGCCACGCTTTCCTTGGGGTGGTAGAAACTCACCTACGGTTGGAGAAAAGACAGCCCCTCCCCACTCTACAGGGAACCCCTGCAAGCAGCAGCGCCCCCTGCACCTAGCCCTGGGAATTGCACCCCTTCCAAGTTCCCAGCACTGGAATCTCATGGTGACTCACTGGGAGTCGTGGAGAGGATCAGGAATCTCTCTTCCCACCAGGATCCCAGGGACTGAGAGATCATGTAACAACCAGCTGCAGGGGAAGCTGCTTGGGCCAGGGATGCTCCCAGTTGGGGGTGGGGGCAGAGCAGTCTCTGGTGCCTGTCAGACTGGCTGGGCAGCTTACCACAACCCCCAGCTTTTACCCTCCTCATTTTATACCAGGGAAAATGGGGTCCATAAAAACCTGTTCCAGTCACCGGAGTCCAGAGCCCCCTCTCCCCCCTGCCTGCAGAGGGTGCTGTCAGAGCTACCCCCGCCCCCCTAGCACACAGCCCTTCTTATGCCCCTCCTCCCCTGCTGTAGGAGTGGAGCTGGCAATGAGAAGGCTTGCATTGTGAGCTGACCTGTGTTCTCCCCCCACCAGCAATGCAGGCCTCAACAGGGCTTCCATTGCAAATGGGCGGGCGGGAGGAGGGGCTCTTAACTCTCATTAATCCACCAATCAGCAAGCCAGCCCCTCACACTGCGCCATCTTAGTGGCTCTTTCCCCCACAAACTTACCCAGCTCTCTCTTTTTAAACCCAGTTATGCTATTGGCCTCTATGACATTCCCCTAGCAATGAGTTCCACAGGTTAACACTGCCCCGTGTGGAAAAAGGAACTCCCTTTGGTTTTAACTCTGCTGCATGCTAATCTCATTGGCAACCCCTAGCCCTGAGAACAAATCCCAGTCCCACCCCCCACTCTTTTTTAGCCCAAGCGACCCCGTTTTGAGACTCAAATCTAATCTCACAATCCCAGATGGCCACAAAGACTACCTGGGGTTGGGACCCCACATCTGCAGATGGGGTGACCCTCCCGCCTTGGCGTCCTGATCCACAATTTGGGACACCCCGCCCCCACAGTGGTCTTTTTTCTAAATTGAAAGGCCGCACCCCTCTGCGTCTCTCCCCATATGGAAGCCACTTCAGAGCCTCTGCGCCAACAAGGGCCCTATCCTGCCAGCTTCCTCCTTGTCAGGATATTGCCCAGGTATGGATCCCCATCCCCTCTCTCTGAGAGCCACTTCCTGCCCTGCTGAAATGCAGCTAGCTCTGGGGATCAGGGCAGGAGCGCGGGGCTGTGTCCATCTGACACTGTCAGGGGAAATTACAGAGGTGTAACATGCTACACAGGATGGGAGTGGGGCCAGGAGGGTGTGTTCACACCCCGGCCCTGGGGAAAGCGCCACGAGTTCTGGGGCTGACCAGGCCACCCCTCCCGCCTCAGCAGCACACTCTGTCTAATTTCCCTGGAAGCAGAGGAAATGTCCCCTCTGCTCCTGAGTGTGTGGCCAACGGGGCTCGGGGGCTCCTTACTGCTGTGAGGGTCTGGAGACTGCACCCCGCCCCCAGTCGCAGCTATGTGTGGGCCAGGGGACAAAGAAGAGGAGGGGGCGAGCGGAGAGGAGCGACAGGGTGTGGAGAACAGACTGTACTAATATAAATTAATATTTTTACCCCACCCTTCCCCGAAGACTCAAGGCAGCTCACAAAAAAACTTAAAATACAATTAAAAGACATGAAAATACAATTCAGCAAAAAAACAAACAAAAAAACCCCCCCTTCCCACTCCAGTTCCAACCACCCAACATCCTCCCACCTCACCCCTACCCCCGCCTGCCAAATGCTTCACTAAAAATAAAGGTAAGAGTGCCAGTGTGGTGTCGTGGCTAAGTGTGCAGTACCTGGGAGACTCTCGTTCAAGTCTCGCTTTAGCCAGAAACTCTCTGGGTGAACTTGGGCCAGTCACAATATTCTCTCAGCCTAACCTACCTCACAGGGTTATTTTGAGGATAAAAAAGTTGTGTTAAATTGTTCTATGTGAAGCACTCTCCAAGTGCCATGGCAGAGGGGGCACTATATAAAAATTATTATTATATTATTATTATTATTTATTAAAGGTCTTACACCACTTGTGAGAGATGCTCAGACTCAGACGAACCTCCAGGGGGAGGGAGTTTCACAACATTGGGGCACTGAATGAAAATGCCCCCCACCCCCGCGTGCTCCTATTGTATGGACAAGAGTCACAGATGGAACAGACAGGAGAGCGCTCCCAGCTGACTGCAGGGGCCACGGTCTTATAGACTCACCAGGCACACACCCGGCACGCTGTACACCCACCCAAATATACACCCATAAATACGTTCTCTGCACATACACACTGACACAGACATATTCACACACACAAACATGGACAGCCAGACATACACACGCCGCCACACGCTAACACGAATATAGGTGTACATGCACACCCAGACTGACACACTCAGGCACATTCATGTAGGATTGCTTCCGCAGATATTGATGCTGATCATCGGACACGACACTGGCACCCCTACAACATATGCATGTTCCCACACACTAACACACAAATGTGTGTGCACAGACACTACCACAGACTCACTGATGCAGACACCCAGACATACCCCCTCACACATATTTTCAGACACCCCACCACTCTCACAAACACTGATATACACACATGCAGTGACCCCAGCAGCCCCCAGGATGCCCCCCCCCACTCCACAAGCGATGCCAAGACACAGGGGGCCCCACATGTTGGCAGCAGTGGTGAGCAGTCACATTGCTGTGGGACACTTTGCAGAGAGCTCAGGCACGCCCAGGCTGGTGAGGATGCGGGGGGGATTGGCCAAGGGTGGGGGCTACTGTGGCAAATTGAGAATCCTCCCTCAGCAGTCGGCTAATCCATGCCTGGCCCACGTGGGGGAACTGAACCACAGCAACCCTGGGAAAGCTCAGCTCCAAACCTGGCCGGCTGGCACAGGACCGTGGGGCCTGTTCTGGGAGAGAGGAGGGAAGGGCTCAGTGGGGGAAATTGGGCACCTGTCTTCTGGGGAGGGCGGGGGACAGGCTTCTCTGCGGGGATTTAGCCCCGGAAACCTGTTACAGAGCAAGCTGACTGGGATTTATCCTGCAAGAAGCAAAGGGTCAGAGAAAGCCGGGAATCAAATGGGGGGCGGCAGGCTAAGCCAGACTTAGGGGCTCTCACCCAGGTTGCCTACAGTGCCTGTGAGGAGTGAGGGGGAGGAGCTGGCCAGTACCTGAGTCAGGGTGGGAAGAGGCAGAGCTGGCAGAGGTGGGGGGCACTAAAGCTGCTGTTGCCCTCCTGTCTCTAGCTGAGGTGGCATCCCAAGCCAGGGCCCTGCAGCATAACAGGTTAATCCAAGCCTGGAAACACTGATGTGTGGGGGCAGAGCTACGGTTATTCTGGAAGCAGGCTGGTTTCTGTTGCTGGACAGAGGGGTGTGTGTGTGCGTGTGTGAACATGTGTGCACAAACTCCCTTGGCTTGCCGTTTACTGCCTTTTGTTCAGTTGCTTTTCCTCCACCAAGTATTTTGACTGGGAATTTCCTTTTTCCATGGGTTAACGAGATATCCCTGTCTCTCCCTCTGCCCCCAAGATACTGTCCCTCAGAGTCCGGCGCGGGGGCGGGGGACCTATCTTCACCCACACAGTCAGCCTGTCCGTACTAGGGATGTGCCAAAGGTGGGATGAGTGGGCACAGGCAGCAGTGGGGGTTGGGATGGGACAGGATGCTGCTGGCAGGCACAGCACTTTTGCACCCTCGGAGTGTGGGTCTGGGGCACTCACGGTTGGCACTGGCTCCCTGAAGCGTCCAATAGACATTCTCCCTCTGCACAAGCCCAGCCTTCATGCAGCTCTCCTCTCCTCCCCCTTTACATCACCCAGGCAGGAACAGAGTCTCAGCTGCACTGTCCAGGGAGACAGCATATTCAATAGGTTCTGGGATGGAGCGGGGACAGTGCAAGGGCAGAGAAGAGAGGCCTGGGTCGGAGGGGCAGGCTGCAGCCTGAGGGCAGAGGCCTCGGGGAGGAGTTATGGGGCAGAAGGCTTGGGGGGCAGCAGTGCAGGGGCTGGCTGCAGTATAGGGGCAGAGGCCCGGGGTGGGGGTGGGGGGAGGAGGCTTGCAGTGCAGGGGTGGGCAGCAGGGATCTGCAGGGGGGCTCAGTGCAGCTGTTTGCACTTGGTGGCTGAACAGAGGTCCCTCCCCCTTGCCCCCCAGGCTGCCCCTCTCCCACACTAATTGATGGGATCCCCGGACAGGGGATCGCCATGTGGTAGCCATCAGGGGTGCACATGGACTCCAGCTGCAAACTGTAAATCCCCGTCCCTGCTGGCAATGGAAGCTGCTTCTGGCAGCAGGAACCGGACAGGGTGGACGGGGGCCGTGCTCAGTGCCGCTCCCCCTGGCGTCCTGCAGCAGCAGCTCCCGCGCTTCTGTGGGCTCTGGGCGATATAGTGGGGGAGAGGGCACGTGCGTGTTTACATGTGGGTGTGAGTGCACATGCATGTACACGCCTGTGCTTGCATGTGTACATGTGTAACTAACTATTTGAGTGCATGAATGTGCCTATGACTGTGTATGCTATGCACACACTTGTGAATGCGTTTGACTGCATGCGTTTACACACCTGTGCTTGAGTTGCATGTGTTCCCATGTGTGCATTTCACTTAAGTCTCAGCCTCAGTCCACATGGCAGGAAAGGAACTCAGGAGCCTTGGCTCCCCTGCTCTGTCCCCAGTGTGCAGGGAATGTGGACTTGGGGGGCCTAAAGCCCTTTCTACCTCTGCAAAAACCAAAGTTGCTCACCAGACAGTAGACACCCTAGTAACCAGCAGCGGCCAGTAGGTGCCACCGGGAGGATCCCCCAGGGCTGTTGCCAAGGTCTCCAGAGGGGCTAGTCAGGCTGGTGCTGGTGCTGGTGGCTCAGAGAAGAGGTCTGTACCCCATCACTGTGGGGCCTGTCAGCCCAGGAACTCCTGGGAGCTGCCATAGAGGGGTCTTTGGAGGAGTCTCAGCTCCTGTTGGCAATGGCAAGAGGAGAGTCCCCAGCTGCCAGGAGAGCTTCTGGGAAGGATGGTCCCCTTTGCACCGGGTCCTGTGTCCCCTGGAGCCAGCAGCCTGCAAACGCCCTCTCCCCGAGCCACACGGCTCGACCAGGGGAAGCCCCACTCGGGCCAGGAAGCTACAGAAAGGGAAGTTGGGTTTCCTAACCGTAGCGATGCAGCATGCGGAACCAAGAAGAAACACACAAACCCTGCAAGGTGAGAAGGCCAGGCATGCCCAGCTGGTCATCAGCACAGAAAGCCTCGGGATTGGCTCACAGGTCCAGCTGGCAATCAGCACAGAGTCCCTGACTGGTGCGGGGAGAACCGTGATTGGCTTGTCATCATCCAGACTCACCTCCTTCCCCACACACACCCTGACAGGTAGCTTTCCCCACTTATATAGGTACTGGCCCTTCCCACCTGTGCCTTCCCCTAGCACCCAAAGGGGGACTAAAGTGAAACCTCAACACAGTATACATTAAACATTCATTGATCAAAACATTTCAGCCCCATGGTTAGTTAGTTTACAATCCCACAAGCATGCCAATGAGACATGGAGGGAGGAGGTAATGCAGCATCTTTTCAAAGGCAGGCACTGCCCCCACAACATACACCTAACATAGGTTTGATTTCTGTACAGTGTGTGGCTTTTTATGCTGATGGGTTACCCCCAGAGGTAGGTACCGCCTTGTGTTTGTTTTACAATTATTAACCTAACAACTTTATAGGGCCTCATGGGTAGCAATGGTCCCCTCGCACACCCCTGGGGTTTCTGGGAACAAATCATTTTTTAATTGCTCATCCATCCTAACTACCTTTCCCTAAAGCATTGTCCACTTTAAAGTGGGTTTCCTGGATGGATTAGATGTTGAACCCATTGTTCATAGCAGACCCTTGCCTGCAAGTCGCTGGGATCGGGCAATCCGAAGCCATAGGGAATTTAAGCACGCGGCCGGTCCTTACAAAATGTGGGGTCAGACCATGGGAAGTTCCTGTGGCCTACATGCCATGACTACCAGGGGAAGCTTTTCAGGCCAATCTGTACCCCATCCAGACACCCCTTTTTCAAAGCCAACTTTCGGGTTTGATTTGAATGTCCTACCAGACCTGCCGCTTGCGGACGGTATGGGATGTGGTATTTTTGAGTGATACCAGCCAGTTCACAAGTGAGTCGCATAACAACTTGAAAGTTGGACCATTATCACTGTCAATAACCTCCGGCACTGCCCAATGAGAAAGGATCTGATAAAAAGAGAATTTTGGCTGTAGTGAATGCGGTTTGATTTTCAGCAGGGAATGCTTCAGTCCACAAGGTCATTTCCTGATGTTGCAGGGGGGTGTTGGTGACCTTATGATCAGGGTTACACAGTGCGCAAGTGAGACACAGTTGGGAGAATCTGTTTAGGACAGCTCTTGTAAAGGGCCACCAGCCCAGGCAGTGCCTTATCAACTCCATAATGTCCCAATTTATGAGTAGCCTCAATTCATTCCTTACGACAGGATGTAAGAACTACCCAGACTTTAGAGCCTGTGGAAAAGACAGCCCACAAAATGTTGTCCTCCCTTTGAATTTTTACATCCTTAGTTGTTTTATCCCGTTCAATTTCTTTTAAAGTAGAATCTTGACTTTGTAGACCGGGTAAGCTTAAAGGGGGCTTACTATCCTGAACCTGCGAGAATTGAGACTGATGGGCTGGGAGGTTCCACCCTTCTGCATTTTAGGCTGCCTCCTTTCCTTAGCCATTAAATCTACGTTGTTGTTCACTCAGCTTCAACTTCCCCTTTACAATGAGCTTTAACCTTTACTATTTTAGGAACCTGTGTTCTTTGTGATACACAGGTGGCAGCTGTGGTGAGGGGAGCATTTTGCCAATTACATCTGGCACAACGGCTTCGACTGTGTGTCTGACTCTGACCTAGCCACCATCATCCATGCCATCATCACCTCAAGACTGGACTCCTGCAAAGCACTCTGCATGTGGCTATCTTTGGTGACGGTCCAGAAACTGCATCTGGTGCAGAATGAGGCAGTCCACCAGGGACATCACGCCAGTGCTTCGGTCTCTGCGCTGGCTGCCTATAGTTTTCAGGGCCCAATTCAAGGTGTTGAATTACAAAGCCCTATATGGCCTGGGTCCTGCTTATCTGCGAGATTGCCTCACCATTCCCCCACCCCCAAGGTCCTGGATCAGCTCCTGCGGTCGTCCAAGGGCATTCTCCTCGGGCTCTGAGTGTCTCAGGGGGCGACAATGAAGAGGGCATTCTCGGTGACCACACCAAGGATGTGGAATTCCCTCCCAACCGAGGTCTGCTTGGCCCTGAATCTTCCCTCTTTCCGCAAACAATGTAAGACCCGGCTGTTTTGCTGGGCTTTTGGTGAAGGAGACGGGTGATGGGTGGGGGGTTGGGGAAGGGAGCTGGGAGGTTTTTTTTAACTCTGCCATGGTGCATTTTACTGTGATTTTATATTGTTATTTATATTCTGTTTTTTACTGATGTTGTTTTGCATTTTTATGCCTTTATTGTGTTGTACGCCACCCCGAGCTGCAGTAGCAGGTGGGAGCAGCCTAGAAATCAAAGGAAATAATAATAATAATAATAATAATAATAATAATAATGTATTGGAAAATGAGAGCATGTTGAACAGGACTTTCATTTATCCTTTCCACTCATGACTTTACCATACAGGGATCCAGGGTCTCAAAGTGTGGAAAGTCCAACTAGAATCAGTGTAAATCATTACAGAGGACGTAGTTCAGGTATGCACTAAGGCTAGGGCAATACTAGCCACTTCAGCATATTGAGCCCAAGAGGACTTTGATTTCTGTTTGATGGCTTGATTAGTTCTAGGATCAACAATAGCCAGACCCATACAAGGGTGGTCGCCATAGTCATATGAAAACCCATCTATGAACCATATTTGTTCTTCTTGGGATGGCAGGGTACGTTCAAGACTTTGAGCCACCTGGAAGTATTTTTTAGGCTACCTGGGATGTTTGTGGGTGGCACAGAAATATGAGGTTCACCAGAATAAAGTATTCTGTAGGATATGGGGAAAGGTTCAGTAATGTTGATATTACAGTCAGCTGATAACAGCAACCACCTAGCTAAGTAATCTCTGGTTACATTTCCATTTTGTACTCTATCACTCAATAAGCATTGTATAGGAGTGTGAGAAGTGTGGAGAATTATTGCATTTAGCCCTATGATATCGGCAAATTTCTGTACCACCCAGTAAGTGGCTAACAGAATATGTTCACACTCCGAATAAGTGGCCTCTGCAGAGTCTACACTTAGAAGCAGAGAATACTGGGAGGAGTTGGTCCATATCCTTTGGGCTAAGAACAGCCAAGATATGTTGAGTACTGGTTCTATATCAAGAGAATAGGGTTTTAACAAATTGGGATTAGCCAGAGCTGGAGCCCAACTTAGTCTTATTTTAATATTTTGAGTTGGTTGACAGCATTAGTATGCTCCTTGCTCCACTTCTACTCAGCCTGTTTCTTTAATAGCGTGTACAGTGGTTTTGTTATTGAGGCAAAGTCTGCCAAATGCTGTCTATTGAATTCAAATAAACCAAGAAAACATCTCAGAGAGTGGGCATCACAAGGTAGTGGCAGGGATATAAGAGTTTTACTCTTTCTTTATCAGGGGTCCTGCCATTCTTAGTGACAGTGACACCCAAATAACTAACTTGTCGCTGACACAATTGGGCCTTTTCCCCATTTATTTTTAACCCAGCATTATACAATGGTTTTAACAGCCGTTCCAGCATGACCATAGGACTAGCCTTGACCCGAGCGAACAAGAGGATGTCATCCACATATTGAATAAGTCTTGACTTAAAAGGCAAGTCTTTAAGAATTTTGGCCAACTCCACATGAAAAATTGTAGGACTGGTTTTGCACCCTCATGGGAGCCTGATCCATTAATATTGTTGTTGCCCAAAGGTAAGTTGAGCCAGTCCCTAGGGTCTATTTCAAGTGACCTGTGACCAGGACTGGGGTCCCCGGTCTCCCTAGGCTGTCCCCCAACCTCCCCACTAGACCAGCCACAACCTAGTTATCTGTGTCTTCGTGGGGTCCCAAGTCATCAGAAGAATAAGTTCAGTTCACGGTGCCCCAGTTTAGGCTGGGACTGTCCACAAGTTGGTATCAGGGTGCAGTGCGGAACACATTTGAGAAAGTGGGTGAACTTGTACTGGTGTCCAGTGTAAGGCACGCTCCAGATGTGGGTCATTGTTCAGAGTCTGTGCAGAATCTGCAAGTTTTGTTTTGTTCTTTTGGTTTCAGGAACTAAAGTCAGTGTGCTGGTGACCCGCGAGAGGTAATCCAGAGGCCTTACAGAACCTGCACGTGTTTATCTCGATTCCCAGTCTACTTTTGGAACTATTGTTGACCTGCCAAGATGGTACTGCCTGCAGGGATGTCCAACATGATCAATGAGAGGCTGGTGGAGAATGCCACAGTCGGGGTTTGGACATGGAGGGCACCAGCTGATACTCAGCATTGTAGATCATATGGGGCAGGATGGCGCCCCACCTCAAACGGAGAGTGGAGATGAAGTTGGCACTGGCGAAAGCACAGATTCAGAAGCGAGAGCTGCAACTTCTGACTGAACAGGAGGGATCCCAGAGAGAGGAGGAGGCAGCCCTGCCAGCTGCGAGGAAGATCGAGGCAACCAAGGTGCAACTCCAGCTGGAGCAGCTCAAGCACCTGGAGAATGAGAAGCAGAGGGCTCATGAGCTGGTTATGCAAGCTACACCCAGGGCTTAACCCCAACCCGTCACCATCGCCTGCACTAAGAACCAGCTGATCCAGCGTTTCACACAGCTGGTCCCACAGTTCGACGAGACCCAATGTGTGGAGGATTTTTTTCTCTGCCTTTGAGAAGATCTGCAAGCGGAACGGTGTAGAGGAGGAACTCTGGGTTCCAGTCATAGCGCCAAGATTGCCCGGCAAAGCCTTATCTGTTTATACCGCTCTGGAAGGGGCCGAGGGGGAGTTAAAATTTGAAGACCTCAAAAAAGCTGTGCTTACTAGGTATGAGGTCACTCCTGAGTTGTATAGGAGTAGGTTTCGTGGGCAACTTGAGGACATGAGCCATGAAGAATATGTATGTAAAAGTAAGGACCTGTTAAAAGAATGGGTTAAGGGAGTGCAAGTGAATACGTTTGAGGCCCCTGTGAAGGCACGGATCCTTGACAGGAAAATTGCTTTGGGCGAGGCTGCTGCTGAGATAGCTGATGAATATGTCTGCAACAGAGGCCACATCTAGAGCAAGAAGCACAGCGGGGAGAGGGAACCCCCTAAGCTGCACTCCGAGCAGAAACCACAGCAGGGTTTCAGTAAGCGTTTCTGCCCCAAATCCCCGAGGAGGGGGCCAACAGGATTCCCACAAGGGTTTCCACCGGGGGGAGAAGGGCAGCCTACATCCCCCAGCTCTGTCCTTACCCCCAGAACCTGCCACATCTGCAAGCAGCTGGGTCACTTCATGAAACAAGTGCCCAGACAAACCAGCCAGCGGGGAGAGTGCTCCGTGGTGAACGCTGCCTCCCTGCTTCCCAGAGATCCAGCCATCCGCACGGGGGTCCCCGCTACCTTTGTATGTCAGTCAGTGGGGAGTGGCTTTATCCGGGAGGCTAGGATGAATAGGGAATCCTGCAGGGGCTGGCAGGACACTGGGTCAGAGATAACGCTAGCGACAGAGGCCATCGTGCCCAGGGGCAGATCACAGGGCATGAAACCACAGCCCCCCTAGACATGGTGGAGCTGGAATGGGATGGACACGAGGGTCCCATTGAAGTGGCTGTGATGCCTCGGCTTCGCACAGACATACTCACAGGAAACAATATAGAGGCTTGGCCAGCGGAGTGTGCCGTGGNACTCCGAATAAGTGGCCTCTGCAGAGTCTACACTTAGAAGCAGAGAATACTGGGAGGAGTTGGTCCATATCCTTTGGGCTAAGAACAGCCAAGATATGTTGAGTACTGGTTCTATATCAAGAGAATAGGGTTTTAACAAATTGGGATTAGCCAGAGCTGGAGCCCAACTTAGTCTTATTTTAATATTTTGAGTTGGTTGACAGCATTAGTATGCTCCTTGCTCCACTTCTACTCAGCCTGTTTCTTTAATAGCGTGTACAGTGGTTTTGTTATTGAGGCAAAGTCTGCCAAATGCTGTCTATTGAATTCAAATAAACCAAGAAAACATCTCAGAGAGTGGGCATCACAAGGTAGTGGCAGGGATATAAGAGTTTTACTCTTTCTTTATCAGGGGTCCTGCCATTCTTAGTGACAGTGACACCCAAATAACTAACTTGTCGCTGACACAATTGGGCCTTTTCCCCATTTATTTTTAACCCAGCATTATACAATGGTTTTAACAGCCGTTCCAGCATGACCATAGGACTAGCCTTGACCCGAGAGAACAAGAGGATGTCATCCACATATTGAATAAGTCTTGACTTAAAAGGCAAGTCTTTAAGAATTTTGGCCAACTCCACATGAAAAATTGTAGGAGTGGTTTTGCACCCTCATGGGAGCCTGATCCATTAATATTGTTGTTGCCCAAAGGTAAGTTGAGCCAGTCCCTAGGGTCTATTTCAAGTGACCTGTGACCAGGACTGGGGTCCCCGGTCTCCCTAGGCTGTCCCCCAACCTCCCCACTAGACCAGCCACAACCTAGTTATCTGTGTCTTCGTGGGGTCCCAAGTCATCAGAAGAATAAGTTCAGTTCACGGTGCCCCAGTTTAGGCTGGGACTGTCCACAAGTTGGTATCAGGGTGCAGTGCGGAACACATTTGAGAAAGTGGGTGAACTTGTACTGGTGTCCAGTGTAAGGCACGCTCCAGATGTGGGTCATTGGTCAGAGTCTGTGCAGAATCTGCAAGTTTTGTTTTGTTCTTTTGGTTTCAGGAACTAAAGTCAGTGTGCTGGTGACCCGCGAGAGGTAATCCAGAGGCCTTACAGAACCTGCACGTGTTTATCTCGATTCCCAGTCTACTTTTGGAACTATTGTTGACCTGCCAAGATGGTACTGCCTGCAGGGATGTCCAACATGATCAATGAGAGGCTGGTGGAGAATGCCACAGTCGGGGTTTGGACATGGAGGGCACCAGCTGATACTCAGCATTGTAGATCATATGGGGCAGGATGGAGCCCCACCTCAAACGGAGAGTGGAGATGAAGTTGGCACTGGCACAGATTCAGAAGCGAGAGCTGCAACTTCTGACTGAACAGGAGGGATCCCAGAGAGAGGAGGAGGCAGCCCTGCCAGCTGCGAGGAAGATCGAGGCAACCAAGGTGCAACTCCAGCTGGAGCAGCTCAAGCACCTGGAGAATGAGAAGCAGAGGGCTCATGAGCTGGTTATGCAAGCTACACCCAGGGCTTAACCCCAACCCGTCACCATCGCCTGCACTAAGAACCAGCTGATCCAGCGTTTCACACAGCTGGTCCCACAGTTCGACGAGACCCAATGTGTGGAGGATTTTTTTCTCTGCGTTTGAGAAGATCTGCAAGCGGAACGGTGTAGAGGAGGAACTCTGGGTTCCAGTCATAGCGCCAAGATTGCCCGGCAAAGCCTTATCTGTTTATACCGCTCTGGAAGGGGCAGAGGGGGAGTTAAAATTTGAAGACCTCAAAAAAGCTGTGCTTACTAGGTATGAGGTCACTCCTGAGTTGTATAGGAGTAGGTTTCGTGGGCAACTTGAGGACATGAGCCATGAAGAATATGTATGTAAAAGTAAGGACCTGTTAAAAGAATGGGTTAAGGGAGTGCAAGTGAATACGTTTGAGGCCCCTGTGAAGGCACGGATCCTTGACAGGAAAATTGCTTTGGGCGAGGCTGCTGCTGAGATAGCTGATGAATATGTCTGCAACAGAGGCCACATCTAGAGCAAGAAGCACAGCGGGGAGAGGGAACCCCCTAAGCTGCACTCCGAGCAGAAACCACAGCAGGGTTTCAGTAAGCGTTTCTGCCCCAAATCCCCGAGGAGGGGGCCAACAGGATTCCCACAAGGGTTTCCACCGGGGGGAGAAGGGCAGCCTACATCCCCCAGCTCTGTCCTTACCCCCAGAACCTGCCACATCTGCAAGCAGCTGGGTCACTTCATGAAACAAGTGCCCAGACAAACCAGCCAGCAGGGAGAGTGCTCCGTGGTGAACGCTGCCTCCCTGCTTCCCAGAGATCCAGCCATCCGCACGGGGGTCCCCGCTACCTTTGTATGTCAGTCAGTGGGGAGTGGCTTTATCCGGGAGGCTAGGATGAATAGGGAATCCTGCAGGGGCTGGCAGGACACTGGGTCAGAGATAACGCTAGCGACAGAGGCCATCGTGCCCAGGGGCAGATCACAGGGCATGAAACCACAGCCCCCCTAGACATGGTGGAGCTGGAATGGGATGGACACGAGGGACCCATTGAAGTGGCTGTGATGCCTCGGCTTCGCACAGACATACTCACAGGAAACAATATAGAGGCTTGGCCAGCGGAGTGTGCCGTGGCCGACAGCCTCAGGCAGGACCAAGACCCCGGGCCCAAAATGGGAGGGGAAGACCCAAGCCCAACTGCAGTGCCCCCCTAGTAGTGAGGAGAGGGGTTGCACGCTGCGGGAGTGGCGGGTTGACACTGAGCTGGACCTGAGCTCCCTGTATGGGCTTCAAGAGGTTCCCAGACGCCGGTGCGAGCACCCCTACACCAGAACGAGCTCCTTGGGGTGCAGGAGTAGCTCCCTCAATTCTTACAACTACCCCTTTAATTTTTCCCCTGTCCTGTTTATTGCACACCTAGACCTGTTGATAACTCATAATTATTTTAACAAGCTCTGAGTCCTCTGCTTGGGGCAGAGGTAATGGATGTGATCTTTTAACTGTGGTGTAGTGGCTAAGCGTACAATATCTGTATCTGAACTGGGAGAAAAGCCTGGGAGGAAGGGGAAGGCCCCGGTTCAAGTCTTGCCTTAGCCAGAAACTTACTGGGTGTCCTTGGGCCAGTCAGAATATTCTCTCAGCCTAACCTACCCCACAGGGTGGGTTGTGAGGATTAAAAGTTGTGTTGAATTGTTCTGTGTAAAGCGCTCTGAGTGCTGTGGCATTGGGGGTGCTATATAAAAATGATTATTATTATTAAAATGGAATGGTACATGCTAATTCTAGGAGTGTCTTTCGAGGTCTGACTCTTGTGCGTCCATACACACAGGTTAGCATAATCTATGAAAGCCCCAAAGACCCTTAGGATATCGGAGCCCAGAATACTCTTGTTCTCTGGCAGTGACATTAATCCCAAACTGCCTTTTCCTGCTACCAAGCCGTTTTCAAAAGAGAAGGTATTGATGTCTCAAAAGGTCACTGCTCTAGGGATACCGTTAAAACCTTCTAGTATACGAACTTCACAGGCCTGTCATTTCCCATAAGTCTCGGGTACCTGAGATAAAATAGAGAGACGCCCCTGTATCTACTTAAAACTGGTCCCATTCCACAAATAAATTTTAAAATGGGGCGTTCTCACGGGTCCAGACCGATAGGGGTACTGTGTAACCCTGTAGGAAGGGGCCGGCCCCGTCAACATGAGGGAGCTTCTGTTCCAGCCTGCACTCCCGTTATGGGTGGAGGTAAGGGCACAGAACATTGCCAACTTCTGAAGTAGGAGAGAGAGTAGGATGAGACTTCCCGGTCCAAATGTCCTCATAGCGGTCTAAAATTCCACAGCGCTCCCAATACTTTAAGTTTTCATTTATAGGCTGGTATTTTTTTATNAAGCGAGAGCTGCAACTTCTGACTGAACAGGAGGGATCCCAGAGAGAGGAGGAGGCAGCCCTGCCAGCTGCGAGGAAGATCGAGGCAACCAAGGTGCAACTCCAGCTGGAGCAGCTCAAGCACCTGGAGAATGAGAAGCAGAGGGCTCATGAGCTGGTTATGCAAGCTACACCCAGGGCTTAACCCCAACCCGTCACCATCGCCTGCACTAAGAACCAGCTGATCCAGCGTTTCACACAGCTGGTCCCACAGTTCGACGAGACCCAATGTGTGGAGGATTTTTTTCTCTGCGTTTGAGAAGATCTGCAAGCGGAACGGTGTAGAGGAGGAACTCTGGGTTCCAGTCATAGCGCCAAGATTGCCCGGCAAAGCCTTATCTGTTTATACCGCTCTGGAAGGGGCTGAGGGGGAGTTAAAATTTGAAGACCTCAAAAAAGCTGTGCTTACTAGGTATGAGGTCACTCCTGAGTTGTATAGGAGTAGGTTTCGTGGGCAACTTGAGGACATGAGCCATGAAGAATATGTATGTAAAAGTAAGGACCTGTTAAAAGAATGGGTTAAGGGAGTGCAAGTGAATACGTTTGAGGCCCCTGTGAAGGCACGGATCCTTGACAGGAAAATTGCTTTGGGCGAGGCTGCTGCTGAGATAGCTGATGAATATGTCTGCAACAGAGGCCACATCTAGAGCAAGAAGCACAGCGGGGAGAGGGAACCCCCTAAGCTGCACTCCGAGCAGAAACCACAGCAGGGTTTCAGTAAGCGTTTCTGCCCCAAATCCCCGAGGAGGGGGCCAACAGGATTCCCACAAGGGTTTCCACCGGGGGGAGAAGGGCAGCCTACATCCCCCAGCTCTGTCCTTACCCCCAGAACCTGCCACATCTGCAAGCAGCTGGGTCACTTCATGAAACAAGTGCCCAGACAAACCAGCCAGCAGGGAGAGTGCTCCGTGGTGAACGCTGCCTCCCTGCTTCCCAGAGATCCAGCCATCCGCACGGGGGTCCCCGCTACCTTTGTATGTCAGTCAGTGGGGAGTGGCTTTATCCGGGAGGCTAGGATGAATAGGGAATCCTGCAGGGGCTGGCAGGACACTGGGTCAGAGATAACGCTAGCGACAGAGGCCATCGTGCCCAGGGGCAGATCACAGGGCATGAAACCACAGCCCCCCTAGACATGGTGGAGCTGGAATGGGATGGACACGAGGGCCCCATTGAAGTGGCTGTGATGCCTCGGCTTCGCACAGACATACTCACAGGAAACAATATAGAGGCTTGGCCAGCGGAGTGTGCCGTGGCCGACAGCCTCAGGCAGGACCAAGACCCCGGGCCCAAAATGGGAGGGGAAGACCCAAGCCCAACTGCAGTGCCCCCCTAGTAGTGAGGAGAGGGGTTGCACGCTGCGGGAGTGGCGGGCTGACACTGAGCTGGACCTGAGCTCCCTGTATGGGCTTCAAGAGGTTCCCAGACGCCGGTGCGAGCACCCCTACACCAGAACGAGCTCCTTGGGGTGCAGGAGTAGCTCCCTCAATTCTTACAACTACCCCTTTAATTTTTCCCCTGTCCTGTTTATTGCACACCTAGACCTGTTGATAACTCATAATTATTTTAACAAGCTCTGAGTCCTCTGCTTGGGGCAGAGGTAATGGATGTGATCTTTTAACTGTGGTGTAGTGGCTAAGCGTACAATATCTGTATCTGAACTGGGAGAAAAGCCTGGGAGGAAGGGGAAGGCCCCGGTTCAAGTCTTGCCTTAGCCAGAAACTTACTGGGTGTCCTTGGGCCAGTCAGAATATTCTCTCAGCCTAACCTACCCCACAGGGTGGGTTGTGAGGATTAAAAGTTGTGTTAAATTGTTCTGTGTAAAGCGCTCTGAGTGCTGTGGCATTGGGGGTGCTATATAAAAATGATTATTATTATTAAAATGGAATGGTACATGCTAATTCTAGGAGTGTCTTTCGAGGTCTGACTCTTGTGCGTCCATACACACAGGTTAGCATAATCTATGAAAGCCCCAAAGACTCTTAGGATATCGGAGCCCAAAATACTCTTGTTCTCTGGCAGTGACATTAATCCCAAACTGCCTTTTCCTGCTACCAAGCCGTTTTCAAAAGAGAAGGTATTGATGTCTCAAAAGGTCACTGCTCTAGGGATACCGTTAAAACCTTCTAGTATACGAACTTCACAGGCCTGTCATTTCCCATAAGTCTCGGGTACCTGAGATAAAATAGAGAGACGCCCCTGTATCTACTTAAAACTGGTCCCATTCCACAAATAAATTTTAAAATGGGGCGTTACACGGGTACTGCGTAACCCTGTAGGAAGGGGCCGGCCCCGTCAACACGAGGGAGCTTCTGTTCCAGCCTGCACTCCCGTTATGGGTGGAGGTAAGGGCACAGAACATTGCCAACTTCTGAAGTAGGAGAGAGAGTAGGATGAGACTTCCCGGTCCAAATGTCCTCATAGCGGTCTAAAATTCCACAGCGCTCCCAATACTTTAAGTTTTCATTTATAGGCTGGTATTTTTTTATACTTGTAATAAGTGTCCCAAGCTTAGACATAGGGGAAGGTTCAGTGGCTGGGGCACCAGATGGTTTAGGCTGTGTTACGCATTTTGCACCTGACGTTTCCTAACATTGTCAAGTAATTGCCTGAATTCTCCAAAGGCCATACATGATTGAATTTAAGATTCTAAGCAAGTCATGGGGAGTGAGTCCTATCCTTCCATACTGGCTCTATGGTCCCATAAAGCAATCCATTCCCACACCCTTTGTTTAGTGAGATCCACCATAGTTTGAGCAAACGGTTTTAGCTGTTCAGGGGTCAGGGGCCATTTTTCCTGAACCCCCTTGATTCAGGGCTGCTTATTATCTTGGAAAGTTTCTGCCTTAACAAAAATAGGACCCATTGCTGCTGAAGTGTCTTAAGAGAGAGGGGTGGGGCGCTAGGACTTGACGCTTCAGAATAGGGAACTGAAACTGCAACAGCACGCTCTTCCTCTATCCGAGCTCTAAGTATTGAGCATAAGGGCAGCCTTGGCATCCATCCATTCAGTAAGTAATTCAACTTTCAGCTGGCTAGCCTCCAATTGTTCATTAAGACTTCCACTCACCCTTTCCTGAGTCTGTCCCTTTCTTTTATCCTCAAAATAATTCTCTCTGGATAGGGTTTGCTTAGACACCCAATTAGCCTTCTCCTCATTTAACTGATGTAACTGGACGTTTAATTGTTGTATGTCCTGCTTTTGGTTACCTAGCAGGAATTCCTGTTGCCGGACCACATATAACAGCCCTTTGAGGGCATTATTTTCCTTAAGCCCCTTTTATACTTTTTCCCTATAGGGAATTTGACAGCCCAAAGACCTTCTAACTTAAAGGTTCAGGGACTGAGAAAAGCCTGTTTATCTCAATGGGAGCCGAATTGCAGTTTTCCCTTAAGATAATCGTCCATGACAACGTTACCTGAGCTGGTCTTCAAAGGAACCTCCAGGTTAGGTCCTTCCACTAGAAAGGAAATTATGTTTGTGAAAGTGTACAGGAGATTAATACTGCACCTGTCCTCGATGCCCGTGACTCCTGGCTCTTCATTCCCCTTGCTGGTCGGGGACACCTGTAGACTTCACGGGTTTCCCGAAAACAGGGGACCCTTTTTCAACCTAGCTCGCCCACAGGAAGTCTGAGTTAGTTCCCAGTTGGCAAAAACTAGGCCCAGAAAAAAAAAAAAAGCAGAGAGAGGAGGGAGAAAAGTGAAAGGGAGAGAAAGGGTCGTGGCAGGGGTATTACGATACATTCTAGTGGGATGCTTTGACAGAAGGCACCTCTTACACCTTCTTCACTTTTCCCGCCAAAAACCTGAGGTGATTTGGCATCAGCTGTGGTAATTTTACTTCAGCAGGAGTCTCAGCAGCGTCGGCGGAAGGCATTTCAGCAAGACAGATTTCGGCCGGACTCTTAGCAGCGTCGGCTGAGGAGATTTCAGCGAGAGTGATTTCGGCAGGAGTCTCAGCAG
>QEPC01003896.1:442126-496040 GCA_003113815.1 Sphenodon punctatus | reverse complement strand
TGGGGAACAGGAGGAATGGAGGCCCCGTCAATGGCAATTGACAGGGAAGAGGGAGAGGAAAGATTGGAAGAATGATGCCCTGCAGGCTAGGTGGGTAAGTTGTTACAGCTCTTTAAAATGGGCTACCAGCCTCTGTTCAGAAGCAGAGGTTTCTCTCACACACCTTTTCCTCCAAGACCCCGGCAAAAAGCACTCAGAGACAAGCAAATGCTATGAAAAGAATTTCTCCCTTGATGGAAGCATTTAAGGACAGCTGTGCTCCTGTCACCATCCAAACTCACTTCCTCACACAGACACATTCTGACAGGTAGCTTTCCCCCACTTACATAGATGATGGTGCCTCCCACCTTGGCCCCCAACACCCAAGGAGGACCAAAGTGAAAACCTTAATGCAGTATCATTGGTAAAAACATTTCAGCCCCCTGACTGGTTAGTTTACAATCCCACAAGCATGCCAAGACCAGCATATTTTCTAAGGCAGGCATTGCCCACCCCTTGACCTACGCTTAACACGTGTTTGATTTCTGTACAGCTTTTACGCAGAGGTAGGTACTGCCCCGTGTTTGCTTTATAATTGTATGCCATGGTGCAGCTGACATCTTATAGGGCCTCATAGGTAGCAACAGCAGAGAGGCCTGTGATTGGTTTGCACGTGTACTTGGTGCCTGCTGCAGGGAGGTCCGTGAGTAGCTCACACACCCCAGCCCGTGGCTGGCACAGGGAGGCCCATGAGTAGCTCACACACCCCGGCCCGTGGCTGGGGCAGGGAAGCTCTGCGCTCAGGAAGTCTCTCCCGGATGGTAGTTGTGTGGTTGGCACAGGAAACCCCTGAGACAGAGTTTCCATGTGTCCTCAAACCACGGGGTGGGCGTTGTCAAAGCGCAGCAGCCACTGATCCCTGCAGCAGGGTTTGGGCCCCAGGAGCCTCCTGCCCACAACCCAGCTCACCCCCACGTAAACCCCTTCCTGCCCAGCCTGTGGCCCCTGCTACCTGCCCTCCAGCCCACCCCACCTCTGATGTTGGTTCCTGCAGTCTGGCCTCCCCGGCCCCCATCCACCCTGGGAACGTGGTGACAGATTGATGAGCTGGTGTTGCTCACAGCAGAAACACCACAGCTCCCGGGGTCTCTGGGTGCCTGCGGGGCAGCCAAGGGTGGGGGAGGCAGGCAGTAAGGAAGCAGCTTTGAAGTTTGGCCTGCTTGGGGGGAGACTTTTGCTTCTAGGTCATGGGTTCAAATCCAGCCATAGTTTGGAGCAGGAAGTGGTATTTGCCCAGTGCAGCTTCCTTCCATGCAGGGCTCCTGGCTCTGTGCAACCCTTCCTGGGTTGCCCACTGCTCCTTTCTGTAGGGTCTCCACCGGGGGTGGTTTTCTCCTCACACTCTCATAGACCAAAATGGAAGTGTCAGTCAGGTAAAAAACCGACCGAAGGTGACAGCCCCATCCCTCTGCAGCTTGTCCCCAGCGCCATGCCCTGCCAGCCCCTTGTCCCTGAGTTGAGAATATGCCTCTCTTCCCACCCAACTCCCCACCCCATCCAATTTCCAGGGAGAGCTGACTAGCTGTGGGCCTGCTCCTGGCAAAGACTTACCCACAGTTGCCTGCCAAATGCAGGGAGCTGTTTCCAGTTCTCAACCCCCAATGTTGGAGGTGGGGGAGGACAGGCAGTGCTGTTGGATACTGCATGGTCCCTAAATGAGAGCCACTAGCTCCCTCGTCTGAGCACATTGCAGGGCAGTGCCGAGGGACACGGGGCAGGGATTCTAGGGGTAACTCAGAGGCTTGGCTGGTGCCCCACACATACACCCTGATGGAGGCAGCAAACCATTCCCCCTCTCCTTTGGAAACATGCCCCCCTCTCCGAGGATTTGCTGGCCCCACAGAGGTCGCTGCCAAGAGCAGTCCTGATGCCAGGCAGGAAATCAGTTGCTAGCAAGCAGCATCCTGTGTAGGGTGCGGTTGTCACAAAGAGATACTGAACTATAGGCTCAAACAAGTATGTAAGGCTAAAGGTAAGACATGTATGGAACATTAAAACTGAGAACTGGAAACTCAATTCTGTAATAATGTAATGTAAAACTAAGAGCTAGAAACTCACTTCAGGCAATGGAGAGAGACAAAGAGTGTGGATTCAGAGAGCCTGCGTGCTTGTAAACACAGGCTTCTCCAGGTGGAAAAATGGAAACAAAGGGATTGCAAAGGTATTTAAGGGAACATCTTTGCTATCAAAAGAGATGACTGGAATTCAATTCAACCACTGACTCGCTGAGTCTAAGACCGAGCTGGAGGGGTGGGGGCAAGAGCCTGCTTGTCAGCCAGCTTTGCTGAAGCAATGCGTTGAGAGAATAACTTTGCTTTCTACCAGCTAAGAGACAAAGTGCCTGGCCCTAACATCAGGCTGAGAACGAATTCAAGTGCATAGACTTTCTGTAGGGTAAGATTTATCTAGGGACTCACCCAGTCCAGATTAGGAATGCGTTATTTACTTTTGGGTTTAATTGCCACTCTGTGTCAAACTATCTTTGCTTATGTAATCAATAAACTTTCTAATTTACCAAGAAGTGTCTGTTGTCTAGCAATGGGGACACAATCTGAGTACTTGTGCCCTCAAGCATGTGCGAACTCAGAGAGAGAGAGTGTGTAAATGGGAAGTTTCTGGGAGTTTGGGAGACAACAGTATTATCCCCTTTGCAGAACTGAATCAGCCAGAGAGAGAACTGATTCAGGTGGGCTGCAAGTGAGGGAAATTGAGTCACCCAAGCCAGGAAAGTGGGGTAGTGGGCCCCCAAAACCCGTGACAGTATGTCTGGTTTTGGAGGAGGTGTTAGGCTCTCTGAAACCACACTCTTTGTCTTTCTCCATTGCCTGAAGTGAGTTTCTAGCTCTCAGTTTTACATTCCATGATTACATGAATTGAATTTCCAGTTCTCAATTTTAACATTCCATACATGTTTAACCTTTAGCCTTACATACTTGTTAGAGCTTATAGTCCAGTATCTCTTCGTGACAGCAGTGCCAAGTTGGCAAGAGAGAGACCGGCTCCACCCAGTGCAGGGGAGGGAGTGTGAGCCCTTGGGCGTGGAGTCTTACCTATCACAGAACGTGCTTCCCACCTGCCCTCATTGTATGTTGCCACCTGCACAGTAGCCCACCCAGTCCTGTGCCCCAGCCCCAGCTCTACTGGGGCTCATGAGGGATGGGGTTTTGGGGACTGGGCTCATTGGCAGCTATGGGGCTGGCAAGTCAACTCTGGCTGCCCTTGGAGTCGTGAGCTCTGCTCCCCCCGCTTGCGGTGGTAATAGCTCTGGGCATCCCCCAGTGCCAGTCATGGCATCCCTGTGCCCCAGTCCAGTCCTAGACCTCTGCCCCATAACCTGGTCTGGCTAGGGTGTCTGGGCACTGATATAACCCATACACTGTGGTCCTGCCACAGCCCCCTCAACCCACAATTAGCTCAGGCCCCATCAGAGTCCCATCACGCCCTCTTCCCAGACACTCCAGCCCCCCATGGAATGTCCCCCACTCCCCTCTCTTCCCCAGGAGGAAACGGGCCCAGACATGGTGTAAACAGAGCTCCGGAGGGAAGTCCCTCCCTCTCCCCCCAGCCACAGCTGCTTTCCAGGGACAAGGTGTTTCCTGTGATTCTGTCAGGGGTGCTGTGTGTGGCACGGCGGGGATTGTATGCTGGGGTGAGTGGGTACGTGTGTGTGCAAGTGAACTGAGTGTGATTTGCATGTGGTGTGAGATGTGTGTGTTCATGCAGGGGGGTGGTGCAAGTATGCACAAGTGTGTGCATGTGTATGTGCATACATGTCCATGAGTGTGCTCTGTGTGTCTGCGTGTGTGCACAAGTGTGAGCCTATTCATGTGCACGATGTGCTGTGTGATCGTGGTTGCATGCGTGCGTTTGTGTGCAACGAAGCCCCCAGAAGGGGCTGCACACTTTCTACTCTGGCCTCACACTTGCTCCCTCCCACTGACCCTTCCCCTCTGCAGCCTGGCCCCACAGCTCTCCCTGCTCAGCTGGGCTGCTGGGCTCAAACCCCCACAGCAGAGCAGCCCT
Source organism: Sphenodon punctatus (assembly GCA_003113815.1). Classification (NCBI taxonomy): domain Eukaryota; kingdom Metazoa; phylum Chordata; class Lepidosauria; order Sphenodontia; family Sphenodontidae; genus Sphenodon; species Sphenodon punctatus. The sequence continues at coordinate 491,978 of QEPC01003896.1, read as the reverse complement.
GCCCCGAAGGCTGGCTCCTTGGTCCTCCTTCCACCCCAGGGGTGTTCTCATTGGGCTCTTGTGGACTGTACTGTGGGCAGCACTATGGGGCAGCTGGCATCGTAGATGGGGGGGGCAGGACTGCAAGGGGAGTCACAGCAGCTGGACCCGAGGTCCCGCTCCTGATCAATATTTGCTGCCGTTTGCCCGGCATTGTTGCTGTCTGGGTTCAGGATTGGGAAGCACCAATCCTGTGTCAGCAGCTTCAGACCCTCCAAATCCTGGACTGTAACGGGGAGAATCAAGGAGGGAACAGGGTGGGGAAACAGCAGGGGAAGAATTGGAGAGAGCTTTGACCCCGAAGGCCACAAAACAGAGGACTTGGTTAGCTGCTCCAGGGCACTGGGAGGGCAGGCTCAAGACTGGACAGTGGACACCGATACTAGCACTGAAAATCGGGAATGGACAGTCATTTAATGGGAATGTTTTTCGTTAGCAAGCCTAGTGGACCAGGGTTGGTTTTGGGCTTCGAATCTCAGAGTTCCTATCCCGGCATAGCCAATCGCTCACTGGGTGGCCTCGGGCAAGTCACTGTCAGCCTCAATTTTCCTGTCTGTAGAATGGGACTAATAATGACCTGCCTCCCTGGGTTTGTTGTGAGGGCAGACTAGATAAAAGACTGTAGAGTGCGAGAGAAATTATTCCTCAGTTCTTGGGTAAGAAGAACGCTCCTTGGCCCCAGAGCTAGGGTGGCAAATGAACAAGTCGACATGCCCAGTCATTGTCATGCTCATGCAACTAGGAAGCAACTGGGCACCGGCCACGGTGGAGGTAGCAGGGGTGGCTGGACTCTCTCTTTCTCTCTTGTTAAAAAAAAACAAACTCAGGATACACTGCTGCCCGGAAGGAGCCTTTTCCTCCTGGACAGCATTGAGGAAGCCAGGATGGCTGAGAACTCTGACTGCTCCGCTCCTCGTCACCCCCGCCCCCATGCTATTATCCTGGAGCAGCTTCCAGCTCTGCTGCCCTCAGCAATTCCAATGGGCTGAGGGTGCCTCCTGCCGGTGGGTCAGTGTTCTGAGCCCCCCTACTTGTGGGGCTCATGGTGGGGAGGGTCTGCTAAACCAGCGGCTCCTGAACGCTTGGCTGCGCGGCCCTGCGTTGGGATTTTTAGAATCCAGAAAAAAAAGTCATGCACAGCAAATCCGCTATCAGCTGGGATCGGGCCTCCTTTCAGGGACAGTGCAACCCAGTTGGGGGTTCCTGACCCACAGGAAAAATCAGAGGGGGGGGGATACCTAGAGACCCCCCCAGGGGCTCCTCCAGCCTCTCTTCCGACTGTTGCTCCCTGGTCTCAACTTGGAGTCTTGGGATCTTGCTTCCAACCCCCGTCTCACCCTGCCTCACCGCCAGCCCCTGCTTCTCACCTTGCCTCCCCTCCAGCCCTCTCCTGCCCCCCAGCCTCATCTGTCCCCTCTAAGACTCCCCCTCCCCTGGGCCCTCCATGGACTGACCTTTGGGGTTGACCTTTGCTTTCTCCTTAATGCTGCCTTCTGGAGCCCCTCCCCTTCCCTCGATTGTTACACAGTCTGGGTCCAACTGATCCCCACCGTCAGCTGTCTGGATTCCAACCTTGACTCTTCCCGGCACAGCCCTGATTCTGTTGGTCTCAGTCTTGATTCTGCACCTACTCACAACGGTCCCAATCCCGATGGCTACTAACTCCCGGCTCTTACCCTGGATTTACTGACCCCCCTGCCCCCACCAACTAATTACACAAACAATAAGGTTGGAATCCGGCCTCTGAATCTAGTCCAACCCTTTTACAGATCTGTTGGTTCTGATGGCATCGCAGATGGATGCTCCATCTTGCTTCCACCACCTCCCCCAGCGACTGATTCCCTGGCTTGGCCACCCCGATGGTGAGGAAATCCCTGGATGAAATTAGATAGGATCTTGGGCTTGATCCATGCTGGTTTGCTGGGTGGGCACAACAATTTTCTGGAGAGCAGCTCCTCTCGCCTGCCCTGTTGCAGAGAGCTTCTTTGCAGAGTGTGTGAGGGCGCTCATTTCCCTTACTACGCTGTTGTTTTGTTCTCGTGGAAGTTTTCCGGCCTGGATCCCGTCGTCGATGGCTCCCGGCCAGCATTTCCGTCCTGGACGGCCAAGCTTTGTTTCCCTCGATTTGGCCGAGACGTTTCCCAGGTCTGCCAAGAAGGAACTGCTGCTGCTGTGTCAGGGCCCAGGCTAAGCTTTCCCTCGTGTGCGCTGGTGTTTTCGGCTGCCCCACCCACACGCTGCTTCTCATGTGGTTTTGTCTGCTCCCCCGGTTCTCCAACGTCTAAAGGAGCCGCTGGGCTTTCTCGGCCACGTTCAGCTGGGCATGTGGCTAGGGGGTTGCTTCCTGCTTTGGGGAGGAGCCCATCCCTGTCCTTCCCAGAGATTTAGAACGTCAATTACATTCTTCCGAGCCATCTCCCATTTCTCTTTTGAGGCCCATCTATCCAGAGCTGTTTCTCTGTCCTGGACCAAATTAATTTTTACCAGGAAATCAATTTTCCACTGTCCAGGGGCTGCCAACTCAGTCTGCCCAACGATGCCTCCCTGGCTCCTACCCTGAAGCTAGAGGATGCTGCTGCTGCTTCTCCAGGGGAGTGGGGAGCTGCTGCTGGGAGTGGAAAGGACATCAGGGGTCCGCTAGTCCAAACCCCTGCTACCCACAGCATCATAGACTGAGGCTTATCCAGAAATTCCACCATCTCCCTCAGCAACGGATTCCCTTGCCAGGACATTTCTCCTAATACTGAACCCCAATTTCCCTTGCAGCATGTTACGTTCATTCCCAATCCTCCTGCGACACTGGAGCACCTCGCTGCCCCTCCTCCAAATCCAGTCCAAGTTGTCAACCTCCTTCTTGAAGAGCGGGGCCCCAAACTGAGTCCAATACTCCAGCGGGTGTCTGACCAGGGCCAAGTAGCGTTACATGGTTACCTGTGTCTTGATGTGATGCTATTGCAGCCCAGAAGAGCACTGGGCAAGTCTAAAGACCAAGAGCCGAAGTCTGGCCTATTCGTATGTGAGATCGGTTTGCTTTTTTGCAAAGCTCTTGTACATCATCTCGGATTCCACTGAGATGGGAGGCAGCATCGCTCAGACGATACCTTTCCCCGGTTCACAGAGCTATCGGCATTGTGTGCAAGTTAGCACAGCTGGCCTGGAAAAGTCGTTCCAATAAGAAGCAACATTTTGTCTCTCTCGGCTGAACGAGAGACCATCTGTGTCCAGGGATCAGAGGGGAATCTAGGGGGTGCCCTTCTTTTAAAAGGGGGCAGGCCCAGAGGGTGAGTTTCTAGGGGGCAGTAGCAGTGGTGGGTGAAGGGGGTGGGCTGAGACATCCTCAGTTTAAGGCCTTTGTTACCTTATTTCTGTTAGCAAAGCTAAGCACTAACTCCAGGGCACAGGCTGCAGAGAACTGGAAATATTGAAGGAAGCAGAAAGATCATAAACCAAACGTGAGTCAGCAATGGGATGCAGCTGCAAAAAAGGCGAATGCAATTCTAGGCTGCATTAACTGAAGTGGAGGTAATCGTTCCCCTCTATTCAGCACTGGTCATCAGGCCTCACCTGGAGTCCTGTGTCCGGTTTTGAGCACCCTATTTAAAGAAGGACATTGACAAATTGGAGCAGGCTCAGAGGAGGGTGTCAGAGAGAATAAGGGGTCTGGAAAGCAAGTCTTATGAGGAAAGGTTGAAGATACTGGGTGTGTTTAGTCTAGCAAAGCAGAGATTAAAGGGCGCAGTCATCAAATATCTAAAGGAGTTAGGCAAGGAACTGTTCTGCCTGGCTACAGAGGGCAGGACTAGGAAGAATGGGCTGCGCTTACAAGAAGGAAGATTTTGGTTCAATAACTGGAAATACTTGCAGTCAAAGCCGTGTGGCCATGGAACAAGCTGCCTATGGACGTGGTAGGCTCTCCGTCGCTGGAAGTTTTGAAACAGAGGCCGGACTGTTGTAGCTGCAGTCACCCTGCATCCAAGCAGGGGGTTGGACTAGGTGACCCTCGTGGTCCCTTCCACCTCTCTGATTATGTGGCAGACTCCTCAGGAGGTTCAAACCTCTCCTGAGCCTGTTGCTTCTGGTGTCCAGCTAAATAGGGAATATTTAGCTCAGGCCTGACTTCCTTCCAAGATGAAGATCTCATGATCTCTCTTCCAAATTGCTCTATTCTTGCCCACTGCAGGAATGAATCCCAGGCAGGGAGGGTGGGGATGGCTACGTTCTTGCACTGGGTGACTGAGCAAAAGGTGATTTTGCTTCCCAGGCAGGGACAGTGCTGGGTATTCCCCCCCCCACCCTCCCCACAGAGCAGGGATCCCCCCTCCCCTCCCCCTGCAGCCAGCAGGGCAGCCCTACTCCATGCAGAAGCCAAGGAAGCACCAGCCGATCCAGCATTCCCCTGGCCAGGCCATCCATCAAACCTGCCCCTTGCAGCCCATTAGAGAGCGGTTAGCGAGGCAGCGATCCCAGCAGTGGACCGGCTGATCTAGCCCGCTGGGCACCCACCGCTGTAGGAGAGAGATACAGGCCCCTGATAGGCACTGAGGGCGGGGGAGGGTGAAGGGCTTGGGAGCAGCCTCCTAGTAAAACAGCCATTGAAATGCAGCTGCTTCTGGGGTGGGACATGGCGGTGCAGATGAATGCAGGCTCAGAGGCTGTTTTTACATGATCAGTTAATTCAAATTAATTTTAATCTAGATCCACTAATTTGGGGTTATTATTCAGGAGTAACTGTTTACACGATCATTTAAAATCAGGAATAAGAATTAATCCTGATTTGCAGTGTGAACAGGTTAATCCAGATTAGGAGTCACCAGGAAGACTGCAAAATCCCATGGCGCAGCGCAACCAGATTCCAGTGTCCTCTTCCGCTCTGATTTCACTGACAGAAACAGATACAGCAGTCATCTTGCAAAACGAAGGGGTCTTCACCTTGGTGTGATGGATTTTAAATTCAGCGTGCCAAGCAGAGACTGTTGCGAAAACTGCGGGATACCATAGAGTTATGGATGGCTACAGGGGAGACATGTCTATCTGCAGCGTTCTATGGTGCTTGGGACTCAGTCCGGATTAACTGTTCACATGATCACTAATTTGGATTGAGCTTAATCCGTATTAAAATAAATCCTTGAAAAGTAGGTTTCCAAAACCTGGCTAAAATTTTGAATCCAGGATGATTAATTTGGACTAAAGTGTTTACACAATCAACTTAATCTGCATTAAGAGCTGCTGAATTTGGATTAATGCTCATGTAAAAACAGCCAGTGTGTCCAGGAGGCTCCTGATGAATGTCTTGCTGGGGCGGGGGGTGGGGGGTGAGGGGCAGGCTAAATGGTCTCCCACACCTCAAGTGAGCTCGAAGCTGCTTTAGCATCTTTACAGTAGCCCCAGAAAGGGAAAGTCCCTCCTCCCTCCCCTCCCCTCCGGGGTCTCCCTTCTCTGTAGAAGGACCAGGCTCTGCGGGACAGAGCAACTCACACAGGGTAGCAGTGGGTGCCCCTGGCACAGCTGAGCTTGGCTGTTCCCCTTTGCTTGCTGGGGGCAGGGATCCCAGCCATTCCGGCACTCTGGGGGCAGAGCACAGAGCAGCCTCACTCTCTCCAGGCTGTGGGACAGGGATGCAGGGAGCCCAGTAATAGGGGCCGCGGATGGCAATAGGGGTTGAGAGGCAGGGGATGGAACTGAAACCAAGAATCCAGGGTAATGAGCTGTGCCCCCCGGCCCCACAGACCAGAGCTCTCTGCTCGACCCCGGGTGGGTTAGAAAACACACACACCCCCATGAGTGCCACCCCAAGTCCTGCCCCATGCCCATCACACCCTCCTTACGCCAAGGTGCCTTGATACAGTATTCCTAGGGGTGGGTGGACAGACACGGGGAGGGGAGAGTGTCCCTTGCCCGTCACTGTCTATCCCTGATCCAGTGACAGCAGATTGCTCCGCAGCACTTTGCCTGCTCCCCCCAGGATCAGACACAGTTTCTCCTTGTCGCCGTGAAGCCTTGTCCGATCCCGGAGAGTTCAGGGAAGTATCACACTCGCACTTCCGTCTGTCTGGGACACCGGAGGAGGCAACGACTCTGGCTCAGTCGCTTCTCATCGCGCTGGCTGCGCAGTCTCTGGGCTCAGAGGGCAGTTTGTGCCGCCCTGTTTCCCCACTTCTCGACGGTGCTCCCGGACTCTAGACTGGGGGAGAGCCTGTCTCTGGTTTGCTCATGTCACTGCCGTGTCGCTGGCCGCTGTGGGGTTTTCTGCAGCCCCTGGATTGGCTACAATCCAGCGAAGCTCTGCAGGGGAGTCAGGCCGGGCAGCAGGGAAAGGTGGGCGGCTGCCAGCTCCCCATCTGGTTTCCACTTTGCTAACAGAGCATGGTGCATAAATCCAGGCCTGGCCGCTAGCAACGGCTTTTTCTTGGCCTTGTAAAGAGGGAGAAGATGAAGGGAGCGATTCACGAGTGGCACTGGAGGGGCTGCAGGAGGAACACGGCAATACCCAAATAAAACATGGGGGTGGGGTCAGGGGGCTAAACACAAGAGGCAGAACTAGCTGCAGCCCCTCAGCTGGGTAAGGGCCCAGCTCTGCACTGGGAAGCAAAGTGCTGTACCCTGACTTCTCCATTTAGAGAAGGGGAAACTGAGGCCCGATGTGGCGGATGGGTGGGGGCGGGGAGGGATTCAGGCAGAGGGTCTAGGGAGTGAATCCCCCCAGTGTGTGCAGAGAGACAGTCTGGTGTCCCCCTGCCCCCACACCCACCCTCCACAGATTGGCTGGCTGGCTCAATCAAAGACCCCCCACAGCATTGTCAGGAGGGAGAGAGAGTAGATCCCAGAAGCCCAGCCAATACCCCTGCTCCTTCCATCCTGCCAGCCAGTGCCCTGTCCTGGCAGACCCAGTTAAAATAACAATACCCGCCCACGTGCACACTCACTCACATGCGCACACATACACATACACATACTTATGTGCACCCCCACGTCCAAATGAGCCCTTACATGCCCACATGCACGTGTACCTGTGCATACGGGGGCACAAGTATGCACACTCGCACATGCGTGCACATTCAAATGTGCACACAAACATCCAAAATCATACACATCGACACCTATTATGTACACACACATATGCACACTGATGTACACAGACATTTGCACATGTGCACACCCACAAACCCATGTGCACACATACACATACATAATCACACGCACACGCAGCTGCACATTTCCATATGAACAACCTACAAACGTGCGCCCACACATCGATATACACTCCCATTCACACACCCCTGCGTATACACAGGCATCGATGTACATGCCCCTTAGAAGGGTGGTTTCAGCTGCAAGGTTTCATACTATTCACATGCAGGTCCTTGAGGGGGGGTTTAATAAGGTTCCTCTGAGCCAGCGTTACTGTGTGTGCAAGACAGGAGATACTGAGGATTTTGCACATTACAAGTTATATTGCCCTATTTATAGAGTACCTAGGATGTGCTACATTAATAGGGTTTTTGCTGAATCTTTATTTTTAAATGATTGATCTAAATTGGTGTTTTTATTAGGAAACAGCAATGGCCCCATGTAACCTTTATAGTGACTCGCTTGTTGCTCATTGCTGAGAAATCAAGGGGCAAATTTATACAGCAGTAACGGGCCAGCTGGTCTGTTATTAAAATAGTACGTTTTAAAACCTGTTGATGTCACTTTATTTTATTTTCTCCTTTCTTTTAATTACTGTGTAAGTTGTGACAACTAAATTGGTTTTATACAATAAAATGTATTCATTCGTTCATACGATGTACACTCCCACTTGCACACCTGTGTACACACAAATCATTGTGCACTCCCATTTACACACACACACACACGTGTACACACACATGCACATTCCCAGCTACCCTTGCACACTCACAATCATACGCATCTGTGCGCACCCCCCCAAAAAAATTCACATCGACATACACGCATGTGAATGCTCACATGCACACGTGTGAGACACCTACAAGGACACCTAGTCACATGCACATACACTTGTGCACTTACACACCCAACGCTCCCTGCCCTGCCCTGCCTCAGCTGGGAGGCTAATGACCTGCACTGAATTTGCTTAGAGAAGACAATTTATTTAAGCAACTACTTTGCATATCATTTGCATAAACGGTTGGCCAGGGATCCACCCAGCTTCCTCCCCCAGCAGTGAATCTCCCGGGGGTGGGTGCCTGGACCGTGCTTGTCCTTCGGGTCAGGACTGACGATATGCCCTAGCGGCGATAGGATAACACCCAGCAGCTGCACTGTGGCCCCTGTCACAACAGGGGCAGAGCACACACACACCCCCTTCCATCTGGCACGGGGAGGAGGACACGGTCCAGGACAGAGAGCACGGCAGGGGGGAGCTGGAGCAGGCAGAGCGACCCCTCCATCCCATCCTACTGGCAGCAGGCACAAGTGGCGGGGCACAGGCCTGGGAGTTCCTGGCTGGCACGGAGAGGTCACTGTCTGGGGTGACGGGACAGCTGGGGCACAGAGATGTTCCAGGGAGGGGTACAAGGACTCGGCTCTGGCCACTGAGCCTGGAGCCTGGCCCGGGGTTGACATTCCCACCCTGATGTGTCAGAGTTTCCTGCCTGGCGGGGGCGGCTCACACACAGTCACTGCGTGGCTTCAGCCCAGCGAGAACGCCTAGGTCATCACCTTGCTTTAGCCAAACACCCCGCCCGGTTTCCTCAGTTCCCCATTGGGCCACGAGACTTTGCTGAGCTTGGGGGGGACTATATGGAGATTTGGCAACCCAGGGCCTGCTGTTCTCCAAAGGCATTGCCCACAGGGATGCAGCCACCTCTGGGGTGGTGGTGGTGGGGAGCACAGTGGCTGTTCCTACAGTAAGCTTTGCAGAGAGCAGTCTTGTCCCCATCACGGATGTAGCCACCTCTGGGGTGGAGTGAAACAGCTGTTCCGACAACCAGTCTGGAAAGGAAAGCAAACCCCTCTCCCCGTAACTCTCTGGGGAACACTAGGTCTACCTGCCAGTCATTTTAATTATCCTCAATTAAGCAGATCCTGCAAAAGCGCATTGGAAAGACAGACCCCTCCTTCTCCTCCCCCAGTCAGGGGCAGCCATGCCCCCACCTGGGGTGGGGTCTGGCCTCACATGTAGGGTCTGTGCCACTGTGCCCATCCCTCACCCCGTAGCACCCGTTGCAGACCCAGAGCCGGCAGTGGTGTCACGAATGGGGTGCTATTCATTAAGGGGGAAAGGAGCCAAACAGGAGGGCCCCGGGGCAGGCACAGGTTATGCCCACCCTTGTATTCTGCCACCAGGGCCTGGAACCGCTGTCCCCTGAACGGGGATACTTCAGAGACCAGATGGGCCCCCCAGGACGCTCCCTCCCCTCCCTGCTCGGCCCAGAAGTGAAGTCATGGGGGGTGAGGAGCAGAAAACGCTGCCTCATACTTTTCCTCAAGCCCCTGGCTCGGTGCCTGCCCGTGATTCACAGGCCTGTTCCTCTTAGGCCTCCCCTCCAGCCCCCACCTCAACCATGTGCTGCCTTTCCTAGCCCCCCCTCTCCGCACTCTGGCCAAGCGTACAAAGGAGCCCAGTGTTTGGGGGGTGAGTGCGATGCAGTGCTGTCACCTGCTGGCAGTGCCAGGAAACACAGGCACACACCACCCAGCCAGGCAGCAAGGGGGAAGGCCTGTTCCCCTGGTGAAGGTACCCAACGTGGGGACGGGAGTGGGCAGGGATGGCAGCCAGGAGCAGAAAGGGACAGTCACTAATGGGGCATGGGTGCCTTTAGTTACTTATTAGAGCTCGACACAGTCACTAGGCTTTGAATGAGCACATCAGTGACCACCATGAAATGGGCAGCACCGAGCAGCGGGTAGCTTCTGAGCCCCACTGACCTGGCACAGAGCAACGGGCACCAGCAGGATCTGCCCAGCTTCTGAGCCCCACTGACCTGGCACGGAGCAGCGGGCACCAGCAGGATCTGCCCAGCTTCTGAGCCCCACTGACCTGGCACGGAGCAACGAGCACCAGCAGGATCTGCCCAGCTTCTGAGCCCCACTGACGTGGCACGGAGCAGCGGGTGACTGGCAGGATTTGTCCAAGGCATCTGCATCCCACTGACCCGGCACAGAGCAGTAGGCACTGTGGAGAGCAATGCCTTCCTGCAGCACAGAATAGGCTGCTCTGGAGCTGCCACCCTTGGGCAGCTAAACCTACGGTCTTGCCGTAGGCTAAGAAGTGGGGCATCCCCGCCTGCTCCCCAGTCCTCACTCTGGTTGGGCTAGTCCCTGCTCCTGCACCTGTTCTGTGAGGGCCAGGAGGGGCTTGCAGGGTTAGCCTGGACACTGGGCAAGTTGGTGTTGGGGGCAGGACAAGGGCTTCCGGGGGCAAAGGCGGTGGCAATTGGGAGGATCAGAGTGCGGTTCAGGCTGCTGCAGTTCATGGCCAGAGTCAGAGTGGGGGGAAAGGCGTGGGGTGAGAGAGCATGTGCATGTGTGTGTGTGTGTGTGAACATGAGTGCATGCAAGTGTGAGTGTGAAAGTGTGCGTGAGAAAGAGAAATAGGCATATGTATGTGTGTGAGAGGAGTTACAGATGAATGTGTGTGTGTGTGTGTGAGAGAGAGAGCGAGGTTCTTAGGAGTGTGCGTGAACGTGTGTGTGAGTGAGCATGTGTGTGAAAGGGTGCATGTGTGTGTGTGCGTGTGGTACATTCGCAATGTCTGAGAAAGGCAGGAGTGTCTGGGGGGGGAAAGTGTGTGTGTATGTGCATGTGTGAGAGAAACGGTGTGACGGTGTGTGCGAGAGAAGAGTGTGTGTGTGTGTGTAAATCTCTAGAGTGGATGCTGCAGCCAGTTCCGGCTATCCCCCTCTCCTGACAGGCCTGGCTCCTGATCGGGACATGCTAGTCATTTTCCAAACTCGGCCGGGCCGGGCCGAGCCAAGCGCTCACTAACCCAGAATGCTGCTTTCATTAGTGCTTTGCTTGCCCCACATGTGCTCGTCCATCAGGCCTCGTGCCGGCTCCTCGGTACAATAGCGGAGCAAGGGGGGAGGCAGGGAAGCTTTCATTGTCCCCTGCTTTTGAAGTAGATAGAGAAAAGGCCTTTAAGAAAGGCGGGCACAATGCAGCCTCAACAGACACAGCCTAACCTTCTGGGCACCCGCCATCGGTGGCGGAAATAAGGAACTGGCGGCGGGAGGGCTCGGCCAGCACCGAAGCCGTTTGCTGCAGGCAGAGGCGACTTCAAAACCGCTGCCGTGGAGTCAAAGGGGTCTGCGATGCCGTTGCAGCCTGTGGGATGGATCCGTGGCCGAGGGCTGATTGCTCCTCTAGGCAACGATGCCCTGGCGAAGGCTCTTTTGACCAACAGTGGGACTCCTCCCCTGACAGCATTCGAAACAAGGAGCGGGGCAGTGAATCGCATGCCTACCAAGAATTAAACCGGAGTGGGGCAGGAGCAGAGAATGCATTAGCCTTGATTTCCCTGTCCCACCCCCCTACAAAACTGACTCCCCCTTCGCAGGATTATCCCCATCACAGAACCATGCAACCCCCATAAGTCCAGGTAGGATCAGGTCCAAAGTGGGGGCTGGGGTAAGTGGTTGCAGGATGTCTAATAAAGGCCCATTAGCAGCAGCTCATTGGTCCCAGCTGGAACAGGAGAGGAGAACGGCTGGGCTGGGATAGAGAAGAGGGCTTGGTGGGAGGAAGGGTTCGAAGCAGGGGTCACCCCCCACGTCCCCCTTGATCTGGCCCACAGAGCAATTTTCAAGCTGGGCAGATCAAGGGTGGGAATGGGCAGCAAGGTAGGGGCAGGGGGAGGGACCTGCCCCCCCCCCCGGTGCCTCCCACCCCATGGAGAGACAACATTCACCATCCCTAGCTTATGGTTTAAGACAGGGGTGGGGAACCCCAGGCCCAGGGGGCAAATGCGGCCCTCAACAAGATTTTATGTGGCTCCTTTCCAGTGCCTGGATCTGGCCCCTGGGCCCAGTCTCTACCCCCAAGTGCTGAAAGACTGAGCTCAGGGTAATGGAGCAGAGAGGAGAGCCTGCACACAAGGGTAGGGGACAGATCCATGATCTGGTCCCTCCTTTTCTTGAATACACCCATTAAGTACCTACCCACACACACACACACCCAATGTCTATGTGGCCCTCGGAGCTCGTACTAAATTTCAGTGTGGCCCCTGGGACAGAAAAGGTTCCCCACCCACCCCTGGTTTAAGAGCTTGCCCCTGAGCGGGCTGCCAAGAGGCTGTCTGGCCAGGGGGGCAGGCAGGAGGGGATCAGCAGCCCATGGAGGGGCTTGCCAGGCAGGGAGGGAGGCTAGGCTGCAGTGGGGTTGGGCGTGAGGGGGGTGAACCCTGGGAAGAGGAAACAGGGCTTTGGGGCTGCATCTTTGGGGGGGGGGGCTGTGGGTTCATGCTCCAACAGGTTGACCTCCCCAGGGCCCCTTGGCACCTCTCAAACATGCTAAAAGTGTTATTCTCTGATAGGACAGTGCACACACAAGCAGCGAGGACAGGGGTGGGGAACCCTGGGTCTGATATGAATTTCGGAGGCGGGAAGGTGCAGGATCCCCCTGGTCACGCAACATGAACCTACTGGGGAATCATGCTCCCCCCTGGGGGAATCGTGAATCCAACTGTTGAACCTCACGGCAACAAACCACCCCATTTTGACAACCTCACTGGCTAGTCCCCATTTCATGTCGCTACAGCGTCATGAGGAGATACTGGGATACATGTGGACCATATGTACAACAAATATGTAACGGAAAGTGTTACGGCAACATATATATGATCTAAGCTGAGAACTGAAAACTCGCTTCATGTATCCAATATAAACGGAGAACTGCTCAGTCATGACAGGAATGAAATTGTGCACCGGAAACTGCCTGGCATCTTCTAGCAAACAGCCATTGACTTGATCCTGCCTACGTGCAGAAAGCCACAACTTACCTAGTCAGGAAAGGAAACAAAAGATCCCTCAAAGAGTACTTAAGGGATGAGACAAGACAAAAGGGGGGGGGGGGAGAGAGGGTATTCCAGAGCCATCTCAAGACATCGCATCTTACCAGTCAGAGAAGGGATGTTCCAAACAAGCTATGAAGTAAGGACTGATCTATTGAAAACCTTAAGACATGTAGCCAGCCAAGCTTTCCACCGCTGGCTGTGACATGAACTGAAATATCGGTGGATTTTGATTAGGGTAAGCCTAAGTTAGGAGAATACAAGTACAGATAGGAATGTGTTATTGGTTATGTTATTTTGATTTACTGCACTCAGAATATAAGCTTGCACTGCATGTTCTATTCATGATTTATTCATTAAACTTCTTTTAACTGAACCTAGTGTTGTTAAGTGGCATTCCTAACATTGGACTGACACAGTTTGGGTTAATTCTGTGTTTACAAACACATGCGAACCTAGAGAGAAAGAGTCTGTCCTTGGGAAACTCCAAGGCTCAAAGGTGAGAAGGGCTTACCCGTTGCAGGCTGAATCAGTTCTAGAGAGAGCTGGTCCAGTGAGAGCTGCAAGCCAAGGAAACTAAGTCACAATAGCCTAGAGTAGGGGCAGAGGCCCCAATACCATGACATACAGGAAAGAGGCTGGTGAGGACATGACCTTTCTTTCTGCTCCCAGGGGGCTCATTATACTTCATTTAGCCTCTAATAGCATCTTGGAGAGCAGGCAACATTTTCCTGTACGGAAAAGTCTGCCGTAAGCCAAAGGTGCACTCTCTGGTCCCGGAGGACGGGTCTAGAGGGAATAGGGTTAAATGAAAGGAGGAAAGATTCTGGCTAAACATTAGAATTGTCTGGCTACCAGGGCAATGGGATAACGAATCCCACAGCTTCAAGCATCCCCTGTATGCTGACAACACTCCACTCTCTCTCTCTCATCCACTCTCCTTCTATCCAGTCTCACATCACCAACTGCCTCCAACATCTCTGCCTGGATGCCTTGCTGGGCGTCCACTCAAACTCAATATGGCCAAAAATGAGCTCCTCGTCTTCCTGTCTGTCACAAAGAGATACTGGACTATAGGTCTAACAACTATGTAAAGCTGAAGGTTAAACATGTATGCAGTGTTAAAACTGAGAACTGTAAACTCACCTCATGTAATCATGTAATGTAAAACTGAGAACTAGAAACTCAATCCAAGCACTGGAGAGAGACAATGGTATGCCAATGTGTATTCAGAAAGGCTAACACCTTTGGAGACACTAGACAGAAACCCCATTGAGTTGCAAATAGAGCTCTTCCTTTGCCTACGTGATACAGAATACGCAGAGTTCTCCAGGTGAGAAAAGTGAGACAAAGGAACTTGAAAACATATAAAAGAGGAGATTGTTGCTATCAAGAAGACTTGGAATTGGAACTGGAATTCAATTCAATCTCTGACTCGGAGGAGTCTTGGACTGCAGCTGGAAGGCATCAGCTCGCCTGCAAGCCAGACTGCTGGAACTGTGGACTGAGAGAAAGAACTTTGATTCTAACCAACTTAAGATTGGCGCCTAGCTGCCTTACATCACTGGCTGAGAAAGGTACTTTTATAGGTTAAGACTTTAACTAGGGATGCACACAGTACTGTTTAGGAATGCGTTCTTTTGTTTACTCTATTAGCCACTCTGTGTCAAACTATCTTTGCTTATGTAATCAATAAACTTTCTTATTCTCTAAGAAGTATCTGTGTCTAGCACTGGGGACACAATCTGAGTACTTGTGCTTTCAAGCATTGGTGAACCCAGAAAGTGTGTAAATGGGAAGTTTCTGGGAAGTTGGGAGACAACAGGATTATCCCACTTGCAGGACTGAATCAGCCAGAGAGAGAACTGGTTCAGGTGGGCTGCAAGTGAGGGAAATTGAGTCCCCCAACCCAGGAAGGTGGGGTAGTGGACCCCCAAAACCATGACACTGTCCCCCTCAAAACCTTCCTCCTCAATTTCCATTGGGGGGGGGAGGGTGGTGTCACCATCCAGTCTGTCCCTCAAGCACCTATCTTGGGATTCAACGTTGACTCCTCCTCTCTTTTACGTCTCAGATCTGATCGGGTGCTAAGTCCTGTCGCTTCTCTCTGCAGAATGTTGCTAAAATCCAGCCCTTCCTAACTGCTCCCACAGCCAAGGCTATGCTCTGCTCATCTCTCGCCTGGACTACTGCAACCTCCTCCTCACAGGCTTACCCTGCCCTCATCTCGCCCCCTCACTTCTGTTCAGTGCTCTGCCACCAAGGACATCCACCTCATCCGCTGCTTCGACCATGTCCACCCCGTCCTTGCCTCCCTCCCCCGGCTGTCTCTACTAGAATGCATTCAACACAAACAAGCTCGTCTTTACCTACAAGGCTCTTCATGG
Source organism: Sphenodon punctatus (assembly GCA_003113815.1). Classification (NCBI taxonomy): domain Eukaryota; kingdom Metazoa; phylum Chordata; class Lepidosauria; order Sphenodontia; family Sphenodontidae; genus Sphenodon; species Sphenodon punctatus. The sequence goes on along the minus strand of QEPC01003896.1, from coordinate 476,579 downwards.
CCTTGTGCTCCTGCCTCTCTCTCCGCACTTGTTTCCCACTACACTCCTGACTGGGAGCTCCGCTCCTCTGCCCCCACCCTTGGCTGCTTGCAACTCCCCTGCTCCTTGAAATGTACCTGCTCCATCTCCCTTGCTGCCCCCCATGCCTGGAACTCCCGCCCCAAATACATTCACTCCATATCCTTCAAATTCCCCGATAACCTACCTCTTCCATCAGGCTTTCCCTAGCTCCTTATCCTCTTAACCCCCTTCCCAACATCCCCTTCCCCTGTGGAACTCATCTAAGCACATGTCCCTGCAACAACCTGTTGGCCTCATGAAGGTCTCCCTGTCTCTCACTACGTTCCTTCCTACCCTTCGCCTGACCCCCATCTCCCCCAGATTGTAAGCTCCTGGGGTGCAGGGACCCTGTGTATATGTGCCATGGGATTGGGGGTCTCTCTACCCCACTCCAGGTTGTCATGACTCCATTTCCCTGGCTTGCAGCACTCACTGACTCAGTTCTAGAGAAAGAGCTGATCCAATGAGAATTGCAGGCCAGGGAAACTGCTTTGTCATGACAGTATGAAGTAAGGATTCTTGGAAACTCTACAACTTGTACCCAGCCAAGTTTTCAATCGTTGGCTATGACATGAACTGAAATATCCTTGAACCTTGATTAGGGTACGACTAAATTAGGAGAATCAAAGTATAGACAGGAATGGTTATGTTATTTTGATTTCTGCACTCTCCAATATAATCTTTTACTGCATGCTTATTCATGATGTATTCATTAAACTTCTTTTAACTGAATTAAGTTTGGTCCAGTGGAATTGCTAATCCTAACACTGGCAGGACAAAGTTTGGGGTTAATTCTGTGTTTACAAACACAGACAAACCTAGAGAGAAAGAGTCTATGCAGGGAAATTCTATGGCTGAAAAGGTGATCAGAAGGTTCACCCGTTGTAGGCTGAATCTGTTCTAGAGAGCTGATCCAGTGAGAACTGAAAGCCAGGGAAACTGAATCACGAGTCTAGAGTGGGGTAGTGAAACCCCAATCCGATGACAATATGTAACAATTGTAAACCACCAGGTAGACCAAAGGCAATACATTATATTAATAATAATTTGCTGAGGGGGAGGGAGGTCATGGAGGCTTTAGTGCAAGAAGCACTAAAGATGCATTAGACATTTCTCAGGGATGGGGACTCCTGGGATTCCCTCCACCTCCGCTATTCTAACTCTGGATCACCCAGGCCAACAGCAACCAAATTCAGTAGAGGATCACAAGGCCCAAAATCTCCTAACAGGTAGCGGAGAGAGACGCTCCCTTGTTGCAGCCAAACACAAAACCTCCTTTGTCCATTGTTTAAAAAATGCCTTCTCTTGGGGGAGGGGAGTCCAGGGGTAGCTGTGATCCCCCAAGGCTCCAAACTGGGGGCTAGAACTCCCAAGCGGGGGTGTGGGGGGGGGGGGGGGGGTCACCATCAGTCATGAATTTTGCAGGTTTTTGTTGGTGTGTGAATGTGAGGGTGTCAAGAGTCTAGATAAGCTTTAAAATGCAAGGTGCTCCTGCACTCTCCTGTTCCCATTTGCCAAACTGGAATTGGCAGAAGGCAGACTCCCAGGGAGTTGTAGTTGGGGTCAAGCCTTCTTCTCAACAAGAGACAAAGCTCCCTGTCACAATGGTCTTTTTTCTGTTATGCCAATTCTGCTCGCCTTTTAGCAGCTCCGAGGGACCATGAGAACCGGCTCTGCCTTCTTCGTACAAAACCCAGGACTGGCTTCCAAGAGACCAACCATGACTGGCAGCAACTATCTAAAGCAGGACATCTCCTTCTGTTCACAGTGCTCTCCCTGAACTCTGCCTCAGGGGGCTGGACCAGATGATGCTCAGGCGCCTTTCAATGCTGATTCCCAAACTGATTGGCTACTCTCAGGCGGTGTTTACAAGTGGGGTGCCCTCCTCTCCCTCTGGGTGAAGTAACACAAATCTGTCTCACAAACGCCTTCACCTCCGGTTGGAATGCCAACAGAGAGCTCTAGGGAGGAGGGGGGTCTACGCCAGGAGAAAGATGGAAGAGGAAAGGACATTTGTGACCAGAGCAATCAGGACATGGGGTGCAAAGGACTCTGAGAAGCTGATGGACAGTGTCTGCATGAACGTTTTCCAGAGGTGAGTAACTAACCCCCCACACTGTGCAGCTACTGGGGAGTTAGCCCAGAGTTAGTGTTTTGCAAAGGTCACACCGCTTGCTGCTGGAAGGGGGGCAGTGATGGAAGAGGACTTTGTTAGCCAGAGATCCTTTGCAAAGAGCAAAGGAAAAGGGGAAAGACGGCGGCTAACAACAGCCTAAAAATCAAAAGCAGGACAACATGAAAAGCAAGACAACATGAAAAGCGGATTTTATTCCAAGTCCACAAAAAAATAAAAAATAAAAAGCTACAGGGACATTTTAAAGAGCATTTTCAAAACAAAGGAGGCCAGCCCTAATGGCCCAAATTCAGGAGATTCTTCTCTCTCTTTAAACTCAACCAGACTCCCGGGTGTCATTGTTCTGTTTTTATCCAGGACGAGGTAAACGCAAAAGACCATCCGACATTGTGGTGGTGGAGGGGGGTGGCGCTTTGCAGCTACAGAAATAAGTGCAGGTGGCTCCTGAGATCAGACAGGAGAGTGGGCTGGGTGTTCTTTGCCAATCCCCTCTGGATGCCCTTGTGGGAGATGCCCATCAGCTCCTGTTCTCCTGCACCCAAGGGAGCTGGACGGTGACCCAGGGGCTGAGGAATTCCAGTCGAGAGTCTGCCTGGCAGTGCAGGAGAGGGGTTCGGTGAAGGCACGTAGGATTAAGGGGCTGCAGGGTTCGGACGGACCCTCCTCCATCTCGCAGGCAAGCAGCCAGCACGGACGGCCAGCAGGGAGACAGGACGCTGTGAGCCTAAGGATGGCCAACATAGTCTTGTGCTGTCCTTCGACGGCTGGAAGCTTGCAGGGGACAAACTCCTCCTCACAATGGCTACAGACTGGGGCGACTCCTCCAGAAGCACTGGTCCACAAGGCTGGCAGTGTGTGGAACTAGGCTGGGGCTGCTGTCTGCAAGGCTGGTGGGTTGTGGGACAGGGCTTAGCTGGGTAGTGGCTTGTCCCCTCCCACTACAAAGGCTACCCAGGCCTCTCTGTCACCAGAGTCGTAAAAAAGAACTGGGGCCTGGTGCTGGCTGTGGGCTCAAAGACTGTGGGGCCTTGCTGGCCCCATCCCAAGGCTGGCTCTGGCTGTCTGCTGGGAATCAACAAGGCTCCCCAGGCAGGAAGTAACTGCCTCCCTCCCTCCCTGCTTGCCTAGAGCCCCCTTCGCCTCTTCCCACCAGGCAAGCCGTGAGCACCGTTTCTTTCCACAGTTGGAAAAAAAACCATGTGCTGCTGGACATGTGCCAGGACGTCTCCCCCTACCTTCCACCCCCCCATTCCTAAATTCTGTCCTTGGGGCCAAGGACAGGATACTTTTGGGGGGGGGGGGAAATCCCACCAAGGTGGTGTCCCCATTCAATATGGCTGCCTCCTGCTCCCCCTGGGAACGCACTGGCCAACGGGGTTAATTGCTCACAAATTAAGGCAATTATAAGTCAGGGCAATGGGATCAGCTTGGAAAATCAAACGATCCTTCCTTCCCACCCCCAAGCTGCCTTGTAAACAAGGTAATCAATGCAGACAGCTGGGGGGGGGAAGGGTTACTGCTGCCAAAGTCAGGTCACTGGGGCTTTGTTCTGATCACACTCTTATCTCCTGTAAAGTCAGTAAAGAAACACCCTGCAATCCCGCCAGATAAAAGGCTAGGTTTGCTAGGCTCCCGTGAGCTGCCAGGAGACCAGGCCTTGCCGAGTGGCCATTTAGTGTCATAAAGCCTGCCTCCCCCCCCCACTCCTTGTGCCCCAGCTAGAGATGGGCTAAGATGAAAGGGATGGGAGTGACCACTGGGCATTGGAGGGGAGGGGAGGGGAGATGACGTCCATGCACAGATGAGGGAGCGGGGCCGTACAATAACACCTCATCTTTGACTCTCTGGCACGCCCAAGTCAGTCACGGATTTCCCAGAGCATTCTACGCCAACCCTCAGGCACCCTGGCCTCCGTAGCATCAGGGGCGCCATCCCCAATTCCACCCCTTCTCCTCCCCTGGGCATCCACACACCTGCCAAAAGCCACCCGTCAGCATTGCCCCGGGGTGGTGACCCAATAAAAGGATGCCTCTGACTGGACTAGCTCCTGTGGCAGGAGTGGGCGTGCTTTCGCCCCCTTCCCCGGGCAAGAGGACTCGCAGAAGGCTGCGTGCTCTCACCAACAGAAGTCAGTCCAATAAAATGGATTGTTTGAACGGGTTTGAAACCAACGTGCCGTGCTGACCAACGTCAGAAGGGAAGCCAGGCTGCTGGGGGTGTGGAAGATGCCAGCGTGCACTGAGCATCACATCTGCCGTGTGCTTAGCCCTGTCCACGAGTCACTTGTGCTGGACTAGCCCCCCTGAAGCCCCATGGGGCACTCTCTCACCGTCCGCTCTAGAGGAACCACTCTGGAGTAAGTGGTTTGTGGATTATGGCCATAAACTTTATCCATTGCTTCCAATTTCCCCTCCCCAGCCTGAAGCTTTCCATTGAAAACAAAACAGCTCCCCCCTCAGAGCTACTTTTACCAACTCTCTGCTGACAGTCAAGGGCAGGTAACTAACTGCTAGTCCCTATCTCCTCGTGCTCCTTGGTATGAAGGGATCCTGATGGGCCAATGGTTTGATGCGGCACAGCGATCCGAGCCAGAATACAGCACAGGTCGCTGATGCCGCGTGCGCTCCGAGGGGATGCGTCTGAATGGCTTGCATTGAGAGGGAAGGAGGATTTAATTTTAACTCCCTCGTCCCAGATAATTACATGGCAACGGCCGGGTTCTGGCGAGCGGCTCTCGGGAAGTTTGGAACTAGCTAAGCAAAGTAGGGGCTTGGAGGGGACCGTTTAGTCTGATTCCACTAACGGGCACCGTATCTTTCTAAAACAAGAGCGATAATGAGGGCTTGAGAACAGTCAGGAGGGAACAGCTTCTTGTCTGGTCTTCAATTTCCTGCATCTGCAATTAGATTAAAAAGCAAGCAATTTCAAATCTCGAAATAGCAGCGCCGGGATGGCGCGTAAGCGATCAGCGTCAGGGGGGGCTGCACGCGGCTCCGCCAAACGCACATTAGACCAGAACCCGTCCAGAAACAGCTCAAGCACAGCATGTCAGCTCGGAAAGAACTCCCAGCAGAAGCAGCTCTGGAGCAATTTACCAAAAAGGCTGAATACAGACTCAGAGTGCACTCTGTTCCCAACGTGTTCACCCCTGGGCCGGGTGCCCCTTACAGAGACAGAGGAGAGGAGTTCACTCAAACTCCTTTGTGGTCACAAGATACAGAGAGTAAAGGGTTTGGGGAAGTGACTCCAGCTGGGGAACCCCTGACTCCTCCATCCAAACCCCCTCTGTCTTCTCTCCTCTTGAGTTGCAGCAAACAGCCAGGAAAGATGTCCAAAAGGCTCCCCCACCTCACAATGATTGGAATGCGCAAATCCAAACTAGCCCCAGCTGCTCCAGGCCCTGCCCGGGGCTATTGTGCCAGCAGCTCCCCCACTGCAGCGAAATGAGCAAAACAAAAAAACAGACTCTCACCCAGCCTAGAGATAGGGAGCAGGATCAAGAGGGAGAGAATCGGGAGGCAGAGAAGCATGGGGGTTTGGGGTCCCAGTCAGGAGACCCAGCCTCCTCCTCGGTGCGCGACGCCTGCCCTCTTTCCTCCCCAGAGCAAACACCTCAGAGACAGCCACCTTTTCCCTGATACTTTGGCAATACCCATGCCATGTGTCAGGCTAACAAAGTAGCTTGGAATTGGACTGCTCCCCGGTGTTGCCAAGATCCCTGCTCCTTACAGACACCCCGTCAGTTGCTGCCGAGTGAGCTAGTTCACTGGAGCTCCTTGATGCTGCATTAGGGGCAAAGGTCCAGTCCTAACTGCTGAGACCCTGAGAGTTGGCACAGCAGAGCGAGGCTGATCAGCGATAGCCCCTGCAGGCGACAGGGCACCAAGGCCTCCCTCTCCGTAAGCTAGAAAGTTCTTTGGCTGGATAAACCTCCACACAAGTCACTAACGGCTGTCGGGCAAGATTAATGCACTAGCAAGGCAGCAGGTGCCCGTGCTCCCAGGTACCACATGACTGGCTGAAATACTCCTGTCCCTGCTCAGCGGTCTGTCCAGCTGGCACAGGGACGCCTCCGCGGGAACACCTGGAAGCAGTCTGTTATCTCTGGCCACAATGAACAGATGAAAAGTGCATTAAGCTAAAATAGTAATGGGATGAGGTTGCCGGTAATGTGCCGCCTGCAGAAGCAGCAAAGGACTCTGTCAATGCCCTAGAAATGCTAAAGCATGTGATGGGAGGGGCGGGGAGGTGACTTTGGTACAGTCTCTTTGCTGGCTGGATCAATCCATACATCTCACAGACTAGTGGCGTGCGGGTGGGAAGAGGCCGTGCTGGGACAGTGAGACCGCACTGAATATGCAAAGAGATTTTGACCCAGCCTAGGATTTGTGCTGAATCTCAAAGAGAAGCAATATCGGAGGCAGCAAGTAGGGGGGAAGAATTTGTGGGGAAACAGCAGGAAGAACATGCTAAGACAATGCACGGGTGTGGGAGGGGGCTCAGGCGAGGAGGGACCAGTCTGTGGATCCAACCCGCACACTCATCACTGATGCTTTCCCCTCGAGCATGCTCCTCCTACCCCTCAAGGGGAGGGGCTGGATAGAGACCTAGAGCCAAGAGCTGGAGAAAGGTCAAATGAAAACTAACCGTGGGCCGGATTCGGCCCATGGGCTAGAGGCTCCGTACTTGTTAACTAGGCCAAAGGAATCCCAAACGGGCTGCCCCTGTCGTGGCTCTAAGGGACAACGTTCGACGAGGCATTTCCAAGCACAGAGCTACGCCGGGAAGCTGCTCTGTTAAGACGGCCACTGTGACTCACGGACCTGCTGCTGCTCGTTATCCTCTCGATTACTCCTCCCCGACGCCGCGGAGGCCTTACCCTCCAGTCAGCCCTGCAGAGCCAGCGCAGTTAAGACGGAAGCTGGCTTATCCATATCAGAGCTGCGATCACACACTCCATCGGGCAACTTTCAGATTCTGCACAGAGGCCTGGTGGCCTGGGCAAAAGTACATCTGAGAGACTCCAGATCAGCAAGGACCCCACACAGCTGCCTCCGAGAGAAGAGCTGTCCTTGAAGGGGGAATGATCTCCTTGGGTGCCGCAAAGAGTGGCACCGTCTCTTAAATAAGCACATTACATCCTGCCGGCAGCAAAGTCTTACTTTTGAAGGGCACATTTGTCACCTAGCAACTCTGAGACGTAGGAGCCCTCAGCCGCCTGTTCGGAGCGCGGACGTCAAGATAAAGGATGGAGACGCTACGGAGATACTCTAAGCTCTGTCAGTTGGAACAGGCCAAACCCTACACGGGCGGGGGGAGAAGGATTTGAGTTGCAAGAGACTAGGGCTACAATTTCAGTCAGAAGAGACTGGTTGTAAAAATCTGCGTGCCTTCCACTGGCCCCTGCCAAAAATTCAGCCAGCTTTTCCCCCTGCTCTGCTGTAAATCCCAGCCCATGGATGACGACTGCAGGGCTGTGCCTGGCCAGGCGGGGACTTACACTGCGGGGGTGAAGCGCTCTCCCACTCCCTGCTGCTCAGCTGGGTGCAAGAGAGCACCGCGGGGCTCTCCTCCTCCTCCTGCCAATTTGCTGTGGAGTGGGGACAGCCCCACTGGCACTGCAAGTCTGGGATTTCAATCCCACTTGCCAAGGGTTTATACAGCTATTCCCAAAGCACGAGGGAAGGTCTCTCTTGTGGGCATGGGCCGAATGGCCTGACCCACGTGTCCTGCTGTGGCCCAAATTAACTAGGAAACTGCTGCCCCCAGTGGTTAGCGACCCCGTCCTACGGAACTTTGCTGGCTGGGCCAGGCTCCCAGCGTGCTCTCCCCAGAAGCGCACCGAGTCCAAGGAGGTGAAACAAGATCCCAGAGAAAGCCCACCCCTGTCCCCCTCGTGTTTGCAGGGCTGACAGCAGGAATCGGAGCAAGGATTCCTTTGGAGCAAGGTGGCTTCACAGCCAGTTCACACCAGCTACCTCTCAACTTGCCTGCGTTCACACAAACCAGGGGCAAGAGGGAGGATGATGAAGGGGTTTACTGCCTCTCCAAGAAAGGGGAAGGAGGCTCCTACACCAGGGTCATGTACCTGAGTACCATTCAGGGGGAGTCACCTCCCTGCCTGCAGTCCTCTACAGTCCCAGCAGCCCTGAGTGCTTTCTCCTGTGCCGATCCCTCCCCCAGCATCTCTGTCCCACTTTCTATTTGGGATCCTGCTGCAAGCTCCCAGGGAGGCAGACGGGGAAGGAGCCTGTTAACGCCCATCTCCCTCCGCTTGTGAGACTCCAGATCGGGCAGCACGTACTCACACAAACACTTCCGGGCTTGGGGTGTAGCTAGAAGAGGTGCAGATACACTGGTGCCTAAGAGCATGGGGGCACCACCCACCCTGGTGCCCAGAATTTGAAGGGGCGGAGCCTACCTGATTGGAGGAGGGGCTGGCAGCCAGAGCGCTAAGCAGGTGGACGGACGGACGGCCTGCTCCCACCTACCCTCAGAATAGCACATGGGAGACCCTGCTAGGACCCACCTCCCTGCCCCTATTGCCTCTGGCAGCCCCTCTCACCATCTCTCTTGCCCTAGTGGGTCCCTACTCTCCTGCACAGAGACTGCAGCCTCTTCACTCACACCAGGAGCATGGGGCATTCCATCTCCTGCACCAAGGCCTGTCCCCACCTAGTTACCCCCTGAGCAGGCTGGGGGCTCCTCAGACAAAAGGAAGGGAGCACAGCAAAGAACGCAGGTTCACTAGCAACTTGGAGTTCAAGAGCCAGAGCCACTTGTGAGTGGGTGGGGTGGGGGAAGATGAGAACTACACCAGCAAGTCAGCAATAAAAGCCTCCTGCTTCCTCTTCTAGATGCTTTTTAAGTGGAGCTGGTGTTATTGCATTGCATTTTGTGACACGCCTTGGGGTGCTAGGTCATGATCAAGTTCATAACCTTTCTCCCACACTTAGATGACTAGGAGAAGGCAGCACAAACCAAGCTCGAGAGCAAGGATGGGCTCCTGGCGGCTCCAGTATTTGTCAGTGCCAGGCTGTGTTATTCCACACTTTGATTAGAGCGCCCCGCCTTGGGGTTCTGTCCCTGTGATTTAACACACTGGGGAGGATTGACAATCAGTATTCCTAGTTTTCCAACGGCTTACTCTGGAGGAGCCTCACTGAAGCACTGGGTGGGGGCACTGCAAAGGGGCATGCCATGCCTCACCCCCACCTTGGGGCCATCAGGAAGGGTGATGGTAACCAACTTGTGTTACCATCGCCCCCTCCGCAACACATTTTGGCCCCTACTGGCAGAATGAGAAGTTGGCACGGGCGTACTCCTAGACCGAGAGAGGCCAGACGTACCCGGCACAGGATCCAACATACCACCAGGGCGTCCTGTCACTCTGCCCCCTTTCAATGGTGGCATTGGGCCCCCTTGCTCAAGGATCACGGGTTAAACCCATCTTGGCCACCTCTGGCCCAGAGAGCCTTCTTCCCAAAGCGCTCTAGTAATTAAAGCAAGCCACAAATGAGACCCAAAGGCCGCTCTGCCACTACAGAAATGCAGCTGCTTCTGGGGTCTGAGAGAAACAACGCTCCCTCGGCCAGCACTCGGGAGGTGGTACTCCAATCCACCTCCCTTGATGGAAGCAGCCAGCGCAGAAGGGAAGGGGAAACGAGGAGCAAAGCAAGAATGCCCCCCAACCCCAGAACGACGCCTCCCCCCCGCAACCTCTACTTACTGCTCTTCCACGGAAGCATGCAGGGCAGGGCCTTGGGGGCTCGCAAGCCTCCAAGAGTTTTGCTCCTGTATTCCACAATCGAACAGGATCTGGGGCTGGAAAAGTTAAGAGAGAGATCCTGCTCTAGCCACACATCCATTCAGGAAAGGACGTTTCTAAATCAGAGGGCTGGAAAAAGCAGGCAGTGTTCACATGCAGTTAAAACCGTTACCACACGGAGAATTCTCTTTTCTTTTTTTTTTTTTTTTTAAGATCAAGTACCATGATAAACCCTCTATGCCACTTGACAGGTATGTTCCTGAGAGAGTCGATTCTACAGACGGGAGGAAAAGCATCAACCGCTCTATCCCATGCTCAGAACCACAAATGGCAGTGGGCTAGCTTCCCTGGCCCCAAACAAAGCCTCCATTTCCTGGCCCGCTGCTAGTTGAGATGAGCAAGGCGGAAAGTTAATGGGCAGACATTGTACCTCATTTCCTGGCTCTAGATTGTGATTACACTTTGCAAGTGGTGAGAGGATTATTTCCAACTCAGGTCCCTAGCACTCTGAAAGATCAAACCAGACAGTGAGAGTTTACCAGACCTGCAGGCCTCTCTCTCTCTCTCTCTCTCTCTCTCAACAGGCCTGCCAACTCCTCTATTTTCTACAGAGGGCTCGGTAACGCCAGCACATATGGGGATCCCGCCCGCTGTAGTCAGTCATAGTGCAATGCCCAAGCGCTGCACGGCACTGGCCCCACTGAGACGAATGGGGACTATGCTGCCAAAGGGGGGGGGGGGGGCTGAGCCCCCAAAGCACAGATCCTGATGTAGCAGAAGAGGCTGGATCTAGAGGTTCCGTCCCCAGGGCATGCTGGGAACAGTTGCTCTGACAGGACAGCAGGGCCTCTTGGGAAATGTAGCCCCTGGGGGTAGGCTGAGAGAAGCTCACGCGAGGGAACACACGGACCCTGGGGCAGCCTTTAAAAAACGTCACAGATCCTAGAACGGGGGCTCAGCGTGGTTGGGGAGCAGCTCCTGGAAGGAGTTGGCAGTCTGGGGAAGAGCGGCTGGCTATTTACGTTAGAGGCAGAGTCACCTTGCCTTCCCCCGCCCGAGGTTAATGGGGACAGAGCTGGATGAATGCCCGGCTAGCTGCCATGGCCAGGAGGGCTGGGCGCTCTCTGCACCGAGAGGGAGGCACATTGGGACCCACAGAAAGAGGCTGCACGCCTCTGGATTCGAAGGAGCCAGCTAGGACAGAATCTCAAGAGGGCTGGGAACCTGATTTTCACCAACAACAGGGGCTGGGGAACCTTTTCCCTCCTGCGGGGCCACTTTGAAAATTACTACAAACTCCGAGGGCAGCACAGAAGTTGTGGGCGTCACTGCTCAAGAAAAGGAGGCTCCAGATCAAGGGTCTGTCCCCATCTCCTTATGTGGCTGCCCTCATCGCTGCTCCCTTGCTCCGAGGATTTTCGTGACTGGGGGTAAGAACTGGATCCAGGGGACAGATCCAGGAGTTGGAAAGGGGCCACATAAAAACTCGCTAGAAGCTGCGTTTGGCCCTTGGGTCTGAGGCTTCCTACCCCTGACCTACAAGGCGTCTCTCTCTTATCTTCTGACACTGACTGGTTATGAACACGACAGACAGATGGACAAGCACCTGTCTGCAACGTAGTAGTGAGAGGACATCCTGCCTTGGAGTAGAGGGTTGAACTAGATGGATCTTGAGATCCCTTCCAACCCTAGTGTCTAGGGTCATGGGGGTGAGCCTGCTACACCCTAAGCCCCCCAAAAAGGGTGCCCCCTGGAAACGGCTCTCAAGCACAAGCCACCTCCTATCACTGTGCTCGTTACCTGTTCCTGACGCCAATGCAAGCTGTGCCCCAGATGAATGCGGGATTCGACTGTTCCATTAGCTCTGCCAAAGGAAACCAAAGTCACTGTTGCTTCCCCCCACAAGGGAGCGCGGAGAGGAGACTCCTCCTTTGAGAAATGGGAGCTGCCATGCTGGGGGCTTACGCCAAAGAGAAGCAGGAATTTAATGAAGGAAGAGAAGTTTATTTTAAGGGCCCATTTCCCAGATGGCCCAGGAGCCACGGCAGGAAAAGCAGATGTTTGGAAGGGTTCGTGAGACAAGATAATTTGATTCGTTTGGGGACAAAGCCATCAGCCGCGGGGGAGGAGGAGGCCGGGGGAGAAAAACTGAACCAACAGGAGCCTTTTGTATTAATCAGTTCATTTCAAAGGGGCAGAGAGGGGGCTTGCAAGTACTCATCTTGGGATTACAGAGGACTCAAAGACCCTCTAGTCCAGAACACCCTCACCTCCGTTACGGCAGGATCCCCCCATATTTAAGTGTCAAAACAGCAAACGTGCGGCCTCACCTTTATCCCAGTCTTCCTCACATGGCGGCGGCTGCCACGCGCTCAGGATCTTAGCCTCCTCTCTCCGGTAGCTGTTGGCTTGGTTCACTTAAAGCAAAGAATGGGCCCATGAGCAAGTCCCTCTGGATGCAAGAGCGCTGTACTAGAGACACTACCTCTGCTTGGGGCGCTGGTCTGGAGAGACGCGTAGGGCGAGAAACCCACCCCCCCCCCTTTTAGGTTCTGCTTGGCTAACTCTGTGCTCCACCCCAGCCGCAGCAAGGGGAAAGCAACAACAGCATTGCCACAAGCAGCACTTGGAGCCAGGGCTGTGCTGAGCTTACATGCTCGATGGCTTTGGTGCAGGCGTGTTCCTGCCAGAGGACAGAGACACAATGTCCTGTGAGGGGACAGAGACGGGACAGCGGATGGAAATCTGCCTCTCCCGCCACTAACCCAGCACCCCCCGAGCAACAACCCTCTCTCTTCAGTCCCATCTTCGAGGCGGGGAGCTGCGAGGCAGACACCTGCCCGTGAACAACCAGCGAGAGACCAACTCGTTTTACGCAGACAAGGCCTTTCGGTCCCTGCCAGCCTGGCTCAGATCCAAATTGGGGATAAGAGGCCGAGATTTCTCCATAACTCATTCAGATCCCTCGGCAGATATTTTAATATGCAGGGATTATGCCAGGGCTCAGCGTGTCTGTTTCAACACAGTAATTGCTGGCTAACAAGAGAGCAGCCAGGTGCTTACAAGAGCTCACAAGCCTGCAGAGAGCGAGCGAGCGAGCCTGTCATCCCTCAGGGCCTCTGTGGCTTCTGCAGCGCAAAGCATGACAGATATCTTAGGGACTGCTGGCTGCAGAGAGAGGGGAAGCGTTCAACAGCCTTTGGAAAGAAACATTTGCAGGTGCAGGCGAGCCACAGCTCACCGATGTCTTCCTCAATGCAACGCTTGTCATCGCAGCTTGAGATGTGGATGTTGATCTCCTCCCGGGGGACCTGGTGGCGGGCATTGAAGGGGCAGGTGGCAAGCTGCCTCTCCATCTCTGGGTGGTTCTAGAGGAAGGGAGAAGAAAGAGCATGAGAGCACAACAGCCCCATTCACGCTAACTTGTCCCTGGGCTTCTGGAGAGTTGCTGCCACTCTCACACCCCAAACAGTTTTGCAGATGAAACAATGAAGTCAGATGGTGGCCTAGATTGGTGTTGCCTCTGCTGAAGGGCAGGGGGAATAGAGCCAACCCCCTGTTTTTATTGCCTCCTGCACATTTCAGGTTGGCAGACAACCCTTTACGGGACTTGGAGCAGCTATTACGGCATCAGATTCCTGCCACGGTTCGGCACACAGATGGAATGGCTCTTTGCAAATGGTTCCTCCTAAACTGCACAGGAGGGGAGCTGGGGAATAAGCACCTCTTTGTTCGAACAGGGAAAGGCCTCAGAGCAGAGACCTGGCCAGGTGAACAGGACTGGTTTGGGGGAGGGCAGGGAGAGGGGAAAGGATTTGGGTCTAATGCAGCGAAAGGGGTGGCACGGGTTAGTTTAACAGACTGGGAGGAAAGCAGAGGAGCCTCTCCTCTTGCTAAATGGACTGTATTCAACCAATGGGGAGAAGACAGAGAGAGCGAGAGCCGTCTCCGATATGAGCTGTGAAGCTTTGGGCACCTTCACATCTAAACAGTGCCACGCCAGATCCCTCCCAATCTCTGGCCCCTGAACAAGGCAGTCTGGCTCTGGCCCCCAAACAAGGCTCTGTGCTCTCACGCCAGCATCCGGAGTGAAAAATAAATACACCTGCTCTCCACATGAACAGCTCCCAGAGAGCGGGACTCTGTCCCTGACTGTGGAACAGCAAAGGATGTGAATCCTCTGACCCCACGCGGCACAAGCACTGCTCTTAAGCATATCACTAAGGGCTCATTCACACATCGCGTGAAATCCTTACCACTCCCCTGTGCTCCTCATTCCCTGCCACCCAACTCAGAGAGGGCTTGCCAGCAGGGATCTGCTTCTAGACAGCAGGAGCTGCGTTGGGCATTTCGGTGACCCCTGAACAAGCTCTGATCGACTCCAGGTGTTTTTTGGCCTGTTCTACATGCCCATAGCAAAGGCACGGGGAGCTGTGTGTGTGAACTCGCAGAGCGGGAGCGAGGGCGTTACTTCAACAGAGCACTCCCAGGATGACTGGGGGCAACGTCAAGGGAGCTACTGGCCAATCGGGGCAGACCCCCAGCCACAGCTCTAGAGCAGATAGGGCTGGTCTACTCCTCACTGAGGGAAGAGACTTGTGGGGGTGCTGCCACCTGTCCCAGAGGCTAAACATGCATTCAAACCTAGGGCAGCTGCTTCCGATTCTTTCTTGTGTCTCTGTGTACAAACGTGCACGCTCGCTGGAAAGGAGCTGAATAAATTACTCCCAGGAACACAAGCTCTTGTGGTTAATAATGAACCCGTAATACACTATTTCCTATTATTCACTTCATGCCTCCCAACAACCATAGAGAGTTGGCCAGACTGTCCAGGAGCAGGGATTCCTTCCCACACAAGTCATGCTACATGAGAACACTGCTCATAGGATATCACAGGGGCATCCCTCCACATCCTTGGCATTCTAGGTAATGAATGCCGCAGGGAAGTAGGAAAGGGCAGCAGAAATGCAGGGCAATTGCTACGGGGCAAGACAAACACAGATTAAGGAACAAGTAGTAAGCTTTTCAAGGGGTGTGTGTGTTGTATGCATGAGGCCCAAGTAGGAATTTGAGAACGAGAGACAGAACACGGCTTCTTCTAACACACCCTCTGCCCCGTAACAGGGAACGGGCCATTCATTCTCATCGGAAATTAACACCAAGACCCTGCGGCCTACCTTTCTGCATTTTATGAGATGATAAGGGAACCTGCAGGCCCGGATTTGGTGATTTTTATCATACGGGCACGGAATTAACTTCTCGGGATCCATCGAATCTGCTGAATTTGAGAGAGAAATCAGAATGTTCAATGCAGCTCCACATAAGAGAGCATCACGTGCACGCTTAGTAGAGACCGCGGGGTGATGGGGAGAACAACAGGGTCGTTAGCTCACAGGAGTCTGGGACTAAATACAAGAAACGATACATGCTTGCTTTGTGAAACTGAACTGATTTTGGGGCATTAGGTTGGGAAGAACATAATCCCGCCATCCTAGATCAGACAAAAGAGGCCATCTAGCCTAGTGTCCTGTTTCCAACAGCGGCAGCACCGGATGCTTTAGGGGAAGCGTACAAGAAGCCAGGCATAGCGGGAGCGATCCCCCCACCCAGCTTTCACTTCTAGAGGTTTCAAGCCAGGGTGATGGACCTATCCATTCCAGGTTTTGGGACCCAGTTACACTATGTGCCTTCAATACATCCCACAGCCATGAGTTCCGCAGATTCACGGGGCTTGAAAAGAGAGTCCTTTTTGTTTAATTCTATTAACCTGGCCATTTCACTGGGTGTTCCCCTTCGTTGTGGTACTAAGAGAAAGGGGATAGAGAGCGCTGTTATTTATCCTCTCTCTGAACCGTTCAAGATTTTATAAGCCTCTCGCCTATCTCCACTCCCACCTCAGTAGTCTCTTCTCTAAGCTGCACAGCCCTATATTACTACTGCCCCAGGGTAAGAGGCTGGTGGAGATCGCCACTCTCATCTTGTGAGCCTCTCCTCATATAGAAGTTGTCCCTGCTGTCATTATTCCTACCCTGCTGTTTTTGAGACCAGCGCCACACACAGTACTCAAGATGTGGGAAACACCAGATATTTGTCAAGTGGCATTAAGGTATTTCCAACCTTATTTACTAGCCCACCCCCTCCACGACAATTCCCTAATTCTATTTGCCTCTAAATCTGAAACCCACATTTAGCAGTTCAAAATTTACTGGCAGCACGGACCTTCAAGGGGATACCCCATACGCCAGTGGTTAGCACGCATTCAAGTTGTGCAAGTTACAAGGGACTCATGCCCACGTAGTCTGGCCAGAGGTTTGCGCCCTACGGCTCCGAACTGCAAAACATTGCACTCATCTAAGCCCCTTTTAAGTCTACACGAAAGCAGCGTAGGCAGCAGGGTGGCACAGCGTGCTGTCCTCGGCAATGAACCTGGGGAGGCAGAATGGCAAACTGCAAAGCTCCGCATCCCAACCCATCCCCAAGGCCACCAAATGAAGGACTTCTGTAAAAGATCATTATTTGAAGAAAAACAGGACTCTCAACATTTCCCCACCCGACCCCGCAATAGTCTCATCAGATGACTGGCCAGGTTTGAGTCCACCCAGATTAGCATGGATCTTCTCGACACCTTGTGGCGGTGAGTTCCACAGTTTAACTGCTTTGTGCGAAAAAAGTACTGCCAAGATAGGGGCAAAAATGGACCTCACGGCGATCCACATTCTAAGGGCCAAGACATCTGGCTCAGTCTCCAGACACCTCATGAGACAGACATTTTGTTTGGATGACAGTGGTGTCATAAAGCATGCCTAGAATAAGTGGGGGGTGGGGAGGCGGCGGGCATAAAGCATGTCTGGAACAAAGGCAGCTCCCACTACAGGGTTAATCCAGTACTGCTCTGTGAAGCAGCAACTCTTTGAATTTAGCATCAGTGCATTCTATGGAAGGATACCTGGCGGCACTGGGGGGAGTAATTACCAAAACTTTTGTTTGGCGGGCATGACCACCCAGCTGCCCCCACTCACATCCTGACCCCCACTCTCCCTCCCCCCCCCCCTCACAACCCAGCTCCACTTTCCTGCTAGGGGGTTTGATGGTCTGCGATCCCAACAGAAGGGCAGCAGCTGGTTTGACACTCCCGATTCAAAATAAATCGAGCCCCACTGCTCTGACGGGCATCAAGAGAGACCCCCCTCAACCCAACACTTTGACTGTTCAAACCCCATGCTCTTCCTGTGGGAGCCAGGGGGGATCCTGAGCTTTCCAACAAGGAGACACTCACCATAGCTCTCTTCCAACACCGGGTTGCTGAAGCCAAGGGAACGCTGAAGGATGCCACCACGACAAGCCAGGCTCCGGCCTGCCACCGCCTCCTCCTCCTCCACAAAATAACGTCTCTGAGGATCAAGAATTGGGACAGACTTTCAGTCCTTTTGCTAGTCAATTTACAGCATGGCAGCCTTTGGAACCTGCACACAGGCAGGGCGTGAGCCTAGCTTTTTTGCTGGTGTTGCAGAAATGCAAGAGGTGGTGAGCTTTCCCTCTCAGAGAGCAAAACCCACAGGTCTTAGTCAGAGCTCTCTAGCAAATTGCTGCCCCTTTCCAGAAGAACGTTACACTCTAGAACAGGGATAGAACATGACCCACGGAGCTTGCATTTAATTTTTTTTAAAAGAGCAACCTCTGCCATGAGATTTGGAGGCAGGAATGTTTAAGGAGTGAAGCAAAGGGAGGGTCCAGCGCTATGGGTCTGTCCCCTCTCCTTGTGTGCATGCCCTCCTCTGTGCTCCCTTCCCCTGAGCTCTGTCTTTCAGCGCTTGAAGGCAGAGCCAGAGCCAGGATTCGGAGAAGGGTCAAATAAAGGAGAGATGGATTTGGCCCTCAGGACCGAGAGTTTTGCACCTTTGCTACAGATACTGAAGCACTAGGACAGTGGCTTGCCCAGACTTAAACAGAACTCCGAGACCGCAGGCAGCAGGAAAGAGGTGCTAATCTGGATTAGACGGCCCAGTTTGCAGTTCAAGTCCGACAGGAGCAATAGCTCCAGGACAGGAGGAGGCATGAGGATACAGGATTGTAGAGAGGCCTCCTAACCAGGCTACAAGACAGACACAAAGGGCATGAAATATGCACGCTGATTTTGGGGGAGTGACTTCTAAAGGTTTCCTCCCTCCAACGCTTTGGCAGGGGCACAGTTTATAAACAAGCCTGCTTTTTCAACCAAGGCCTTCAACTACACATCTTGATTTAATCCGATGCAAAAAAAATAATAAATGAATGTTATATGCATTAAAGTGGAACCACACCCAGAGAGGGAACATACACTCTTTTCGTTCTGGGAAAGGAAATGATCTGTCAGGCATCTTCATTTGGATTCAGGACAAAAAACAAGCCGCTGTCCTAAACCTCTCAAAGGGCTAGAAGCCGTTAACAAGTGGGCCTGCTTCTAGGATCAGCCCCATAAGCAACGCACAGCCCTCCCCCTCAGCACCCAGTCACAGCAAGAAGCCCAAGAGCTCTTAGCCATCCCCAGATCCGCAAGGAGCCGTTTCAAGCAAGCTCTGCACAGAGGAAACATAAAACACCAGACACTTCAGGGGTGCACGTAAACCAGGACGGGGGTCGCAGCTCTGAGGTGCTGATCCCTCTGTCCTACAAGGGAAGCGTAGGTCTCTGTTCTGTTCCCCACCCATGTTATAATGATATGATTTATCTCTTATGCAGTCCCAGCTGAATAACTGTCATTAGGTCCTCACTCCGAGAGGCTTACGGGATACACGGGGAGGGACAGGGATACACACACTCCCATTTTACAGAAGCGAAATGGAGGCTGAGAGAAAGTGACTTGACCAAGGCCACCCAGCGTGATCATGGCTATGCCAGGATTTGAATCTCGGGCCCCCAGGTCCAAGCCCAACACCTTATCCACTGGGTCTCACCCTGGGAACGGCTTGGGGCGCCACCCAGGCAGAGCTTTCATACCCACCCCGTAGTTCATGGCTGGACTCTGGACTGAACACGGCGTCGTGTCTCCTGCGCTGCCTGTCTAATCCAGACGCATCAAGCAATTCCACGCTGCTGGCAAAAGCAGAGAGAGCAATATTAGGGGGCTGCCGTTCACTAGGCGTCCAGCACAGGAAGGTTTGGGAACGGGGGGGGGGGCCCAAGTGTCACTTACCCAAGAGGGAACCAGAAATTCCCAAGCCTTCCAGACCAGCAGCTCTGCCGTCTCTATTTGGTCTGATAGCAGGTTGCTCCCTACAAGGATACCTGCTCCTACCATCATCGCTCTGAAGCTTTGCCTGATCCCTCAGACCGTGGGGAAGTATCTCCCTCACACTTGCTCATATTTGGAATGCTGGAGAAGGCGGGGATTCTGTCTCTCTCCTCTCTCTGGGCTCACTGCCCGGGGAGAGGGGGGGGGGGGGAGAAATGCTGTGTATCCCAGTTTCCCCTTCTCCCAATCACGTCCCGTGACTCTGTGCTGCGTCACTGTTCTATAATCTAGTCCAGAGACAGCACAACACTATCCGGAAACAAAAGTTATGGCCTTGTTTAAAAGAGCCAATCTGTCCAAGAACAGCCTGGGTCCCTTCCAACCTTAAACATCTATGCTTTTATCCCATTTTAAGACTTTGATATAATCCCCTCAACCAGAACAGTCAACGTCAACCAGGATTGCGACCCCACCAGAAGGAGCCCATTTCCCAGTTTCAGTGGTGTGACTTCGGAGCGGGTCTGGGGGAGGTGTGTGCTCCTCTGCATTAATTTCTCTCCTCTCTCTGCTTGCTGGTGACCTGCTCCTAGCTGTGCCCCCCACCCCCCTTGGTTGTGGTATTGCTCAGTTTGGGAATGCCGGCTTTAAAGAGAAGAGACAAACAGAAGAGGTCAGTACGAGTCTCCAAAGTTTGTCCAAGTTGGAATATAGCAGGTCTCTCTTACGAGGGCAAAACTCTTGATCCAAAGGGTACCAGCGCCTCCGATCACCAGGCAGACCCACTCTGCAAATAGGCCTGCAAGTGCGGAATTGCCAGAGCGAGGGGGCACCCTGGAGTTGCAGCGTCCTAAAAGAGCGGGCATCCCTTTAGAATAGAGACCATCTACCGACCCAGCAGGAAACCCCACTCGCTTTCATCATCCCCCTCTGTCCGGGGACCCAGCCCCCACAGAGAGCACCTCCTGCTTGAGGGGCACACATCACACTTTTATCCTGCCATCTGGGTGGGCATTGCGTGGCACGGCTGGGGCCAGGGGCTGAATCTCTCCCGACAAGGCTGGGCAGCTTCGCCCTCCTCTGCCAACCCCAGGGGGGTGCGTGAGCAGAGACACAACCGCATGGAGAAGGGAATGGGGCACTAGACCCACAGGGGGCCCAAGCTTTGGAGGGGGTGTCAGTCCCAGGGGGCTCTACATAAGGAGAGGGAGATGGGCCTAGGTGACTGGTAACTCTCAAGCGGGGGCACAGGAGTGGGGGCGGGCAGGGGTTCTATAGAGCTTCTAAGAATCAGGGGGGACCGACCACATGGCACCCCATGTTCCCCCTACGAGTCACCTATGACTGTGGGGGCAGAAGAGACAGACCCATGGGGCAGGGGTTGTAGGTAGGAGGGAGGGGCGCCCGGGGTACTGAGAAGTGGGTAAAAGATGCCAATTGTGAGGGGGCAGCCCCATAGGGGAGGGGTTCAGGAAGCACCAACCCCATGGAGAAGGGGGTTCCAGCCAGGGAGAGGGGCAGAGGCAGCCTCATGGGGGGGGGGGAATTCCAGGATGGGGGGCAGCGCCAAGGGAGAAAGGGGTTTCAGCCTTTGGAGGGGAGGCAACCCCATGGGGGGTTGTTCATTAGGGGGGCAGCCCCATGGGGGGAAAGGTCTCGGAAGGCACCCGCCCCATGGGTGGAGGGGTTCCAACCTGAGGGAGGGGAACGCAGCCCCATAGGGGCGCGAGGTTCCCACCTGAGGGGGGGGGGGAGGCAGCCTCATGGGGGGGTGGTCAAGAAGAAGCAGCCCCCTGTGGGGGGAGAAGGGGGTTCCAGACGGCGGGGCGGCAGAAGCAGACTTAAGGGGGGGTGGTTCCAGCCTGGGGGGCAGCCAGAAAGGAGGTTGTTTCACCCTGGTGGGGGGGGGGGCGGCCGAGGGGTTGTAGTCTGAGGAGGGGGCGATAGCCCCCGGGGGGGTTCAGCAGGCACCAGCCCCCTGAGGATGAAGGGGACCCCAGTCTGCGGGGCTCCGGGAAGAGTCGGTTACCTACGCAGCTCCCAGCCCGGTCCTTACCTCACGCCGCCTCCGGCCACAACGAGGCTGCCCCGCCCCTCGGCCTCTGGATGGAATTTCCTCCTCCCCCCTGTTCGTGTGAACAGCTGGGAAGGCGGGAGGGTGGGGGCGATAGACGTTAGCAGGCGCGGCCAGGGCTGCACGGGAAGGGGATGGCAGCGATGGTTAAGGGCAGGGGCGCTCATGGATCGTTCCCTGCTCTCCCGGTGCAGTATACCGTCTCCTTCCTATTCCGGGGGGCTCCCACGCTGTAAAACCATCTATAATCCCTTCTCTACCGCCACCCCATCCAACCCTATCCCCGCCCAACAAAACAGGTCTTGCATCACTTCTGGAAGAGGAGCCACCTGGCGAGGGGGGAGAGTTTCATCATGGTGGCATGGTGCGGCTGGGCACGCTCTTGCTTACTCTTCGATGGCATTAGGGCAGTGCTTTGCCAACTCCTCCCCCCCACCCCCTTGCTGAGATGTAATCCTAATAATAATTAATATCCTTTTAACCATACGGTGCACCCCCCCCCCCCCGCCAGATGTCTCGGGAAGCACGTTGCACCCTTAAGAACACAGTAAAACCCCGTAGCAGCTTAAAATCCAGATAAAAGGTGGAAAGTAAAAAGGGGTAGGAGGTGGGAAACCAGCGCATCCTGTAAAAGTACCCGGGGGGATTTTTTTTTTTTAACTGTTCCAGGGCTTTTTACAGGTAAAGAGGGAGGAACTAGGGTTGCCACCTCTGCAGATTTGGGCGCCACCACTGCAGGACCTGCACCATGTATATTTCATAACTGTTCCTTACAAATGCGCCTAGGTGGCCACCCTAGGATGAACTAAGACAGGAACCTGGAGGGAATGAGTTCCTTCCCCATGGAGGGTCCTGCCGCAGCAAAGGCCCAAGCGCCTATCGGCTTCAGGATCCCCACACAGAGAGGGTGGGATCTGGGCACAGACGGATGGTAGGGTGAGGTTCTCCGAGTGGCTCTCAAATATACCGTCAATTAACCCATTGCAGCAGTGCTAAGTGTTCTCACCAACAGTTACTTCCAAATACAAACTGATTGGGGAGCATTTAACTCCTGATTTTTTCCCAGTAGTAACTACTTCTCTTCCTACCCCTGAATCAGGTTACCATACCTCCCCCTTAATCCTGGCAACTTATGAAAAATACATAGTGCAGGGCTGCACCGTTGGAACCAATGCAGCCCTGCACCATGTATTTTTCATAAACTGCCAGGATTAAAGGGGAGGTATGGCAACACTAGCCCTGAACATCGTCAGTTCAGGGCTCTTTGTTTGTGTGAAAGTTTCAGGAGTAAACCAGGAGAAGGCTCAACCACATCAAGTTAGCTGTTTGTTGTGGCCCTAGAGCAGGGGGAACAACAGGCCCTGGGGGCCCCCAGTGTGACTCACAGCTAGATTTTATGTGGCCCCTTTCCAGCTCCTGGATCTGGTCCCAGTTCCAACCCCCAAACGCTGAAAGACTGAGCTCAGGGGAAGGGAGCAGGGATGGGGGCCTGCCCCCAAGGAGAGGGAACAGATCTGTGATGTGGGACCTTCATCTTTCTGATCACATCCTTAAGCACCCCCGCCTGCAACTTGTATGCGAGGGAGCGTATAGTCATTTTCAAAGTGGCCCTTGGGAGGGAGGGAGCATGTATGGGGCTACACCTGGAGCAGCAACCATCCGAGAGGAGCAGTTTGGGGCAGGCTGCGGGGAGAGCTGAGAACAGTTACTGGTATGGGGGAGAAGGGAAGCATTAAAGGCAGGGCCCATCAGCTGTGATGGTCACCGTGTCCAGGGTGGTCCCCAGAACCCCCAAAGCTGCTCATGGTCACTGGGGACCCCACACATGTTCCTTGGAACCACCCCAAATAGGTCAGGCTCTGCAGAGGCCCCATCAGCAATTGAGTGGGAAGCCAGAACACCCCTGATCGAAGAGTGAGCCCTAAACTGGGACTTGGGGGTGGGGGTAGCCAAACTGATAGTGTCTGCTCTGGGGCAGAAATATCCCGAGAGCCAGGGAGAAGGCAGCTCTTCTTCATGTGTGAACTGAGCGTGTTTGCACCGAGGGGCTGGAGAGTCTGTAGCACCACTGATAGAGGCTCCCCACAATTGTCTTCTTCACTTAATGCAGCAGCGTCTCTCTGCTTGTGTCTCCTGGAGCTTGATTTAAAGTGGCGGGGCAGGATGCAAAGTTGTTAAAGGGCTTCCCCACAGAGGCGGCGTGCAGCGCCCGACGTTGTGTCTGTGACACGTCTGAACGCTGGAGATTGAAGCTGGGGTGGTAATCGCAGCAAAATTGCTGGCTGTGCTGTGACTCGGCAACCCGTAAATGCTATTAGCTCGGATTCCAAACAGATTTCAAATTTCTCAGGAAGGGAGGGATGGACCCCAGCCTTCCGAAACAACCTGGAATCTCAGGCTCGGCTCAGGCCAGGCTGCCTGAGAAACACGCTCCGTGCGGCGCTCGCCAAATGAGTCCAGGGAGAGTACAGCAGAACGGCGGCCTCAGGAACAAATGATCTCAGCTCTGACTTTCAGCCAAGGTTAAAACAGGAGGCCTTTCCCTGTTTCCATTCACCCAGGCCTGGATCAAAGCCAGCTCTACAGAAGACAGCCAGGTTCCACGCAGGGCTGTTTCACTGGAGAACAAAGCTTGTTCTCGTTGGTGTTCTGGGTTCTGCGCAGTAAGGGCCTGTTCTTGTTATTCTGAATTCCACACGGGGCCTGTTCTTGTTGAGACCAAGCTCTGCACAGAACCTGGACTGCCATTGGGGTTCTGGATTCTGCATTGGGGTTCTAGGTTCCAGCTTGGGCCTGTTTGGTGTTCTGGGTTCTGCCCAGGGCTGTTACTGACATTCCAGGTTCTGTGCAGGGCCCATTCTTGTTCCTTGCAGAGTCCATTCTTCCTGACATTCTGGGTTCTGTGAAGGGCCCATTCTTGTTGGTGTTCCATGCAGGGCTCATTTTCACTGGCATTCCGGGTTCTGTGCAGGGCCTGTTCTTGTTGGCATTCTGTGTTCTGTGCTGGGTTCCATGACCATGTCAGGCCAGTTCCAGCTGACGCTCTGGTTTCTGTGCATGGCATATTCCCATTGGCATTCCAGGTTATATGCAGGGCCTGTTCTCATTGGTGTTCCATGTTCCATGAAGGGCCTGTTCTTATTGGTGTTCTGGGTTCTGTGCAGAGCCTGTTCTCACTGGTATTTTGGGTTCCATGCAGAGTCCATTGTTGTTGGTGTTCAAGGTTCCGTGCAGGACTCGTTCTCATTGATGTTCCAGGTTCCACGTGGGGCCCGTTCTCATCTGCCTTCCCACTTAGACTAACATACATTTCACAGTCAGGGTAAGGGCAAGGATATGGGTTCCAGGCTGACAGCCCCAGGATCCAATCAGTCTGCCATGCTCTCATCTCTGACTGGGGCAGCTGTTTCAGAGACAGATGCAAGGCCCCTGCCCTTGGGCTCATGCATGGGGGCTCTTTCCAATAGGAGCCCCTGATAAAACTCTCGATTCCTCCCTGTCTGCTCCCTCAAACACTGCTGCAGCCTCTGGTGCTTGGAGGGGGAGCTCTGTCCAGACAGGGCAGGCTCTACTCCCAGCTGCAGTGAGACAGTCCGTGCCAGGTCTGTGCCCACCTGGAGCAGCTGCAGCGATGGCAGCTGGGATTTCTTGTGCACTAGTGAGAGTCAGGCCCCTGGCTTGCTCTGCCCCATTCTTGGGACCCCAACCAGTACAGCACGGTGGGGTGCACTCTCCCTCTCTTCTCCTGTGATACCAGTAGGTTCCTCTGCACTCCCCTCTGGAAGAAGACTCTAGCCGACCAGTGCCTGACAGGCGGGACCCTTTTTGGTTATGTGTTTGGGTCCAGATCCCTCAAGAATCAACATGTGCGAGGCAATCTGTCTTCACCCCAGCCCCCCTGTTAGTGATTGCTTTTAAACCCTGAAGCAGGAAGTTGTGTCTCCAGGCCAGCGTATTCTGTCCTAGCTGCAGAGTCCCCAGTCATCTGCACAGCTGTCCGACTCCTCAAGGTCCCTGGTTGAATTCCTGGCCTCCTCTGCAATGCTGCAGCCAAGCAATGTCAGTGTCTGACTGGCCCTAGGGAGAACACCTCAGCTGAGTCCTTACAGCAAAGGGCGTGATGACACACAGCCCTCACTTACATTGACTCTGTTGCCAAATCCTGCCGATTCGCCCTCCATAACATTGCTCAGATCCGCCCCTTTCTCTCTACCTCCTCAGCCAAAACCCTTGTTCATGCCATGGTTATCTCTCACCTAGATTACTGCAACCTCCTCCTTGCTGGCCTCACTAGCTCTCACCTGTCACCCCTTATCAAAATCCAAAACTCCGCTGCCAAGGTCATTCACTCTGCCCATCGCTTCGACCATGTGCAGCCTCTCCTCTTCTCTCTTCACTGGCTCCCCCTTCCTGAACGTATCCTGTTTAAACTCCTGGTATTCACGTTCAAAACACTCCACGAACAAGCTCCCCCTTACCTCTCGGACCTAAACTCCCTACGCACTCCTGCACGTGCTCTTCCTCTGTCCCCTCCCTCACTCTCCCTCGTTTCTCCTGCTCATCTAATCGCCTTCGACCCATCTCCCTCGCTGTCCCCCATGCCTGGAATTCCCTCCCTGCCCACATCCGCCTTGCCCCCTCCCTCCGCTCCTTCAAATCCCTCCTCAAGACCCACCTTTTCCTCGCTGCCTTTCCCAATCCCTGCTAGATGTTCCCATATGCCTACTGTCTGCCCTCCTCTGCAGACTGCTGCAACCTGACTGTAACCAAGCCAAGCACACGCACCTGCTTCAATGTTTGTCTGTCTTCTCCCCTGTCTCTCCCACTGTCCCCTCTCCCTGTCTCCCCCTCCTTGTCTTTTAGATTGTAAGCCACAGGCAGGGACCGCGTCTATTTCTATGTTCTGTACAGCACCAGGTCACACGACTGGCGCTATATAAATGTTTATAATAATAATAATAATAATATCTCTCCCAGAATGCTTTGTGCTTATGCTAAGCCTAACATCTCTCCCGGAATGCTTTGCAGTCATGCTAAGCCTGAAATCTCTCCCAGAATGCTTTGCAGTCAATTTGCTAAGCCTTAATGTCTCCCAGAATGCTTTATGCTCATGCTAAGACTTAGCATGAATGTGCTCAACTAGCAGGCTAATCTTTGTTTTTTTGCACATGGAAAATTTCTCTGGAGTAAGACACACGGTTTGCTAAGGCTTGCAAAGTGCAACCAGGCCAGCTTATCATCTAGGGCAGCATAAGCACAGATGCCTGCGTGGTCTGGAATGTTATTCACAGAGTTGCATAGATAAGAGCAAATTATTTGTAATCAGGAGGAATGCAAGGAGGAGCAGAACCAAGGTTGTCATCTGGAACAGAGCAAAGACCTCGTCACAGGAGGCTGGTTCTCCAGACCCAGCGCGGGTGGGGGCAATGTATCGCCTTTCTGTATGCGCCATAGAACTAACTTATAATAATTCAATTGTCTGAGGTCTCATTAACTATTAAATGGGACTTGCAGCATTATCAGCTTAGGTTTTGCAACCTCTAAGTTCCAAAGCCATCTTCCCAGAAGATAATTATACACTTGTGGTCCAGAGTGAATGAACTAGATGAGTCAGCTAGAGAATCTCAGCAGCCTCCTTCTGACCTAAACATCTAGGATTTAGGTCGGGCACAGAGGAAGGTGCAGGAGGACATTCATGTAGCCGAGAAGTTTCAGGTGCTGAGCACGGAAGAAGGGGGATCTCGAAGGAAGAGACAGTGTAGGGAGAAGCATCACTGAGCATTTGATGGAAGTGAGGAGCTGGGGAAGGTCTGATGGAAGAAGGAGGTTTTTAGGAAGGATTTGAAGATCACAAGGGAGGGAACAGATCCATGGTCTGCCTCCCCCCCCCCGCCTTTCCTTCCTTGATCCTGGACATGCCTCTTAAGCACCTCCTGCCCAGCCTGCTGAGTTTGTATTAATTTTCAAAGTGGCATGTGGGAGAGAATAGGTTTCCCACCAATGATTTGCACTGTATGTGGTCACCCAGCAGCACCATACACTACATCATCACTCCCTTGTGAAATTCCCTGTGCAAATACAGTACAGCCTGCACCATCTGTGACTCAGCAGCTAGTGCTTAGTAGCTGAGTGACTTTCAGAACTGTAGTCTGGTTCTGACTGGGGGCTGCTTGGAGTTGGTTAGAAGGGGGGGTGCTTACCCCCTCACCCCACCCCACAGCAGCACTAGCTGGGGACACACCACATCTGGGGAATCTGGATCCCTCAAATCTAGTCATTTAAACCTCCCTTCCTTACTATGCCCTATTCTTAGCCCCAAAACCTAGCTACCCAGCACCATTACTAATGCTGCTACAGAAAGCTAACAAAGACTTTGCCGGGACCTGACTGGAGTGGGCAGGACTGCTCTTGAGTGGTTCTGCTCTTTCTTGGCCGGGAGGTCTCAGTGGGTGGTGTTGGGCGATTGCCCATCATCTCCTTGGGACCTCCCCCGTGGGGTCGCACAAGGTTCCATTCTGTCCCCACTCTTGTTCAATGTGTATATGCAGCCTCTGGGCGAGGTCATTCGGAGGTTTGGGGTGTGGTGCCATCAGTATGCTGAGGACACGCAGCTCTACTTCTCCTTTTCATCTGACCCAGGTCCAGCAGTCTTGGTGCTTACCCAATGCCTGGCTGCTCTTGGTGACTGGATAGGGCAAGTCAACTGAAGCTGACTCCGGACAAGACCGAGGTGATGATGGTCAATTAGTCTTGTGCCTTGGAGGGAATTGAGACTCCTCTTATTGATGGGTTCCAACCCCCTCTGGTTAATCGGGTTCACAGCCTCGGAGTACGTCTGGATCCTTTGCTGCTCCTGGTTTGCTAGGTCATGGAGAACTTTTCACCAACTCCATCTGGTGAAGAGGCTGCGGCCTTTTCTTTCGGACTTGGACCTGGCCACTGTCATCCATGGTGTCACCACCTCGAGGCTAGACTACTGCAGTGCACTCGGTGTGAGGCTGCCCATGGTGACGGTTCGGAGGCTGCAGCTAGTGCGGAATGCGGCGGCCCACTTCCTTACGGGGACGCGTTGCCACGAGCACATAACACCGATGCTCCATTTGCGGCACTGGCTGCCGGTACCTGCCGGGCCCAAATCAAAGTGTTCCGGGTTTTTAAAATTTTTTTTATTTATTGTAATCATTATTGTTTATTTTAATGTTTTGAAATATTTTTAAGATGTTGTGAGCCGCCCCGAGATGCCTGAGGCAGGAGTGGGGTGGCATATAAATTTTAAAATAAAATAAAAGATGAGCTTTAAAGCTCTAAACGGCCTAGGCTCCATCTATCCGAGGGATCACCTGGCTCCACACGTCCTGTCGCGACCTCTGCGATCAGCTGGGGGCGCCTTCCTGGAGACTCCGTTTTTTCTGCCAGGTCTCAACCAGGATGGGGGCATTCTCGGCCGTCGCACCTTTGCTATGGAACTCCCTCCCCCAGGAGGTCGGTCCGCCAGTGTTAGAGCCTGGTGGCCTTCCGGAGGCGACGTAAGACCATTTTGTTCCGTCGGGCTTTTGGCAGCAGGAACTGAATTGGGGTGGGGGGGGGTGTCATCTAAGGGGGAGGATGGGCTGGGGTTGGGTAGGGGTTTGGTGGGTGGCTTGCCAGGCTTTTGGTAGGTTGGGATAGGGTGGGAGGTGTAAGGGTGGATTGGGTGGGCTATTACTGTTTTTTTGTTGTTGTTGATTTTAATGGTTTTTAAATCTGTTTTTATGATCGTGAGCTGCCCTGAGCCTTTGCGGAAGAGCGGCATAGAAATGTGAATAAAATAAAATAAATAAATTGAAATAACAGAATCTATAACGCTGATCAATGGGCTCCCGCGCCCCGCTGTTACAGTCAGGGTGTGATGAAGAGATGCTAGGATACATGTAGACCACGTGTATAACAAATATGTAAAGGAAAACGTTAAGACAACATGTATATGATCTAAGCTGAGAACTGAAAACTCACTCCGTGTAACCAATGTAAATGGAGAACTGCTCAGTCACTTGTATTCTCCTAATTTAGGCTTACCCTAATCAAAGTCGGAGGCTATTTCAGTTCCTGTCACAGCCAGCGGTGGAACGCTTGGCTGGGTACAAGTCTTAGAGTTTCCAACAGATCAGTCCTTACTTCATAGCTTGTTTGGAGCAGCCCTTCTCTGGCCGGTCAGACGTGATGTCTCATAGATGGCTCCAGAATGGCCCCTATGTCTTGTCTCATCCCTAAAGCACCCTTCCAGGAATTCTTTGTTTCCTTTCCTGCCTAGGTGAGTTGTGGTTTTCTGCACGTAGGCAGGATCAAGTCAATGGCTGTTTGCTAGAAGGTGCCAGGCAGTTTCCAGTGCACAATTTCATTCCTGTCATGACTGAGCAGTTCTCTGTTTACATTGGTTACACGGAGCGAGTTTTCAGTTCTCAGCTTAGATCATATACCTGTTGTCTTAACGTTTTCCTTTACATATTTGTTATACACGTGGTCTACATGTATCCTAGCATCTCTTAATCACACCCTGACTGTAACAGCGGGACGTGGGCCCAGGGTGGGGCTTCTCAGGATCCATGCCCAACTGAGACCGGTCCATATGGGGTCTTCAAAAAAACACCTTTATTCACCTAGTCCCATGTACAGTGCTCCGGGGCACCTCTCCCTTACGCCCAACCTGGCTAGGCAAGGCACAGTCCCTTTTGACCAGGTAGAAAAACCCCATAGTCAGATTCAGGCTGCCAGCTCAATCACCCGCCATGTAGCCCTCAAGCAGAGCCTTCTCCAGGCCCAATCCCTCTTGCCTCTTCTCTGTCTCTCTGCCTTCAGCTTCTGGGCCGGGTCAACCATACCACGCCAGGTGCCTAGTTACTAAGCAGCTGAGGTTCCTCAAGGTGGCCTGCAGACCTCCCTTCTAGCACACATCTGCCCCCGGAAGGGTGTGGAACCTATTAGGACAGTCCGCCCCCGGAGGCTCTTGGACCCAGTGCAGTTTCTAGGCACGCTGGGGGAATTACCCTCTGACCCTGATGACGGTCTTATCGATGACCTCGTCAAGCTATGGAACATTCTTGCTGACGGAGCCCATCGATCAAACAGCTCCCGGGCATCCGTTGCCCAAGCGGAGGCTCCGCAGACCTCCTTGGTTTTCTGAGGAGCTGCGGATGCTGAAGCAAGCGGGGCAACGGTTGGAGCGAGGGTGGCGTTGTTCTCATGCTGAAGTCGACAAATTGCGGCATAGAGCTAGTTGACGAGTCTATGCCGTGGCTATGCGGGCAGCAAAGAGGGAGTTCTTTGCTGCCCTCATAGCGTCCGCAAAATCCCGTCCAGCGGAGCTGTTCCGGGTTGTGCGGGGGCTGGTCAATCCGGCCTCCCTGGAGTTGAGTCATCATCTGCCCGCTATGAACTTTTTGCGGATTATTTTGCTGAGATAATCGCTCACATTCACCAAGACCTCGATGCTGCACTTAATACAGTGGAGGAGGTAGAGGTTGTAGAAGCCCCGGCTTGTCCGATTTTGTGGGATCAATTTCAGTCGGTGACACCCGCTGACATGATGGAGGTGCTTGGGGCGGTTCGAGCCACTTCTTGTGAATTAGACCCGTGCCCGTCCTGGCTGGTTAAGAGCTGCCGGGAGACATTGGGGCTGTGGCTGGCCGGGGTGGTCAACACCTCCCTGTGAGAGGGCAGAGCACTGGGCTGCCTCAAGAAGGTGGTGGTGCGCCCTCTGCTCAAGAAACCATCACTTGATGCGGACTCCCCTGCCAGCTATCGGCCTGTCTTTAACCTTCCCTTTTTAGGAAAGTTTATTGAATGGGTAGTGACTCAGCAGCTCCAGGGGCATCTTGACCGCGTCGGTTGTCTTGATCCTTCTCAGTCTGGCTTTCGTCCGGGTCATGGCACTGAGACAGCACTTGTGGCTTTGGTAGATGATCTCTGCTGTGAAAAGGATCGGGGTTGATTGACCCCATTGACCATGAGATGCTGGTGACGCGCCTCCGGGACAGTGCGGGGGTGGGCGGGGTTGTTCTTGAATGGTTCAGTTCATTCCTGACCGGGAGAACACAGCGGGTGGTACTCGATGATTGGCTTTCATCTTACCGAGACCTCTCGTGTGGGGTTCCGCAGGGTTCTATCTTGTCCCCTCTCCTGTTCAACATGTACATGCAGCCGCTCGGCGAGGTGATCAGAGGGTTCGGGGTGAGGTGTCATCAGTATGCGGATGACACCCAACTGTATCTCTCGTTTTCGACCGACCCAGGCCCGGCTGTCTCGGTGCTAACCCGGTGTTTGGCAGCTGTGAGGGACTGGATGTGGGCTAACCGACGGCGACTGACTCCTGACAAGATGGAGGTGATGTTAATGGGTAAGTCGATGGAAGTGACAGCTCCTTCAGTTGATGGGATCCGTCCTCCACTGACTTTCCAGGTGCGGAACTTGGGGGTGCTCCTCGATGCACAGCTCCACCTGGCTCTCCAGGTGGAGGTTGTGGCGAGGAGTGCCTTCCGCCAGTTACATCTGGTGCGGCGGCTTCAGCCGCTGGTTTCAGTTCCGGACCTGGCCACGGTCATCCATGCTCTTATTACCTCTTGGTTAGACTACTGTAACGCGCGCTACATGGGGCTATCTATGGTGACGGCTCGGAGGCTGCAGCTGGTGCAGAATGTGGCGGCTCGGCTCTTGGTGGGACTGGACAGTCGGGAGCACATTACACCAGTACTCCGATCTCTGCGCTGACTGACAATAGTCTTCCGGGCCCGATTCAAAGTGTTGGTTTTGACCTGTAAAGCCCTCATGGCCTGGGCCCTGCCTATCTGCGAGACCACCTCACTCCCTGGGTTCTAGACTGGCCCCTGCGGTCATCCGGGGGTGCCGTGCTGGAGGTTCCCCGGGTTTCCCGGAGGGGCGTTCTTGGTGGCTGCGCCGCTGGAATTCCCTCCTGGTGGGGGCCCATCTGGCCCCGGACCTCCCGGCCTTTTGTAGGAACGGTAAGACCTGGCTGTTCCGTCAGGCGTTTGACGAGGGAGAGGGGTAAGGGTGGGTAGGGAGTGGGGAATTGGTGATGGTGTGGTGGGTTTTACTCCTCTTTTTCTATTGGTATGCTATGATGATGTTTTAACTTTGTTTTAAAATTTTATATTTTTATTGCTGTTGTTAGCCGCCCCGGGCTGCCTGTGGCAGGATAGGCGGGATATAAAATTCTTAAAATAAAACAAATTAATAAATCCTGCACTGTCTCAGTGGCCACGCCCTCCAGGCCAGTGCTACCTCCTCTTAAAAGGCCCGGCTCAGTCAGCCCCCCCGCTTGGCCCTGCTACACTGATGACTGGGGATTAGGCAGGAGACAACATAATTCAGGGGAGCCCTTTTATGGGATCAGTTGCGGTCAGCAAGAATTTTGGACCAACATGGCAACCACACACTAGAGCAAGGGTGAGGAGTCTCAGGCCCCGGGGCGAAATTTACCACCAGGCTAGTTACTATATGGCCCCTTTCCCATTCCTGGATCTGACCCCTTGATCCAGCCCTCGCTATCAAGTACTGAAAGAGTGAGCCATGGGGAAGGGGGTGAGGAAGGATCTGGACCCTCCTCTTCCTGAACATACCCCAACCCCTACTTCTGTCCAGCTGCCGGAGCTTGCGCTACTAATCAAAGCGGGCAGTTTCAAACCGCTCGTCCAGCATTTATGCCCCCACCTTGGGAGCCGGATCAAACAAACAAAGAGACAACCACCCAGAGAAGGACAGGCCTTGACTTTGAAAGAGATTATTTGCCTGCTGCAGCACCGTGTTCCCGCACCGGCTTCGTGCCACAATTCAATAAAAGCCTAAAAGCAGGAGAAGAAGAAAGCTGACAGCCTCGTGTCAAAATACAATTACAGGGGGCTGCTTGCCTGCGTGTGGTAATTTTCCTTTTTTCCACCTCACTGGCTTCAAAAACACTTCATCTCCATTGCGGAGAGCCTGCCGCTCCACGCGCTCGGGAATGCAAAGAGGGACAGAGAGGCTTGCTACCGATGCAAATTGTTAAGGGACACTTACGACAAATCCATGTTGCAGGACCCGCGTTGGCACCAAAGGCAACATGTATTTTTCATACGTGTCCCTTAAAATGTACATAGAGGCAGCCCTACCGTCGGGACACAAGCCCCATCAAAATGAGGCCTAAATTAAAGCCAGCTGGATCACCCGCTGCTTACATTGACTGGAGGAGGATTAGTCGGTCTCCGTCTGCCACACGGTGGGAGTGTTGGTTAGGGGCAGCGTGACTTGCTTTAACCTTGCAAGGGGAGAGTGGAGGAGAACCAGCAGCTGGGAGCCAGAATTGGAAACATCAGACACTTTGAACAGGCTGCCCAAGGAATGGGGTGAGAATTGGAGAATCTCAGAGCTGGAAGGGGTCTTGGAGGTAATCTAGTCCAACCCCCTTCTTGGAGGCAGGATGACGACAGCTGCAGCATCCCCGACAGAGTGGCCGTCCAGCCTCCATCTGGGATGGGGAACTTCAGCCCCAGGGGCCAAAGGCAGCCCTTGGCAAGTTTTTATGTGGCCCCTTCCCAGTTCCTGAATCTGGCCCCTGGATCCAGTCTCTACCTCCGAGTGTCTGGAAACACACCTCTAGGAAGATGCACAGGCTTCATTAGGGTAGATATTATCTTGTCCACACTGGGATTTTACATAATGACTGGCTTGGGAGGTTTAAAAACCCCACATCTCTTTACTGAGGCAGAGACCATTTCTTTCTGGAGACCACCCAGTGCAGCAGGGCCCCAAGGGTACCAAGAATTATCAGTGCCAGGCTGCTTTTGGCGCAACACCCATGTGTTGAACAAAACTGAGCTCGGGAAGGGAGCAGAGATGAGGGCATGCATACAAGGAGAGAGGACAGAGCCATGATCTAGATGTCACGGAGGAACATAGGGTCACACACGTGTGATACTGGCCTACATGTAGACTACAAGTCTAGTAAATATGTTATTATTATTATTATTATTATTAACAAACATTTATATAGCGCCAGCAGTGTACCTGGCACTTTACAAAGTAATAAAACAGACACGGTCCCTGCCCCTAGGGCTTACAATCTGAGAGACAGGAGCTGGGGGAGAGACTTAGGAAGGGGAACAGAGGGAGAGACAAGGGGTCTAACATTCATGAAGATGCGAGGTCTCAAGTGCACGTACTTGGCTTGGTTACGATGAG
>QEPC01003896.1:418995-440878 GCA_003113815.1 Sphenodon punctatus | reverse complement strand
GGGGGGGAAAAAGGGGGGGGGGGGAAGGGATCTCAGTTCTTTAAAAGATAAACTGAATGATTTAATCTGCAGGACAAAAAGATGTGGGGCTTTTTTTGGGGGGGGGGGAGGGAGAGGCTGTCTTGGTGGGACTTCAGGAAGCAAGGGAAGGACACCCTTCCCCCTGGGCAGAGCTGGGCTGTGTCTTCCTGAAGACAGACCCAAAGGGAAAGATTGCCCTATTGAAAAATAAAACTAAGGATATAATCCTCCCTCCACTGGCTGGAGGAGTTGCCACAAGGCTAAAAGCTCCTCCCCCCTCAACCTTTAGCCCAGAGTTACACCACGATGGTGCGGGGAAGAAGGCGCCCATTATTTCCCCAGAGAGGGAGGTTCCAGGGCTATTGGATCCATTGTGAGACCCATGGAATCATAGAACCTTAGAACTGGTAGGCACCTCAGAGGCCATCTAGTCGAGCCCCCTGCTCAATGCAGGAAATCCACAGCTGCAGCATCCCTGACAGTCGGGCGTCCAGCCTCTGTTTGAAAACCTCCAGCAAAGGGGAGCCCACCCCCACCCCAGGCAGTGTATGTTCCACTGTCGAACAGCTCTGACCGTTAGGAAGTTCTTCCTAACATTTAGCAGAAATCTGCTTCCTTGTAATTTATAGCAGCAAGGAGGTCAAGATGGCATCTTGTGCTGCAGGGAAAGCTGGGACGCTGAAAAGACTAGCCCACTGTCCCTCGGAGACTGTGCCAGTTGCCAATGGACTCCTGACCAATACGCTTGCTCTGCCTTCGTCTGAGGTGACTGCAGTATATTTAAGCCTCAGAATGGGCCAGATTTTGGAAAGCTCTGGATTGGAACCCTGGCAGGAAAGGGGCCGTCCAGCTCCCAGTTCCAAGGCGAGATCAATAACCCCTGCCAAGACTGTGGATCCCTAGATAAGATGACCACACAGCCTTGTTCCCTCCTCCCTCCCCCCCACCATAGCTATAGGAGAATCACGCTCTGCCAGGGGGTGGGGAAACTGCTTTGCTGCCAGCTAGGAAGATGAGCAAGCTGCTCTAGGGAATCCCTGTCAGGTGAAGGGAGCAGAGGCAAAGATCATGCATTCTCTCTTGTTACATTTGGTGCGACAGCTTCGGCTGCATGTCTCAGACTCTGACCTAGTCACTGTCATCCTCAGGGATGTCCCCTCAAGACAGGACTACTGCAACGTGCTTTATGTGGAGCTACCCTTGGTGATAGTCCGGAGAGTGCAGCTGGTGCAGAATGCAGCTGCCTGTCTCCTCAGGGGGGATGAGTTGCCATGAACACATTATGCTGCTGCTTCGGTCTCTGCCCTGGTTGCCTGTAGGCTTCCAGACCCAATGCAAGGTGCTGGTTTTGACCCATAAAGTTCTGGGCCTCACTCATCTGCAGGACTGCCTCACCCCCCCCCAGGCCCAGCTTTTGCTGTCAGCTAGAAGCGTCCTCCTCGGGGTCCCCCAAGTAGGTGGGTGGCGACAATAGGGAGGATGTTCTCGTTGGCGGCACCGCGGCTGTGGAACTCCCTCCTCGCGGAGGTCTGCTTGGCCCCGAACTGTCCCTCTTTTCGTAGCCCGTGTAAGACTTGGCTGTTCCACTGGGTTTTCAGCAAGTGAGAGGGGTAGGGGTTGGGAAAAGGGAGGAAGCCTTTTTATCTCCACCATAGGATATGTTATTATTGCTGTTTTAATGGGGTCTTTTGTACTTTTGTATTTTTAATATGCTGCAAGCTGCCCCGGGCTGCAGTGGCAGGAAAAGGGCGGCCTATACATTTAAATAAATACATTACCAAGTATCTCTTACAAGGGCGCCCTAGGATGTTTTTCTCTCTCTGTAAGTCAGGAAGGGGAGAGAGCTGCCCTGTCGGTGCTGGGACACAAGGCCACGCAAGCTCCACGCTGTGGCAGAATAAGGCCCCGTGCGGAGATACTGAATGAATTCACTGCTGAGGATGTTGGGGAGATATCTACACTAGAAGTATTCTTTATAGGTGACGAATCAGACAAACTGTCACAAATCCATGCGAGCAAGTTGACCAACTAAATAATAACGAATGACCGGGACCAGATGGGATTCACCCCCAGAGTTCTGAAGGAACTCAAATACAAATTCATAGACCTACTATTGGTAATTTGTAGCCTATCATTAAAATCTGCCACTGTAGTGAAGAACTGCAGGAGCACCTCTCAGATCCCATGAGAAGCTCAATACATCAGGGCTCTTCAGCTTAGAGAACAACCCAGAGGGGATAAACGTTTATAAAATCATGAATGGTGTGCAACACATTAATATCGAACAGTTATTTAGCTTCTCACATAGTACTTTACTCTATTCTTGTCCTCCTTGGTCTCTCTGCTGCCTTCGACACTGTTGACCACTCGCTCCTGCTTGAATCGCTCCACTCCCTTGGATTCCGGGACTCTGTCCTCGACTGGTTCTCCTCCTACCTTTCTGACCGCTCCTTCAATGTATCACTTCCTAACTCCTCCCCCTCCTTCCTACCCCTCTCTGTCAGGGTTCCCCAAGGCTCCGTCCTTGGCTCTTTCCTCTTCTCTATCTACACCCTGTCCCTATTAATTAATTATTATTATAAGCATTTGTGTAGCACCAGTTGTGTGCCTGGAGCTTTACAGAACAATAAGAATGATGCGGTCCCTGCCTGTGGTTTACAATATAATAGACACAGAGGGGGGAGACAAAGAGAGGGGACAAATAATATTCAAGCGGATGCGAGGTCTCAGGTGCACGTGCTTGGCTTGGTTGCAGTTAGGCAGGAGTCTGCGGGGAGCGCAGACAGTAAGAATTGAGAGGAAAGTTCTAACAGGCGTTGGGGAAGGCGGCGAGGAAGAGGTGGGTTTTGAGGAGGAATTTGAAGTTGCGGAGGGAGGGGGTAAGGCGGATGTGGGCAGGGAGGGAAACTCATTGCCTCTCCTAGGCAAGCTCATTGCCTCCCACCGTTTCCAATACCATCTATACACGGACGACACTCAACTCTCTCTCTCTCCCCCCCTCTGTTCAAGCTCGTCTCACCAACTGCTTCTCTGGTATCTCCGCCTGGATGTCTCAACGCCAACTCAAACTGAACATGGCGAAAATTTAACTCCTTATTTTCCCTCCCAATCCTTCCTCTCCCCTGTCAATTGCTATTGACGGGGCCTCCATCCTCCCTGTCCCCCAAGCCTGTAGCTTGGGCTTCATCTTCGACTCGCACCTTACCTTCAAACCCTACATTGATTCCGTTGCCAAATCCTGCTGATTCTCCCTCCACAACATTGCTAAGATCCACCCTCTTCTGTCTGTCTCCTCTGCCAAAATTCTCATCCATGCCCTGGTCATCTCACGCCACAACTATTGTAACCTCCTCCTTGCTGGCCTTCGGCGTTTTTCCCTCATCTCTGTTCAAAACTCTGCTGTCAAGATCATCCACCTAGGCCGTCGCTTTGACCATGTGCAGCTTCTCCTCTCCTCTCTCCACTGGCTCCCCCTTCCTGAGCATATTCTGTACAAGCTCCTTGTCTTCACTTACAAAGCCCTTCCACAACCTCACTCCCCCACCACCTTTTTGCCCTGATCTCCCTCCGAACCCGTTCGAGCACTCCACGCCTTTTCTATTCCCCTCCCACGCCTCCCCTGCTCCCCCAACCGCCTTCATCCCTTCTCCCTCGCTGCCCCGCACACCTGGAACTCCCTCCTGGCCCTCATCCACCTGGCCCTCACCCTCCACACCTTCAAGTCCTTCCTCAAAACCCACCTCTTCCGCTCCACCCTTCCTAACTCCTGCTAATCATCCCCACCCAGGATTATCCCCCACCTGTTATCTGCAAACTCCCAATTTACTGTAACCAAGCCAAGAATGTGTATCTGAGCTCTCGCATCCTCATGAATGTCACATCCCTTGCGTCTCCCTCTGTTCCCCCTTCCCTGTCTCACCTCCCCATCTTTAGATTGTAAACTCTCAGGCAGGGACCAAGTCTATCTTGTTTTTTGTAAAGCGCCAGGTACATCGCTGGTGCTATATAAATGCTTATACTACTACTAGAAGGAAAGGACACTCCATGAAACTAACCAGCAACAGATGTAAAATAAAAGTATTTATTTCACACAATGCACTTTTAACTTGTGGAATTTGTTGTCAAAAGACACCTGGTCAAGGCTACGTTTAGAAAAGGATTGGCAAAGTTCTTGGAGTACAGGTTAGCCAATTAACAGCTATTGGCACAATTAGTTTAAGGGAACCTAACCTCAAACTACCAAGAGCTGGGAGCGACCAACACGGAACAGACATCCCCAATATGGCATGTGGGGTACTTCGCCAAATAAAACTGACTGCTATTGCTCATTGTCAGAGACCGGATACTGGACATGATAGACTATTGGCTTAACCCAGTACATCACTACTCGCATTCTTAACTAAGGCTTTCAAAGACAGGTGCTCTGCAATTCACACAGAGGAGCAAAGCTTGTGCAGTAATTCCAGCACACCTGATGCCAACTGGGTAGTGCCAGCTTGGAGAGGCAGCTGCCTGCAGAACACCAAAAACTCAGAACATGGATCTGCCCTTTAGTCAGGCACTTATTTTGAATTTAAGGGTGCCTAAGCTTTTTGGATGGACATACATCCTACCAGCTCCCTGTAGGACCCTACTCCGTTCCCACCCCCTCTGCCCAAGGTCCTCTAGATACTACCAGTGCCACATCCTCTCCCCCAGCTTGGTTCTCTAGCTCCCCAACATGGCCGCTTTCCCCCAAACACCATCCCCTTGGCTTCCAAGAACCCAAGCCACCTTCACCCAATGTCACCACATTGGCTGCAGCGAAGATCATGGCCTTACAGGCTAGCAGCGTTTTGAGGGGAATCCACCAATTTAAAGGCAGACTCTGCACCCCCTTGTAGTTATTGCCAGGGTGTGAGGTAACCAACTAGATCTTAGTAGGAGGAACAATTCCCCTAGGATGTAGACTAAGCGTTAAAGTGACCAGGCTAGATAGGCTGCACAATTATGTAATATGAAGGCATAAGAGATGCTAGTCGGTTCTTATATTAATACATTATGGGAAGCATGGAGATTGGTTGAAGATACGTAAATGGAAATTTCTACCATAAATGGCTGATGTTAAAACATATTCTTAACAGTGTAGCTTTTCTTTGTGGCCATGGCAAAAGCTAGTGCCGAATAAACTTATTTACTTACTATTGCCAGGGTGTGGCATGGGGACTCCTTCAGCATTCATACCCTTGGTGGGGCAGAGATCCTGCATTGGCAACTTTCTGCTTTTTGGTTGACCTGTGCCACCCTATTGAGACATCAGCCTAGTCCTAGGCAGCAGAGTAGTTCAAACCGATTGCAGCCCCACCTGCAGACCAGGGGCAATTCCACTTGGAATTGTGTTCCAGAGCTTGGTAACCACTGCCCTACCACTCAACCCTCCTTCAGATCCAGGTTTCAACAGCCTGGACTTGCTCACACAACACCCCATCCCCCCCATAGCAAACTCGCTACCCTCTCCTTTACTCAGTTTGCCTTCTCTAGGAAGAACGTGTCCACATGGAGCTTGAACACGCTAACCGTTCTGTGCGTATGCTGTCATGGTGCGGTGTGGAAACTGTGTGGCCAACCCCCCCACCCCATTTCGGGAACTGCTGGATTCCATAGGTTTGCTGGATCAGGCCTCTTTTAGGCTCCTCCCAGCGTGTCACAAGCAGGAAGTTCTGGCTGCCACTGTTGCAAAAAGGAATGGCTAAATGAGCAGAGGGCAGTAGTCTAAGCTTATTCTGCACTAGCAGAAACGGGCCATGTGGAAAATCCCACCCCCCATTGCAGCTCAGTCACAGCACAAGACCCCTGTTAAGTAGGATTTAAAAGTTTATTCTGGATAAAAACCGGGTACTTCTAAAAACAAGTCTGATAAAAATCACTAAAACCAGAAGTGGATTTAAAAGGAGGCAGTTAAATGAGTACAAGGAAGTCCGCTGGGCTCCAAGCTGCTCCCTCCAGGTCACCAAGATGCTCACTGTGGCAGTCCTGTAAAGAGAGTCAACGGCATCAGATGGGACTCAACTGCAATATGGGAGCAACATGCACTCGCCTCATGCGGGAGCACCGTCTCCAAGGCCGGAGCCGCAACCCTTATCCCAGCGAGACAGCGAGCAGGATGCCAGCCCAGCCCAGCCCAGAAGCCTCAGGCAGACCAGGCCGTTTCCCAGGCAAGTGCTTGGGTGGGGCTTCCATTTTCAGCTCAGAGATTGTGTGCAATTCAGTATCCCTGCTCGCATCTATTTTGAAAGATGCTCTTGTTGAAAGCTCATGACACAGGAGCCAAAAAGGTTTTGAGAAGGTACAGATGTAGCAGCCATTTTGGACACTTTAGAAAACACGTTGCAAATGGCACTTTTTTTTTTTAAATTAAAAAAGCCAGAATTTGGGCCTTGTCTTGTTCACACATTACCACTTGACCTGGAGCAGCAGCCCCTCAACCTGCCTTGCTGAGTCAACAATAGCAAACCAACAAGGGGGTGCTTATTCCCATAGGAGTAACTTACCCCAGGAGGGGCAGAGGTGAACAGGGGAAGGCATTAAACGACTAACGTCTGACTATTCACATGTTCATTAACTCCCCAAAAGTCTTCCCCCCCCCCCCCCACTAACTACTTCTGCCTGCGTCTACACTTCAAGCATGTTACCCCGATCACCGCAGAGCCCTAGGCTGGAGGGGGGATAGTTTGCCTGTTCATGCGACTGTAGCCTCGGAAGGCCGATGCTTGTGCAGGATATAAGGCATCCGTTCTGTGCTGCCACTGACCCTTTGTGCTGCCCTCTGTGCTGCCACTGACTCTTTTTAAGGGCATGGTTTGTCAGTCCCTAGCAGCCGTTGCCCGACAATGCTAGCTACGTGGTCCAATACAAAGTTTGCCCCCCACCCCACTGTTCAGTTTAGAAACACTGGCTGTGCAGCCAGCCCCACATCCGACACAGGTCAAGTCCCAAGAAGGCATGGGGGCGGACAGACGTTTCCCACCTGTAACGTGTAGCGGCTATTCCACCTAGATACGTGCACTGCTGCCCCACCTTCAGCCCCTGCTCACCGCGCAAGTGACAGAACAGACACAGCCTAGGCAGAGACTTGCCTGCTCAAATTACAAATTAAACAGTTGGGAACAGATTTACTCCTTGGCCAGGGTGCCACAAGCTGGTGCAGCTCCATCCCACCACCCATAGCTGGAAGGGTGTGTGTGGGTGGGTTTCCCCCCCATTCCAACCCAGCAGCACCTCTGCTTCTTGGGGTGGATGATCTGGGACATCCAGGAGACATCTGCCCAAGGGGCAAGGCTGTGAAGCTACCCAAATAATTCACTTGCCAGACTGGGCAGGAGCAGGGGAGCCCCATCATGGCAGCAAAGCTCCCCCCTCCTCCCCCAATTCACCAGGTGGTTAAGCTCAACCAGTTGCGGGACCCTCCCTACCATTCTTCCAGCAGGGGTCCTTGGGAATCCTTGCAGCTGCCGAGACAGCAGGAGCGTTCAGACTTTGGCACATGGCTCGCTGGTGCCTGGAGAGGCTGCAAAACAAGACCAAGAGCAAGTCAGCACAGACAGGTTGCATTTCTGTATTTGGGGACAGGGGCTATTCCAGGCTGATCAAGCCCAGGAAGTTAAGGAGTCTTCCTCCTTGGAGGTTTTCCCAATCTGGCTGGAGAAGCATCTCCCCACGAGGGCGGCATCAGAGCTCAGCCACAAGCCTTGTGGTCCTTTCCAATCCTACATTTCCATGGCACCCAACTCCTTCCACCCAGGAAGGTCAAAGCCCTTCCTGAGGGAGGACACTTATTCCCAAGCTACAGATAGAAAGATTTGCCCAGGAGAGTTGGTCAGGAAGTGGCCGACTTGGGA
This sequence comes from Sphenodon punctatus, assembly GCA_003113815.1. Taxonomy (NCBI): domain Eukaryota; kingdom Metazoa; phylum Chordata; class Lepidosauria; order Sphenodontia; family Sphenodontidae; genus Sphenodon; species Sphenodon punctatus. The sequence continues at coordinate 432,980 of QEPC01003896.1, read as the reverse complement.
GCTGTGCCCTGTTTGGGGCACCTCATTTTAAGGACATTGATCAACTGGAACGGGTTCCAGAGGAACAAGACAAGGTTTGGAGGACAAGCTTTATGAGGGAAGGTTGAAGAGACTGGGTATGTTTAGCCTAGTGAAGAGGCTAAAGGGAAGACGTCTTCAAGCTCAAAGGCTGTCACCAAGACAATGGCAATTAACCTTCAAGGTCCCTATGATTAAGCTGCTCAGTGCTTCCCCTCCACAACCTCCATCCAACAGCTCAAGGTGGGAGCAGACTTTACTCACCCTGATCTCTGCTGGTATCAATTAGTTCTTGTTTTAAAAAAAGGGGCTTTGATTGGGCCATCTGCCTGACTAGGTGGGCAAAAAACAACAAAAAAACCAAAACCACCTTAGGAGGCACCCAACAGAATCCCAAGTAAAGAATCCACCAAAAAACCAAGTTAACAAACCAATCTATGCTGAAGCAGCAAGATCCACCCATCTCTTACGAGACCTCACACAGGTTTCTCTTGCAAGAACAGGGAAAGTAACACCCACTGCCATCAGCCCCACTCCAGTCTGAGCCTTCACCATCCGTCTGACCCAGTCTTACTAGGGAAAAGTGACTTTCCCTCCTGCGTGACCCTTTGAAATCTGCATCCCCAAATATCAGAGAATCCACCAGCAGAGACCAAACCCATCCCCTTGGGGAGCTGGGGGAGTGGCAGGGGGGAGGCATGCATGATCCCACATGAGGTTGCAGGGACTAACTCGGGTGTTTTCAGCAGCAACAGGAGGAGGGTGCTAGGGGACAGGACACACCTTTGGTCTGCACTCGGAGCGGCAGGGCCGGCTGCCGCAAAAACAAATGGAGATGCAGAAGCAGCAGACTCGTCCACCTCTGGAGGAAAGGAGACAGAGAGAGAGATGGGTTAGGGTGGACATTTTTAGGCATCAGCCATCCCAGCATGTCACTTCCAAGGAACAGCACTGTTATCCCAGCCACCAGCCCCACATCAGGTATTCAGCGGGGCAGGCCCAGGAATACACCCTGGAGGTAATGCCGACAATGGGCGCTCTAAGGGACGCATGCATTTGCTGCTGCTAACGTGACAGGAAGGAGCTCTCAGCATGTCCTAGCTGGCACAGCATGTGCTTGGCACTCAGACAGGCTGCTGTTGCAATTAAGGCATGCTACATCTGTCCGCACCAGTCATTGGGCACGAGAAGCAGCAATGGCCCATCTGGCCCAGCATCCTGTCTCCTACAGCTTCAGAGATACACAGCACCGGTCGCAAGCGAGGGATCCATTTCCTGCTGCTCACTCCCATTTCTAACCTGTCGGATGTCTCACTCAAGCTGGTAGCCATCAAGCGTCTCCCCCTTGCTCATGTGCTAGGCTGGCCCAGAGCGGAACGAGAGACATGTCACGACAAGAGGAAGCCAGGCCAACATGCTGGGTGTGTGTGCGTGAGCTTGCTGTGAAGCCTGCAAGAGGCAGAACCGGGGGGGAAGACTTGAGCAGGCAGAAGGCTCCATCAGTGACTTCTATGGAAAGGATGGAGGTGGCCCACCAGCTTTGAGGCCACGTGTCTTCTTGGGAGGAGACTCTGGTTCACATTGTTAGTGCGGGGAAATGCTCTGCCAGCTGCCACAGCCTCCCTGATAATCCCAGCTGTGATGCTATGTCGGTCCCACTCCAGGGGGGAGCACCTCCTTGCGTACCTCCCTAGCCCCAGATCTTAGTGGTGCAGCCCTGTGAAACCCAGCTAGCCACGCTGCCAAGAGGGAGCTTTCCCCCCCTTTCAAGTGGGGTGTGCAAATGCAAGCGACCGAGGTAAAGCCATTCCAGTTACTGAACCAACTGCTCTCGGGGAGAATGTGTTGGGAGTTCAGAGGACCCCAAAGCTCGCCAACACCAACTAAGTTGGTCCACTTTTTACACATCTTTGCCCATCGCTCTTCCCCAGCCAGTGTCCTCCCTGCATGTAGCGTTTGGTATTAGCAAGTGCGCTCGCTGCCTGGTGCGGCAAGGCCTTGGTCAACCACGGCTGGCGAGAAAGGGTAGAGTTGGACGGAAGGCAGCCCCCTTCTCGGCTTTCTACACGGCATTTGGTGCCACACCCATCATGCACACCCCTGCAAGGAATTGCTGGACCAGAGAGCCGCACCACGGGGATTCCGAGTTACTGGTGGGTCGTGACTACACATCTGTTCTCCACAGTAACGTGTTAAGCCGATTGACGTAATCTGGGGGTGTTTGGTGTCCAAATGTTCTGTCTGTTACACCGATCATGGTGTCGCTTCTAGGAAAGCAATTCTTGATTGTATAAGCTAAAATGAAAGCTATAGGTACCTGGGTAAAGGCAAGAAAAAAAAACAAGGAGCCAGCACTAATATTTAAAAGGGGGCTTGATAAAACCTAGAGACCCATTACTGGAGAACTCCTCCCATGAAGAAGCCACCAACATGTGACCCTGTCTCCATGGCAGGCAGGAGGAATTCCTCCAGAATGAGATCTGAATTTAGGTAAGACTTAAGACAAGCAAGTTTTTCAACTTAAGCTAACATTGCATACTCTGGATTTCATTTCATGACGCACCTTCTGTATTCACTGTAGTATCAGTCTTAATTCTTATAACAAGCTCTCCCAGAGAGAGTACCTCTGGGTGGCAAGTGGTACTGTGCCAACCATGATCTTTGTTTACCACCAAGACAGTGGTAACCCCTTTGTTTTTCCAATGACCATGGAGCCCTGAGGGAAGGATTAACCCTTTACAGGCTGGAACACTCTGGGGAGAGTGGCTGGTCAGAGAAGAGAAGCCCAAAATTCTGGTCACAGTGGGAAGCCTAGGGCAGTGAACCACAAGTAGTATCAATGTCCAATGCAAGACACATTTGAGACACATGTGCCAGTTAGCCAGGACTTACCGTTTTCCCAGTCTTCCTGGGGCGGGGGAAATTGCCAGGAACTCATCACCACCTTTGCTGCGACTGTCTGGGATTGCACTGTCACTGCAGACAGGAGAGAGCAGGCTAGAATCGGGCTCAGCGTTACAGAAGGAAGCCCAACTCTCACAGGATTGTGGGGAGGCAGGCGTTCCCGGAAGCATTAGTCCCCTCTCCTGCTTGCTGTAGAATGGCTGCAGTGCTGGGAAGGGGAGGGGGACAAAGCTGGCATACGCCAGCCAGTGCCGTGCCAGACATGATCTCCAGGAGAGGAGGCTTGGTGAGGTCTGCAATTGCGACACCAACACATCCGGGGGGGGGGGTACTAGCTGCTCCTCTCGATACACCACCTCTTCTCCCCCCTTCATGGGATCAAGGCAGGAGATGTGCCCCAAAGCAGAGACGAAGTCAAGCAGCGTTGCAATCCCTCTTTCCCAAGTGAGAACAATGCACAAGATCAGGGAGAGCCTCCGGCTACCAGTGGGGCTCTGTGGCTACCAAAGTAATTTGAGACTGCACAGCTTTGGGGCTTTCTGCCAAGTTAGCATCCCCTCCACCCCCCAGCTAAAGCTATTTTGAGGAGCACCCAAGCCTCATTCCCACAGACAAAGAGGAGGCAGCCTTTTGCTATAAGACGCTGCTGAGGGCAAGGTTTTAATTATAATCACGCAAGTGCCAGACCCCACTTGGTGTGGGGTGGGGTGGGGGAGGAGAACATGTGAACAAGTCACAAGTTTCCACACTCGAACTAGACCAAGCACAGGCAGCCTCTGGCCCAGGGGACAACCATGGCCCACAGCTAGTCTTTGGATCTATTTCCTCCTTCGAAGCACTGAAAGACTGAGCTCGGGAGAAGGGAGCAGAGAGGAGAGTCTGCACACAAGGAGAGAAGACTGACCGTCACCTGGACCCTCCTTTTCCTGAGCTTTTCCTGAGCTTTCCTGATCCCAATGTCTACGTGGCCCTCGGAGCTTGCATTAGTTTTCAAAGCAGCCCCAGGGAAGGAAAAAGGTTCCCTGCACTCTGGTCTAGAGTCTCCATGGTTTCCAGTGGAGGCTGGGTAGCCACATGATTGCTGGTGCTAGGGCCTCTACCCGTGCCCTCGAGGCAGAAGGAACACCCCATCTCACTCACCGTCACACAGCTCCGGGGCAACTTTATCCATACAGCTGTTGATGTGCAGTTCTAACTCCTTCCAGGGAACTTTGTGGCGGGCGTTGTAGGGGCAGGTGGCCAGCTGCTTGGCAATCTTTTTGTTGTTCTGGAAGAGAAGGCACAGAATGCACCAAGGCCATGCAGTGGCCACAGCAGACAGGGATGGTAAACTTCACAGAGCTGGCAAAGTTCAGGTATTTTATAGCCTCCCTCACCGGTACTCCTCAGTACATGTTCCACCACAGATGCTAGTAAAACTTACCCCACAACGAGGGCTTGCTATGGTCCTTCCGGCCTCTAGCTAATTCTGCTCCTATCCTGAGCGCAGGAGCAGAGCTCCTCCACACAGGATAGGAACAGAATAAGCTGAAGGCCGCAAAGGCCATAGCAAGCCCCTGTAGCACCTCTGAAAGCATGAAGCCACTGGCAAGACTCCCATGGGCCTCGCAGGGTTTAGGATTGGGGCCACTGCTCCTGTCCGAGGGCATTCTGCTGGACCAGTCAGCTGGTCTCCCAGCAAAGAAGGTACGGGGAACCATGGAGCTAAAATGCTGGGTTCCCCTGTGAAGGGATAGGGCAATAATAAGGACTGCATGCTTTGCAATCCCCCCGCCCCCCAAGTGCCAGTTTCCCAACAGGGGGTGTGGGACAGAGCCAGATCAAGGTAAGATTCTGGTGGCCAAACACCTGGCTTAGAAGCTTCAAGGTCACCTGCAGCAGGATAATAGGCTTGGCACAAACAACCCACAAGTATTTGCAGTTGTGGGCTGGGAGCAGCTGAGAATTAAGTGGGTTGATCAGTCATAGGGTTCCCACTGAAAGAAATCTTTAAGGAACACTTATTAAATACATGTTGCAGGGCCTGCATTGGCATCTTAAAGGGGCCTTTAAGGCAACAATACAGGCCCTGCAACATGTACTTTCCATAATCGTTCCTTACCAATTTGCATCAGTAGCCACCCTACCCTGGAGCCCAGAACCTGGAGGGGGAAGGAGCTCAGGAAAGGGGCTGATCCTGCACCCTGAGCATTTTCCTCAACATAGGCTGGAGACCAGAGACTCAAGAGAAGGGTGATTGCAGGATACAAAGACTTGCTCACAAGGAAAGCAGATTTGCAGGTGATTTACCCCCAGAAAGGTTAGCCCCCCAGGTAATTAAGCCTCTAGTGGCCACACTTACTAGCCAAGGGACAGGGTTCCATTACGCTCAGTCCCATTTTCCAAGTCTGAGTGCACGCTGGGCAGGAAAAGCCAGCCCAGGCTACCCCCACCTCGGTTAGACTGTCCCAGTCTAACTCAAAAGGGGCAGCAGCCACAAGCCATTTGTGTGAAGGGTGTGGAGGAGAGAAAGCTACCCTGGTGGGGTTGGCATTTTTGTGGGCATTCTAGCAGCTCCCTGTGTAAGAGGTGGAGGGACCAGGAAGTCTGCTTGTTCATGGGGATGCGATGGAACAAGATCTGCAGGCGTAGAGATAAAAAGTAGTGGCCAGGTGCCCTAGGGGTACAGAAGGGCTGGCTAATCCGAGGGCCTGGTTCCTCCGCCGGTAGCCAGCCGAGACACGCACAGCAAGGATGCGTTAAATACAAGACGACTTTCACATGCCACCCCTCCCACCATGGGCCCAGCTCTTACCTCTCTGCATTTCACCAGGTGGTAGGGGAGCCGACAGGATCGGATCTGGTGGTTTTTGTCGTAGGGGCACGGGACGAGCCGCTCAGGATCCATCAGACCTGCCCAATGGAAAGAGACCGTGTAATGGGAGAGGCCACTGTCGCTCAGGGATCGCATGCTCTAAAGTGGGGCCCCAGTCCCCTGAATCCTAGGCATGGAGAAAGCCTCCCACCACTGCCAAAAAAAGGTCAGATTTCATGGTACAGTTATAGCCCACCTCCTCCCCAAACACTAACCCCTTTGTGCCCGAATCTCAGTTTGCCTTGCGCATTCACGGAGCTGCCTGTTCCCACCACACTTCCATGTACCGACAGCAAGCAGCTTGGACGTGCTCAGGCCCATTTATTTATTTCTATAATTTGTATCCCGCTCCTCCTGCACTCAGCTCCGGGCAGCTTCCAACAATATAAATCCATAAAAACAGTAAAAAACAATTTAAAAACAATGAACAATAAAAATATTTAAATAGGGCCCCAGAAATTAAACAATAAAACAGGATAGGGGCAAAAACACCCATGGAGTCTTAGCATCCAAGGGTCCTAAAAGATCATCTAGCTCAGCCCCTGGGATGGCTACAATAATAAGATTTCACACACCACTCCACCTGGGTCTGCACCACACTCAGATTGCCCCTAGGACTCCGTGGCCACGGCTCAATTTCTTCCACTACCATCAAGGGGGAAGGAACCCCACAGCAAGACCTGGAAACACTCCCCTGGGAAGCGTTTTTTCAGCTAGCTGCAGAGCTCAGGAGCTCTCGCTCTGCAACAAGTTCAGCCTGAGTCATGGCCCTCCAAGACACCGGTCCTGGAGCAAAGCCAGCAGTCACCCCAATAGAGGCCTAGCCCATGGTCACAAGCTTGACTGCAAGGTCTGCCAGGCAGCAGAATAGCTCGCTCAGGAGATGGCAGAAACACCTTTCCAGGAGGATTTTCCTAAACCCAGCTTCTGTGGGAAGGGAAGATCCTGCTTTGCAATAAGAGGTGGACTAGATGGCTTTTGATGGCCTGCGGTTCTGCAATTTGCTGGTGCCCACTGGCCCACCATGCTCTTACAAGGGCCACAAATAGGGTAGACATAGAGGCAATTTTAAAAAATGACATTTATGAGAAATACAGGTTGCAGGGCTGCATTAGCACCAATGCAGCTCTGCAACCTGTATTTCTCAAGACTGCCCTTTAAAAGTTTAGATATTTTATTTTTATTTATTATTTAAAATTTATATCCCACCCCTCCTGCCCACAGGGCAGCAAACAACATTAATTAAAATAATTTAAATTTTTAACAACAATTTAAAATACAGTATGTGGGTAAAAGCCCCCATCCCCACCCCTCCCCATATATAGAATAACCCTAACCATGAGTCATTCCTATATGGAGCTACAGTCATCCAACCAGTAAATAATAGCTCAACAAATTCCACTATTGAGAGTTATTCTTAAAGGCCCTAGACCTCCACTGAAGTCAGTGCAAGACAAGGAACTGACTTTAAAGGAAAAAGATTTACTAGTTAGTTGCAGCATCCAGACACTAATTAGGAAACAGACACCCCAAACTGGTCCAGAGAGAGCACCAGCACCCCCATTTCATAGTCCACCGTACCTTTACTACCTCCTGCACCCCTTACCTGGTGTTGAAGCCTCAGCCTCCTTTTTATACCTCCCCCACCTTGCCCTAATTAGCACTATAATGAAGGGCGCTGCCTCTGATTCGCCTCAGGGGTTCTTCAAATTCTGTCCCTTTGTCCGGACTCCAGCCAATGGCGCGGCACTCTGGCTGGCAGTGCTCTGTGACCTCATTGCTACCTAGGGGCAGGGAGCTTGGCATGCCTTTGCTGGTGTGTCTGCGTGCCCTGCGTTAGGGGACCCAGTGCCATTAGAGTCAGGGCTGAGCGAAAGGAAACGCCTCCTGCACTGAGCCATCCAGCACCATTCAGAATGATCCCCAGCGCCGGCCCAGCCTCTCCAGATGGCGACTGCCCTGGCATGCATCCTGCTATCGTCCTGGGGATCGCCTTGTCTCCTGCACCTCAGTAGCTCTACCTCTTTTCTCAGGGTCTCCATGCCACCCTTCCACACACACACACACACACACCGGCCACCACACCCAAGTGACCACCCTTCAGAGTCTCAGATGGCTGATCCTCCATGGGTCTGTGAGCACTTGTGTGGGGAGAAGCCTTCTGGGGATTCTCCAGCTCCGTCAATGACTTCTGTGGTGAGGCGACACGGGCATTGCTAGCTACCACAGGGACAGGAGGAACATTTGTCCCAGGGCTCATGCGGGGAGGGGGGGTCCGTGAGCCCTATCCCTCCTGCCCTGTTGTGGCAGAGGTGTGTTCCCATGTTCCCATGCCAACCCTTCCATTTAAATCAGGAGGCATTATGAAAAATACATGTTGCAGGGCTACACTGGAACCAATGCAGGCCTGCAACATGTATTTAAAATACGTGGTTCCAGTGTAGCCCCACAACATGCATTTTTCATAATGCCTCCTGATTTAAATGGAAGGGTTGGCATAGGAACAGTTTGTGGAGGAAGCGCTGAAAGCGACCCACGCGCTCCAGAGCTTGTAGCATGTGTAGGGCAGCCAAATATGCAAATGTTAGCGGACACATAAGAAATACAGGTTGCAGGGCTGCATTGGCTCCAATGCAGCCCTGCAACCTGCATTTCTCATAAGTGTCATCTAATATTTGCATAATATCTGGCCAACCTAAGCATGCGGGAGTCTAGAGCATTGAGCAAGCAGCAACAGGTCTCAGTAGGGGCTGAGTGGAGGCAGGGAGGATGTGTGGGAGCAGACGGTGTGGGGTGTGTCTGTGTGTGCTGGCTGGGAGTCACCGTGGGGTCAGGGAGGCTTGCACAGGGGCTGTATGGGGAGAGGATGGTGATCGGTGTACCTGGGTCCATTGCAACTTAGCAACACGTCCCTGCTAAGTAGCTGCAGGAGCAGGCCCAGTGAATTACAGCCTGTAGCTGGGTCAGGCTGTGTTCCCCCAGGCCTTTTAAGGATGAGGCTTATCATGGTCCTGGGTGGTGCAGGCCAGCACCCTAATATGCCTCAGCTAGAGGGGTCTCCAGGACCAGACTGCCAAAGGCCTGAGTCGGACCAGTGGGGCGGGTGTGGTGGAGCTAGCCCAGCAGCTGGAAAGTTGAGCTCAGGAGAGAGAGAGAGATGGGGCTAGGGATGAGGCAGGAGCCAGGGAAGGGAGGACCCGCCCAGCTCCCTGTGTGTATGTACTGGGGAGTGGAAACTTGAATAAAAGATGGGCCTGGGTCTTTGAGGTACGGATCCTGACATGACTTACCCCAGCACTGCATGTCCTACTACCGTGTGCTTGCCTTCCCAGGGACAGTGCTCAGGGAGCAGGGGAGGTCAGGTGAGTGAGTGTCATGTGACTTGGTTTGGGGCTATGTAGCGAGGGTTAGCCCAGTTTAGCTCAATGCCACCTTGGGGACGGAAGGGGAAGGCGTTCCCAGCCAGCTGGAGCTGTCGTGTGGGGGTACATTGCAGAACACGCGTGATCCTGGTGTGACTCAGAAATTAATTGTAACGTACCCCTATTTCTTATCTATCAACTGAACTATTAACACACTGAATCTAATGAAGATTAAGACTTGTAGGTCAAGGTAACCCACACTGTTACGAATGTCCTCCCTGCAGTTCCCAGCAAAGGGTTAAAGCAAACCACGCCCCCCCCTCCCATTTTCCTTCCTTCCTTTGGGCATGCTCAGTGCAGCACGTTGTGGGTGCATCAGGCTGGACTCAGAAGTTTCCAGATCAGTTCATCCCGGCTTCAGAGAGATGCAGCTGCTGCAGAGAGGGGCAGAAGACTTAGGGAGGCCAGATATCCACATTTCAGAGGACATTTCTCCCAAGTGGCCTCTAAAATGTGCATATCTGGTCACCCTCGCAGAAGAGCTGCAAGAGGCTGTTTATTCATAGGTCTGCTCTGATGCTTGAAGGTAGCTGGATAGAGTCCTCGACTCTTCCTGGATCCTGCTCACGGACAGAGGCTGAGGCAGTATACGCAGCTAGAGCTGCTGCCTCTGATGCGAAATTTTTAAGGAACACTTATGAAAAATGCATGTTGCAACGCCTGCATTGGCACCTAAGTCACCTGCATCTTCTCATACATTCATGGGTGTGAAGATGCAGGTGCACATGTTAAACTTAGGGTGAAAACAGACCTGATGCTAACCACCCTTTAACCACCCTTGGTGGTTATTTATGCATGTTGCAGGGCTGTATTGGTGCCCTATGCAGCCCTGAAACATGCATAAATGACCACCAAGGGTGGTTAGCGTCATGTCTGTTTTCACCCTTAGTTACAGGGAAACGATTCTGAGGGAGGGAGGAGGAGGATGCAGTTTCCGTCATGACAAGCCAGGGAAGGCCTGGCAGAAGAGGTAGGTTTTCAGGAGGGGAGAGAGCAGAATGAATGTATCCAGGGAGGGAGTTCCAGGCCTGGGGGGCAGCAAGAGAGAAGGGCCTAAGGCACCAGATTCTGCAACATGTATTTTTCATAAGTCTACCTTGAAATTTTGCATCGATGGCAGCCCTAGAAGCAGCGGTGCCTGGTGAGGAAGCGCTGTGATGAATGCACAGCCATGAAGGAACAGGGCGTGGATTTAAGCGTTGCGGGAGAGGAAGGTTTTGCTATTTGCAGCCCAAAGAGGACGCAGTTTGCAGCCCAAGGAAATTGTGAGTGACACCTGTTCAATCTGGACTCGTGCAAATGCATCAATGGCACATATTCCATCTATTTTGTCTCTATTGGACTAAGTTTCTAACTTTGGGTGGAGAATTAATAATACTATGTTCTTGAGACTTTGCTACAGTAGTGTCTTGCTAACTGTCTGGGTATTATAGCCACAGCTGCCTATGTTAATGTGTCGCTGTGTAATTCTGAGTGGGCCACTCGAAAAGAGAATAAAAGAAAGAAAAGGGAATTTCTATCTTCAATTTGCTACTAGCAGATGGGAAAGCTGCTTTCTGGTCGTAGACACAGACTGACCCCAACCAGGGTTCCAGAAGTTTCCAAGGGGTTGCAAGAAAAAAGAAATGGCACCCAAACTGGGACAGTGCCATCTGGTGGTCACAATCTGTGTTTCCTAAAGCGATCTTTCTAGACGTTGCCCACGAGGAACGTTGGTTTAGTGATATGTGTTGCCACCCCCTGCCCCCCAAACCTGCCAAATGCCTCCCTAACATTAGTTCAGAAAGGTCAACCCTGTTGTGGGTTAAAGCAAGCACTGTCGGGTGCAGACTGGGGGAATGGGACAGTCAGTCCAGGAAAGGCTCCTACTCTATGATTCTCTCAGTGACTGGGTTCAATGCTCCAAGTCTCTGAGCTCAAAGGCCGGGGTAAAGGCACCGTGAGGGGAGGTGTGAGCTTGGACTCGGCCAGGGATTGAGAGTCCTCCAATCAAGGGTGAGGAGGATTGTAAATCCACCAATAAGAAAGAAGCTGTGTTTAACCAGCAGGGGGAGGCCAAGGCACTGTCTGTTCTTCTGTTGGGAAAAGAGCGGGAAAAGCTCTTGATGTACGTTTTCAGTGTGGTCCACCCTAGCGTGCTGAGTGCAGGGCTGGCGTGCCGTGTGTACAAGTGGGTGGAGCAAATGGCTATATAAGGGGAGGAATATGGGGCTGTGACTCACTTGTGTCCCTGGCTGACTGGGTGGCACTGGAGTTAGTGACTCTGAATTGGAGGGCCTGGATGCTGCAGCTTGGCTGCCTCTGACTTTGGCTGAGCTCTGAGTGAAGCTCTTCTGATATCACTAGAGCGCGGGGGTTGACTTTGTTCTCAACAGAGCAATCTTGTGTAACAATTCCATGTCTACGCTCATTCCTCAGGGTAGTTGAAAGAGCTACCCTTGGAGCTGTCTCTTATACACATCTAGATGTGTATAAGAGACAGCGGCACTGGATTGAGAATCCTCCAATCAAGGGTGAGGAGGATTGTAAATCCACCAATAAGAAAGAAGCTGTGTTTAACCAGCAGGGGGAGGCCAAGGCACTGTCTGTTCTTCTGTTGGGAAAAGAGCGGGAAAAGCTCTTGATGTACGTTTTCAGTGTGGTCCACCCTAGCGTGCTGAGTGCAGAGCTGGCGTGCCGTGTGTACAAGTGGGTGGAGCAAGTGGCTATATAAGGGGAGGAATCAGGGGCTGTGACTCACTTGTGTCCCTGGCTGACTGGGTGGCGCTGGAGCTGGTGGCTCTGAATTGGAGGGGCTGGATGCTGCAGCCTGGCTGCCTCGCTCTGAGTGAAGCTCTTCTGATATCACTAGAGCGCGGGGGTTGAGCTGAGTGTTGGTTGACTTTGTTCTCAACAGAGCAATCTTGTGTAACAATTCCATGTCTACGCTCATTCCTCAGGGTAGTTGAAAGAGCTACCCTTGGAGTTATGCAAACACGATCCAGCCTTGCCCTAGGGATATTGGTAGCCAAGGGGTTTTGATGTGCCCCCGATGTGCCCCCCCCCCCCCAAGCAGCTGCCATTGGGCAGATGGAGTAACACTTGAATAACTGGAACCTCTTGCTGGCTATGAGGTGCCACGCTGAAATCACCCCTGTGAGGCACCTGTTGGCAGTGGTTTACCAATGACAAAAGGTTTAAGTCTTCAGCTGGGTCCAGTCAAATGTCGGTGCCTCAAGAAATGCCTTCCTGATGACAGCAGCAGCCAAGAATGGACAGCAGGTCGAAACATCACCCAGTCCCTTTTCCTTAACTATCCCCTCTTGGTGGAAGGGGTGGCTCCTGATGGGGGCTGCTGCTGGCCTTGGGCTTTGGTAGCCTCACCGTGTCTGCTATTGGCTGTTGCCCTGAGGGACAAATGCCAACTGGTGAGTTCGACTTCAGGCAGTGGTGGGTGACCCACTGGAAATTAGCTCCTCAATCCAGAGCACCTCCTGAAACATGCACCCCCCCTTCCTTAAGGGTGACATCTGCTTTGGGTCTGTGTCTCTCTATGAGTTCCACCCAAGGGGGGTGGGGGATTTTCTCTGGGTGGAGGGGAGAATTTCAGTCAGTTCCACCCACTATCCCGCAGTGAGTTCTGATTTGGTTTGGGGTGAAGTATGGGGCCTTGGCAAGGGCAGACTGCAGTTACTTGGACTCGCTTCTGCTGGTGGGCCTGGGGTCAGGTTGCAGCTTCTGTCTGGGACACCCTGCTTCATTTCCCTTCCCTGTTACCCCAATCCCCACTATTTCTCAGCTATCCCATCCTTACCTGTTGCTTTTCATTTTCTGGCCCACGGCAGCAGAAGCGAACTAGTCCTCCCAGTAAACCAAAGGCCAAGGAAGGCTGACTGCTCCCAGGCCTCTCTCCCTGGAAGACTTCAGGTGATGGCCCAAGAATCAAGGAATTGCGGTGCAGGAGGAAAGGTGGGTAAACTGTAATTATACACACGCCTACACCTCCCTATAAACTAGCTTTTGTTTAGGTGGCAGCCAATTTGTATACAATTGCCATATCTGGGCACTTATTTTGCAGAGGACAAGGAAAGAGGGGTGTTTTGGGACCCCCAGTCTCTTCAAAGGGAATGACCCAGCATTAGATGAGCAGTGGGGTGGGGGTGGGGGGATGCTTCTCTCGGGGACAGAAGGGTCACAGAAGAGTTGGAAAGGACCTCAGGTCATCTCTTCCAGTCCCTTGGCTCAGTGCAGTGAAACTGCAGCTACAGCATTCCTCCAGCCAAGGGGAGCCTGTGACAGAGCCCACCGCCGCCCCTAGGCAATTTGTTCCACTGTCAAACAGCTCTTACCGTTAGGAAGTTCTTCCAAATGTTTACGCAAAAGCTACAGAGTCTTTACAAAAAGAAGCAACCATTTTCCTGATGTTGGTTTTCTAAAGCTAGCGCTGTTTCTGGTATCGCTGTGTGCAGGAATGCTGGGAGTTTAGATTCTAAATCTGTTTAGAATCAGTTCTGTTACCATAGTTGCCCTAATGACCAAGGTGGCGTACAGCGTAGAACAGTTGCCCCATAGAATGGCAAATGCCTTACTTGCTGCCCTGTATTCTTTTAAACCCAGAGGCGACACCGTGTACTTGCAAAGCACGCAACAACTCCCCATTGGTAGCCAGGGGCTGAATCCCACTCACTCTGAGCAATCTAGGACAAACGGATACAATTTATAAAATTCCATAATTACTATTGCGTGTTGAGAACGCTTCGTTACTGAATTACTGCCATCCTTAACCTCTTTCAGTGCGGTGCTTAACC
>QEPC01003896.1:375402-386170 GCA_003113815.1 Sphenodon punctatus | reverse complement strand
GGTAGAGATGGGGAGATTGGGTGACATCTGCTTTGGGTACCTAGAGTGGGGTCAGATTTCCTTGGCAGCAAGATGGAGGTCCCATTTCAGTGGGACCAGGGAGCTAGTAGGTGCCTGTTCCAGGGGGATATGACACAGCTTCTTTCTGCTCACAGACCTGTGGAGACCCCCGAGCCAAGCCCTCCTTCTTCACTGAGAAGTCCATGGAGTCCTCACTCAAGTACATCAACAAGAAGTTCCCCAACCTAGACACACGGAGCAGCACGGTGAGAGCCTGCAGCTGAGAATGAGGCGGGGGTTCAGTCTGCTGGCATGAGGGGGTGGGGTCTGGGTAGTAGCAGGCAGTGCCAACTGTGAGAAACATAGGGACTCCTCTGCTGGCCCCATTCCTGGGGGCAGTATGGTTTAGTAGCCACAGCCCAGTTCTGGCACTACCTGGAACAGCCCCATTGGGGGTGGTGGTGTGTTGGTTGGCATGGGGTACCCAGTGGGCAGGCAACCTCAGGGCTTTGGCACTGGTTGCCATGGAGCATTTATCAGTCAGCATCGTTGCAGGCAAGCTTTTCCCGTCTCTGCTGGGATTGGGGCCGACAGCAGGCAGTGTCTGGGACAGACATGCTCTGAGTCCTGGGAGCATGTAACGTGCCCCTGGTGACTGCCGCACTTGGGTGAGAGACACACCGTGCCAGGCTGGATACTCGACACCGGAGGGTTCTGCTTCTGGAGCGACCGGCGCGCTGTGGCTGGTGGGGATGCAGTACTGCTGGGCCCGAGAACCAGAGCACCCCTTCCTTGTGGGTTAGCCCAGAGGTCGGTTCTCAAACTGGGAGACCCGGCAGGAGTTCTGGGGGGACACGGGAGAGACCCTAGCTGGCAAAGACCTTTCTCCACAGTCGCTGAACTAGGGGGAGTCTCCAGATGAATAAGAGGCGAGAGGGAGAGAGTCAAAGAACAAGGGGGAGGGAGGGGGCGCAAGGTGTACGGAGTCGTTTTCCGAGGAATAATTTATTCAGTGAAGTCGGGTCTGCCCTGAAGTGTTGTTGCAAACTGAACCCTAACCCCAGGCTGTTCAGGATGAGTAGGGAGAGAAGCCTGTAGTACCCTGAGAAATCAGGAGTCTGTCCTCTCAGAGGGAAGGTGGGTGTTGCTTGGCTCTCTATCCACATTCCCCCCCGAGCTATCTGGCATCCCGCAGTCCAGCCGTATCCCACACCTGTAACTCGGGAGACCCTCCCTCGTGAAAACAAACTCTGCCTTGAGTAGGTTCGCCCAGGTATCAATCCTGGGACGTGCCCTTCGCTAGTGAGATTCCCCAGCATGTAATGGCACCCACTGTCGCACCGCGTTCTTAACAAGAAGTAAAATCTAGTGAGATAGACACAGTGGTTGATTCATAAGAGTGCAGTATCAAAGTAAACAACAACAAAAATAATGCCTTCTAAACTTTACTGCGCTCCCTTAAATAGGGTGACCCCCCTGTGCAAAGTCTTAAGGAACACTTATGAAAAAACACATGTTGCGGGGCCTGCGTTTAATGCAAGCCCTGCAACGTTTTTATAAGTGTTCCTTGAATCTTTGCATAAGGAACCACCCTAGTCCCGTAACTAGAGTTCAGAATACTTCAGCGTCGTCCATCATAACCCGGTGCTGAGGGTCGGGCTCAGCAGCTTTGAGGTGTTTCATCAAGAAAAGTCCTTTTGCTGCCTGAGTCCTTGTCTCTCTCCTGGCTGGGATCTCCCACCCCCATGGAGTCCCCTTCTTCTCCTCCTCTTCATTCCCCTGCCGCCTTGTCCCCGACTCTCCCCCAGGTTTTCAGGCGATCATTTGAAGTCTCCTCATCTCTCTGTTATCCTGTTAGGCCTTTCCCAGCCGTTTCCAGGCAGGGTTTCTCTGAAAGGGAGTCCGGGTGGGGCGCGTGATCACCTCCATCCACAATGGAGAAGTCATTTAACATATGTAAAGGTTTCTTCCCTTCTGCCCCCTGAACAGGTTTACACTGGCCTTTGCAGCTCAGGTTCACACTCTAACTGGTATTCAAAATGACCAAGGAAGGTGGGGGAGTCGGTGCAGTTCCCTCCCCTCTATGAAATCAGCTGCTTGGGTTTATCTCTGTTTGTTAAGCCTGCGTGTGGAGGGGCCTTGACAGCCATGGACAAGCAGAAGATGGGGCACAGTTCAGGGTAGTTAGGGGGCAGCGACCTAGCTATCGCGCAGCTGGCAGGGCCGCCTCAGCACCCCTGGCTGAATGGGATGGGGCTGGTGGGTGAGGGGAGGGGGACAGGAGGCTTCTCCATGGCATCCTCTCCCCCAGCAGGTCCTGCTCACACACCCCATATCTCTCTCTGCAGCAGCAGCTGGGGCCTGTGCAGAAGGAGAAGACAGAGATTGTCCGGGCGCTCAGCCCCTTTTATCAGTCCTTCGTAGACATCATGGAGTTCCGGGTAAGGCCTGCAGGGGGCATCAGTAACAGAAGGAGTGGTGTGGGGGCACGTTCCCCAGCCCCTCAGTATCGGCCCTGTCTCTGTTTCCTGTGAAGGGAGATTCCCAGACCGGCCTCCCTGCCCCACCAGGCCCTGGTAGCTCCCTGCCACTGGGGCCCCCGCCATGGGATTGGGTGTGTGTGTGTTCCTGTGCACCCGCCACACTCTGTCCCCATGCACTCACACTCACGACACACCAACTGTGGCTTGGTGGGTGAAATCCTGGGTGCAGACCATGTGGGTGCCAGGCAGCTAGTGTCACACCCGTGGCCATGCCATGCTGATGCCAGCCCCTCATGGCCTCCCCGCCTCGTGCCCACAACCCCAGGCTGCACCCAGCCAAAGCCCCAGCCCCTCCTATGCCCCCAAAGGGGCCGGTGGCCACAGTGCTGGGTTCAGAGTCACCTAGGGATGGGAGGGAGGGAGGGCTGAGTGCCCTGGGGCCTGGCACAGCGAGGCATCCTAGCCCAGAGGCCGGCACCATCCATGACTCTAGCCTCCCCTTTTGCCCCCAGGACCATGTCTACGAACTGCTCAACACCATTGATGCCAGCCAGTGCTATTTTGACATTGTGAGTTTGGGGGGGGGGGGACTTTGGAGGCAGGGCTACTTGCCTGTATGGGGGAGGAGTCAAGGGGGAGGAGAAACTGCCATGCCAGCTTTTGAGGGAGGGGCTATTTGTCTGAATGTTGGGGGAGGAGAGAATCACATGGGGAGTGGATTATGGGTGAGGGGAAGGGGTGCCAGGTTCGCAAGAGGGGGTAGGGTTGCCAGGCCAGTTTAGGGGGGAGGAGTCAGTGGCTTGGCTGGGGGAGGATCCCAGAAGCGGTGTGTGTGTGTGTGTAGACAGAGAGGAGTCAGTGGCCATACTAGGGGCTGGGCAGCCAGGGGTGGGGAGGTGCAGGAACTGCCCCCCCACCATCACCGGGCAGCCCCCTTTGCAACTGTGACACTGGAGGCTGCTCTGATCGTCCCAGGATACAGGGGTGGAAGTGGGTTAGGGTGCCCCTGTCTCCTGATAACACTGTTCAGTGCCACCCACCTACTTCCCCACAGCACGTCAACTACAACTTCACCAAGAGCTACCTGGACCTGATTGTCACCTACACCTCCGTGATCCTGCTGCTGGCTCGCATCGAGGACCGCAAAGTGCTGATCGGCATGTACAACTGTGCCCACGAGATGATCCACGGGAGCAGGTCAGAGGTGGCTGAGTGGGTGGGCCACTCCGTTCCAGGTGCAGGGAGTGCTAACCTGTGGCAGTATCCCTCCGGAACAGGATCGACTTCTTGGGGAGCATTAACCTGTGGGACTACCTGCTACTGTCCTGTCTCCAAGGGTTTTGAGGACAAGCTGTTTGTGAGAGTGGTGGGTGAGATCAGCTGCTTAGCTGCAGTATACTTCTCAACCGTTGGGGGCAGGGAGATGAGATGGATTGCTTTGGCAATGCATTAATCTGTGGAACTCCCTGCTGCAACATATTCCCAAGGTGATGGAGAAGAGGAGGATGGGATTAGCTATTTTATTTTATTTATTTACTTATTTTGCGAGATCTGGTTCTATTTGGAGGAAGTGTTAAGCCATGGTCCTCCCCCGACCCTCCCGGTAGCTATCTGTGGGTGCAGTCTGAGGGGGACCCTAGCCGTGCCAATGCAGGAGGGCAAGATGGGCACTAACTGACCCCTTGCTTTCTGGCTGCAGCGACCCCAGCTTTGCCCGCCTGGGCCACATGATACTGGAGTATGACAATCCTCTGCGCAAGCTGATGGAGGAGTTTGGGCCCCACACTAAGGTAGGCAGCGGCTGTGTGTGTGTGTGTGGAGGTGGGGGGAGGGCACAATCCTCCCTGGGGCAGAGCTGGCTTCATCTGATAGACTTAAGGTGACATCAGCTCTTAAAGGTTTTTAAAGCATGGGACAGAGAATTGTTCTTTATCGTCGACTTAAGACCTAGGATCTGTCCGGAATAAGTTCCTTAGGATAATATTATTTCTGCCTAATAGTGTCCCTGGTTCTAGGGTGCATGTGGAAACGGACACTCTTTCAGTTTGTTTGGAGTAAAGTTATTAACTACTGTTCTAACGTATTGTTCCTCCAGCCTTTGCAGTTTCAGCTCACACCAACTACCGTTCCTATGTGGCTGGAACAGATGGACTATAAAGAGAGCCGTTTATATCCCTGGCCTTAACATGATAAATCCTTCATTGTCAAGTTTGGGTTTCTCATTAGTATTTCTTTTAGAGAAACCATACCTAGAACATAATGCTATTATCAAGCAGAGAGTGTCGGATATGACATGGCAAGAGGATTTGACCAATAATTTTTTCTGTTTAAAGTTATCCCCTGTGTATGCTGCACTTAAGATGACTTTTGGGGACACAATGTTAGTTGAGAGGTCGTTACAATAAAATTCCATGCGTCCTGTGGACGTGCCCCTGTGGCTCTGGGGAGGCTGAAGATCTAATTCATGTTTTATTGAATTGTAAATTTGATCAGGAATTGAGGTCTCAATGGAGTTTGCCGTTATTAGCAGGGAAGGAGTTTTTTACCCAATGGTCCAAAAAACGTGACAATCTTTTAGCCTCCAGAAAGGTTTTGAATTTTAAATCGGTGACTGTGTATGCTTTTTAAAAAAATTTGTCAGTGGAAATTGTTCATTACTAAGTAATGTCTTTTTTTTCTGTTGTTTGTTGTGATTTTATATATTTTGTCAGTTTTATTGGTAATTTGTATATATGGCTAATCACAGAATAAAATGGGACTGACTGACCATGGTGCCTGCAGCTGCCCCCCCCGCTAACTCTTGTTCCCCGCAGGCCGTGAGCAACACCCTCCTCTCCCTGCATTTCCTCTTTGCCCGGAGGAACCAGACAGCCGACCAATGGCGCAAGGACCAGCTTCTCAGCCTCATCAGCAACTCCATGGCCATGCTGGCGCCCGCCAACTCCGACACGGTGAGTGATGGGCAGAGCTTCCCCCACTCGCTGCCCAGGCTCCGCCCCAGCGTAGCTTCGCTGCAGGCTCCGCCCACCAGCCCAGCTCGAAGACTGCCGCCCACACCTACAGGCTCCACCTCTCCAGGCCTGCCCCAAACCTGCCCACATAGCCAGCCTGCCTCCTCGGGAGTCCACACCCAAATCTCATCCCTCGCCCCGCACCTAGCACTGAGTCCGCCGCCTGGGGAGCACATTCCTTCCATCAGTCTCCCAAGCCAACCCCACCTGCAGAGCCTCGGCACAAGCCCCCAGTCCCCACCTCCTTGTGGCTTCACCACCCCAGCAGGGCTCCTAGCTGCCCCCAAAACAGGGGACAGATCCATAATCTGGACCCTCCTCTTCCTGAGCTCATCCCTGCCCCCAGCTTCTATGCATCTCTCAGGGCTTGGACTGATTTTGAAGGTGGCCCCTGGGAGGGAACCTACGAGGACAGCTC
The DNA here is from genome assembly GCA_003113815.1 of Sphenodon punctatus. Taxonomy (NCBI): domain Eukaryota; kingdom Metazoa; phylum Chordata; class Lepidosauria; order Sphenodontia; family Sphenodontidae; genus Sphenodon; species Sphenodon punctatus. The sequence goes on along the minus strand of QEPC01003896.1, from coordinate 380,258 downwards.
CCTTGCCCAGCCGGCTGTGGTTTCTCCATGAGGGAGTTGTCTATCTCAGCATGCAATGGGGCCTGTCTTGACATGCCCTCCATACCCAGGTTTGAGATCCCTGTGGACCTCTGAGCTGGAGACCCCGCTGCTCCCGCTTGATGGAGGCACCAGCAGTGGCTGATTGATCCTGGCGGCAAGTCCCGCTGCTCCGAAGAGTCTGCTGCCTGGAGCGGCGGGGGTGTCTAGTGTGTGAGGGAGCGGGGAGGGCAGTTGGAGGAGTGAGGATCCCCGGGCAGACAGGAACTGCGTTTGTAGGGGTAGAAACCCCCCTGTCTGTTCTTTTTCTCTGCAGATGGCCTGTGAATACCTGTCTCTGGAGGTGATCGAGCGATGGATCTTGAGTGAGTCCTGTCTCGGGTGATCTAGGTCCTTGGGGCAGGGGAGGATTGGCGTTGTCTTGGGCAACCCCATCCCTGTCCTTTCTATACCAGGGCTGAGCTGGGGAGATCAGTATCTCCATCCGTCCATCCAGTTCATTTAAATAGCTGACATACTAATCCCAGCTCTCCCTAACAATTGTGTTTCCATCTCTCCCAGTTCTGTGGTTTCCCAGTCTCTGTTTCTGATTTGGTCCTTGCCCAAGGAAGGGCCCCAAGTGGTCTTAAAGTTTGCATACTCTCACCACCAGAAGTCGGTCCAAAGATCGTTGGAACTACCTTGGCTCCACCTTGAGCAGAGTGGAGCTCTGTCCCTTGGCCCTAGTGAGCGTTGGATCATGCCTCCCTGCACATGGGCTGTGTGTCCAGGCAGGGGGCTGGCCTGGATTGGGACAGTGGAGGGGGAGTAACTCTTCTTCCTCCAACCCTGCCAGACTCCCATGCCTATCAGCGTGGTCTGGAGTTTGAGACTCCTGTACTGCTCCCCACCCTCTCAACTTTCTGGCATCTGAACGGGTTCAGAGGAGGGCAGCAAAGATGGCCAGGGGTCTGGAAACCAAGCCCTATGAGGAAAAATTGAAGGAGCTGGGTATGTTTAGCTTGGAGAAGACATGATAGACGTCTTCCACCGCCTGAAGGGCTGTCACAGAGAGGATGGCAAAGATTTCTTCTCTGCTGCCCCTGAAGGCAAGACTAGAAATAAGGGGCTCAAATTACAAGAAAGCTGATTTTGGTTAAACATTAGGAAGAACTTCCTAACGGTAAGAGCTGTTTGTCAGTGGAACAAATTGGTGGGCTCTCCTTCACTGGAGATTTTCAAGCCGAGGCTGGACAGCTCATCTGTCAGGGATGCTGTTGCTGTGGATTTCCTGCACTGAGCAGGGGGCTGGACTAGATGACCTCTGAGGTGCCTTCCAAGTAACTGTATGATTCTGTGATCTCAGCACCCACAAACTGCCCCTTGCTCCTCTGCTAGGAATGTTTCTCCTTTGCAGTTCTCTGGTGTTGGCAGGGGCCCAGCCACCTCTCCTAGGTCCACGAAGGCTATTTTAGCAGCTGGCGCTGGTTGTTCCTGACTCGATGATTGCAACCCCATGCCTTGCATGGGGGTCAGACCCCCTGCTCCCCCCCCCCACTGACCCTTTCCCCCTTCCTCTCCGCTGCAGTCGGGTTCCTGCTCTGCCATGGGTGCCTGGGCTCGGTGCCCCAGTGCTTGGAGCTGTGGCGGGCGGCCCTGCGTGGATCGCTGTACCTCACCCTGGTGCGTGATGAGGTGCTGCTCATCCACAAGGTCACGGAGGAGGCGTTCGGAGCCATCAAGGGGTAATTGCACCATGGGTGTGGGGGGCAGCAGCGGGGCAGGGAGTGGGAGCGGGATGGCAGTGGAAGGGACAGTCTTTGGGGGTGACAGAAGAGAAAAGCAGCAGCCCTGCGTGGTGGTATGGAAGATCTGGGGTGGTTCAGAGACCCACTGAGGCAGGAAGTCTAGGGGGAGACATTTACAGGGCCGGAGCACCCAGCAGCTCCATAGAGACCCATAGGACAGATTCTCCTAGCTTTGTAGGACCCCATTGGACCCCCTGGAGCCCTATAGAACAGACATGCCCCCCACCAGCTCCATAGAGACCTGGAGAACAGCCCCTGCCCCCTGCAACTCCATGGAGCCCCATAGAACAGATTCTCTCAGTCACAAAGGAAAGACACCCTCGACGTGCTGCATAGAACAGACAGCCCCCCGGCTCCATGGAGACCCATAGAACAGATTCCGCATGCTCTGTAGAACCTTATTGCACCCCATAGAGCAATAACCCCACAGCTCTGTAGAGCCCCATAAAACAGGCCTCAGCTCCAGGGTGACCCCAGCCAGGAGGACCCAGGGTCTGATGCCGCCTTCTCGCTTTTGCAGCTACGGGAAGCGTGTAGCTGACATCAAGGAATGCAAGGAGCATGTTCTGACCCACAGGTATGGAACACCCCTCCCCATAGCTCCATACCCTTTTCCACATTGTCTAGTTCCACTTACCCACCTGGGCTCTGACTAGCCCCATCTGTCCCACCTCCAGCCTCTCCCCACTGCCCAGCCCCGCTTGCCCCAAGTATCTGTGTGGAGGGGGCACCTTGGGGCAAAGGACGGTGTGTGTGTGTGAACACAGCACTACTGGTCCCCCTCGATCCTGACTCACAGCCCCCTTGGTCTGAGCCCTAAAAGGCAAGACAAGGGGAGACCAAGTCAAGCCCACCCGGCTGCTGGCCCTATGGAACCGCACTGGTATTATTCCCCCAGGGAGGCAGTCTGTATCGTGGGGGGCATCAGGCGTGGGCTCCCCCTAACTCTAGGATTTGGGATGCTGGGCCTCAGGAATGGTGCCAGGCTGGGGTCTCTGTACTAACCCCTGGCCCCCAATTGGTGTTGCGGCAGCGGACAGGTACACCGGGGCCGACGGGCTTTCCTGCGAATCGCCGTGCAGGAGCTGGTGAACATTTTGATTGATGAGCCGGGACTGCTGGGGCCAAAGGCAAGTGTTGGGGCGTGTGTGTGTGTGTGTGTGTGAGTGTGTGTGCGCGAGCGTGGTGGGGGGGACAGAAGTGAGAGCACGTGGATGTGCACGAGGGTGCATGGATGTGCACGCGGATGCGCCCATTAGCGTGCTCGCACAAGTGTCTGTGGAGGGAGGTGTACCCTGAACTGCACTGCATCGACAAGCCTGTCCGTGACTCCGTTTCCCCATTGTTACCGGCTCTTCCCCTGCAGCCCAGAGCTCTCCAGACACCTGCGGTCGGTGTGTGTCCCTTTCAAGACCTGTCAGCGTTTGGTGCTTGGGGAGCTTGTTCCTCTGCTGAGCTGTCCTGTAAGGAGGTTTTTCTTAATATTTAAATTTAAACTGATCTCCTTGTAATGTAAACTCATTCCTTTGTGTCTTGTCTTCTGTAGCAATGGAGAACAAATCTTCTCTGTTTTTGTTACAGAATCCTTTTAGATATTTGAAAGCTGTTGATAAGTCTCCCCTTAATCTTCACTTTGCTTAGCTAAACACACCCAGTGCTGTCAGCCTTTCCCCATCAGACTTGTATTCTAGATTCTTGATCCTCTTTGTGACTTTCTGAATTGTTTTCAGTTTGTCCACATCCTTCTTGAAATGTGGCACCCCAAACTGGGCACCGCATACCCGAGAGAGATCTGGCCAGAGCCAAGTAGAGGGGGGGACTAGATCTTCCGAGTTTGGGATGCAATGTTTCTATCAGTACATCCCAAAACGGCATTGGCCTTTTTTGCATAAGTGTCACATGTTGACTCCCGTTCAGTTTGTGATCCACTGTGACCCTCAAATCCTTCTGATTGGTGCTGCTGCCTACCCAGCGATCTCCCATCTTGCACTTGTGCATTTGGCTTTCCTTATGTGTGATGATATGCATTTGTTTCTGTTAAACTTCATTTGATTGCTTTCAGCCCAGATTTTTTATTGATCAAGTTTATTTTGAATTTGAATCCTATCCTCTAATTTGTTTGCAATCCCTGTAGTTTTGTGTCATCAGCAAATCTGATAAGTATATCGTCCATGCAGTCATCCAGTTCCAAGGCATTTAAAATAATTTTTTTTATTTATTTGTTTAGATATTATTTTTTACATTTTTTTAAATTTTATTTAATTCTTTCAAACATTTTACAAGATATAAGCATAGGTTACACATTTCAATGGTTATCCTAACCATACTTATCATTCTACCATACTAGGTGTTCATTGTTTATTTTACTACTTATTACATGTTGCTTAAAAGTATCTATCAAATAAAATTGTTCCGTCATTTTGTAGGAATTCTTCTTTTTCAATCACCGCAATAATACTAAACCATGTTGTTTCAAAGTTCTTTTTTTCCCCCTTTCGTGGCAACCATCATTTTGTCCATTGTAAACAAGTACCAAATTCGACTAGTCCATTCCTGTAGTGGCAGAGGACCTTCAGTTTTCCAATGTCTTATATTGACAGCCGCCAAGCATAACATTTTTGATGCCTTTTGGTGCAACTTCAGAGTTTTGTTATCCGGGTATATACCTGGAATAGCTATTTCAAATTTAAAAGGTACTACTGTTCCATTTACCTTCTCAAGAAACGTCCAAATCTGATTCCAAAAACTCTGCACATATGTGCAATCCCATAAACAGTGCTTTAAGGTGCCCTGTTGCCTTTTTATTTATTTAAAACTTGTATCCCGATCCTCCTGCCCAAAGGCAGCTCGGGACGGCGAACAACACAAAAGATTTACAATAAAAAAACAAATTTTAAAACAAATCATAAAACTCACCCTCCTTCACAAACCCTGTCCTCCCCTCCCTCCCCCGCCCCCCCCCTCTCCCCGCCGCCAAAAGCCTGGCGGAACAGCTAGGTCTTACACAAATGTCGAAACGACAGGAGGTTGGGGGCCAACCGAGCCTCCTCC
>QEPC01003896.1:343518-359482 GCA_003113815.1 Sphenodon punctatus | reverse complement strand
GGGGGGCTGGGAGCCAGGACTCCTGGGTTCTCTGGGAGGGGAGTGGGGGCTAGTGGGTTAGAGCAGGGGGGCTGGGAGCCAGGACTCCTGGGTTCTCTGGGAGGGGCATTTGATGTTACAGTCTCGGCCTTGTCACTGGGTCATTCCCTGTCTCACCCCTCACCCCCTGCAGTGAAATGGACATTTTGTTTCCCAGGAGAGTGTGGGGCAGGACCGTTAGCTGGAGGCCTCACCAGGGAGGAGCAGGGGGTTGGGGGGCAGGCAGCACTCCTCTTCACTGGGGCTGTCTGGCTCCGGCTGCCATGCCCACCCGGCCGGGGTCTCTACTCTTGCAGAAGCTGGTCAGCGAGAACATGGACACGCTGGTTCAGATCCGCTCCAACTTCTACCAGCCTGAGCAGATGGCAGTGCTGTTGCCCCGGCTGACAGGTACATGCCAGGTTGGGGTGAGGGGACGAAGCTGCCCTCGGATACAGCCAGGCCACGTGTTCCCCTCCAGCAATGAGAACTCTGATGTTAAATGACACCCTCCCCACAAAGCAGGATGAGGGTCTTCGGCAGAGCCAGCGTTACAGAGTTCTGAATGGGAACAGTAGGGGGCGCTGCAGGGCAGGCTAACACACCTTTGTAGTAGGCCAGAGGCTGCCGGTGGGGACTGAGGGGCAGTGACAGTCATAGGTGACTTGGGGAGGGGTACAAGGGGCACGCTCCCCCCCTCCCAGTTTTTCAGAAGCCGTATAGAACCGCTGCCAAGCTGCCACTCCGGTGCCCCCCCACCATTATCAACACTTTCCAGTCACCTGGATTGAGGGGCAGCGGCAGAGCTTGGGGGTGTGTGTGTCAGGGCTGGGGGAGCAGGGGCTGCGGGTGGGGACTGAGGGGCAGCCGGAGACCAGGGGGGGGATGTGGTGGGGGGATGTGGGTCGGAGGGAGCTGAGGGGGTGGGGTGGGGTGGGTGGGTTTGAATCTCTTGGTTGCACAAGAGTGTGAGAGACCCAGTCAGGAAGGGGGCTTAGGGAGGACTTGGTCCTTGTCCTGCCTCTGTGCAGGCTTCCCCACAGCCTTGAGGATTCATCCCTCCTCTCCCCCTGCTCTTCCAAGGCTCGGACAGTGTGCTGAAGAGAATGACCATCATTGGGGAGATTCTCAGTTTCCGCTCCCTGGCGCAGGAGGGGCTGCGAGAGGTGAGCGCACATGTGTGTGCACAGAGGGAAAGGGTGTGGTGTAGCACACTTCTTGGTGTGATGCACCAGGATGGGCAGGGGAGTGGAGCAGCTGGGGGAATAATACTGCCCCACTGCCTCATCCTGTGCTCTCTGCCTCCCCCTGCAGGTCTTCACCAGCCACTGCCCGTTCATTATGGGCCCTATTGAATGCGTAAAGGAGTTCGTCACCCCGGAGACAGACATCAAGGTGGGTGGGGCCTCCCTGCCCCGGCGGATTGAGAGAGGGGGGGTAGGATTCAGTGGTGGCTGGTCCTGGTGGGGTTGAGGCTCCGTAACGTTAGGAGGCAGCAGACATAGATGCCCACGTGGGGCTAGATTGGATCTATTGGGTCGCCTTTGATATCCTGGGATATCCAGTGGCAGGGAATGGTGTGCACACGGCATATGCAAGGAGTGGCATATTACTGTATTTATGGTACCCCAGCACATGTGAGTTCAGATATCCGGTTCAGAGTTTTTATGGTACAGCTGTGCATTAAGGAATGCAGCTAGGGAGGCTGTGATCTGTTAGGGTATTTATGGTATAGCAGTTCTTGTGTTTTCAGGTAACTGGGCCATATTTGGGTTTTTATGCTACAGCAGTGCATGTGATAAGGGGATAGGGAGGTTAGTGTATATTAGTGTATTTACGGTATGGCAGTTTCTGTGCAGTCAGGTAGCTGTGGGATGTCAGAATATTTACGGTACAGCAGTGCGTGTGAAAAACGGGGCGGGAGGAGGGGTTCTATCGGGGTATTTATGGTACGTCAGTCTGTGTGCACTTGGAGATCAGGTTGGGACAGTATAGCAGGATACTTACGGTATTACAGGCAGGGGGCTCCATGAGCGAGATTGGGGCGCTGGTGGTGGGTGCTGCTCGCTGTCCTCTCCACTCACAAATGGGGTGGGGGGCTGGTGTGTTGCATCCCCCCATTGGAACTGCAGGGGGCACTGGGTTAAAGCCATTGGAACTTGCTGCCACAGGATGGGGATGCGGCCAAGAATTTGGGGTAATGGGGGTGAGGGGCAGGAATTAGTAAGAAGTGGGGTGAACGCCTTCCTGCTTTGGGAGTGAAGCTGAGCTCTGTGAGAGACCTAGGGGGCCTGAGTACCCCCAGGGGCAGGGTCTCTTCCTTCGCGCTGCCAGTGAGCACGCGGCTTTGCCTTAACCTCGGGCCCAAAGAGCCAGAGGGGTTTTCTGGCATCCGGATTGAATGGATGCCTTCCAGTCCTGTCCCTTCCGGCCCCATCTCTGTTCCTCCCCTCCGGCCCCTGCTCTCACCCTCTTCTTTTGCACCCCCATTCCTCGGCCAGATTTCCCAGCTCCGTCCCCTTGAGGCTGCTCCGTTTTGGCCTCCCAGTTCCCCTACTGGCCTTGAATCCCTGGGCCCATTTCTTGATCCATCCTGCCTCCTGCTTGTTCCCTTGGTTTTCAGCCTGACCCCTCTGCAGCCCCGATCCTGCCCTGGGCCGCTCCCCAACCCCATGGGGCTCTGAGGGGCAGTTGCTCCTGGACGGATCTCAATCCCTGCCCCGAGGTGAGGCGTTGCATGCTTTAGGCGTGCGGATGTCTGCGGACTGCCGCGGCAGCATGCGTTGGGGACCCTGTTGTGGGCTGGGGCTGTGAAGCACCAGAGAGAAGCAGCTGCCTCTCTGCCCCATTTAAATTCTTCTCTTGCCACCGAGGGGGCGGGGCGCCCATTTCGGAGGCCTTTGCCTCCCACGGTGCCGATTATCCTTTTGATGTGCTGTGACTTCACCAGCGCTGCTGCGGCAAGGACGTCGCGTCCTTGGAGCTCCGTGTGGAGGAGCCGCGTGCCTGGCCCGGCCCCACAGAACACAGAAGGGCCTGCACGTCGCACTCTGGGGGGAGCTGGCAGTGAGGCGGGGGTGGGTGACGCTGTTTGGAGCGTTTCTCCCCAGCGCAGGGCAACTGGAGGCTTGTTCTCTGGCATGTGTGAACACAGGCAGTGGGTGTCCCTGACATGTGGGGGAATCAACACGTCTGTCAGGCTCCGCCCCAGAGATAGCCGCACCGCAAGGCCACTCTGCCCCCAGGCAGCCTCCTCCTTAACCCACTGCAAGCGAGGAATGTTGGCAGCTGGGTTATTAGGTACCAGACGGTCTTGTCAAGACCCGCCCCCCGGCGTGTTGACATGGAGGAGCTGTTTGCGAAGTGAATCGCCGGGTCGCAGAGATGATGAATTCCCTGCCCCCTTGAAGCCCTGCCCCCACCCCTCCTCTCATCTCCAGCCTAGAGAAGAGGGGATGTGTGGGAAAAACAGCACCTGTCTGTGCCCTAAGAGCTGAGCATCGAGGGGCAGAGTTAAGGTTGCCTGGAGAAAATGTGAATCTGGTGCCCGCAGCTGTAAGCAAACCTTGCTTTAAACCTGGGTTCCTAGCGTAGACTAATGCAATTGCAGTGTGTGTGTGTGTGTGTGTGTGCACAAGTGTGTGCCTCCTTAACTTCCGATCCCACCGGCTCCTTCCAGCCAAATTTGGGAGAGGAGCCAAGGCTCAAACTTCACCCCAATAGCTGCCACCAGAGGAGAGAAGATAGGGTCCCCTTTGGAGACAAAAATCCTCTTGGCTTTCCCTGAGAGCTGTCCCCGCTGAGGAGACCGGGCTGTTGCGTTTGGGCATTCGCAGCCTACAGCTGCTTGTTGCACCAGGAGGACTAGCTCTGTGGCTTGGGGCAGGATGCTGAGGATCCATCAGCTGATCGGGGATGGGCTGGGGGGCTGCAGACTGCCACCCTAGCCCCTGTGGGAAAGTCTCATGTGAGGCTGATGTCAGACCTGGCCGCTGCTTGTTCCATAGGCCGCTAGGTGACGCCGTTGCACACACCCTGTGCGGTCTTTCTGCTTGAGTGTCAGCAAATGGTCAGTCTTGGGACGGAGAGCCATGTTGTGGGTTTGGCTTGACAGAGAGGGACCCAGACCAAAGCTGCTGAGACTTAGCTGCCAGCAACAGTAGGAACGGCACTGCTCTGGCACTGCCCCTCTGCCTGCTAGGCCCTCCCAACCCAAAGGCATATGGGCAAGGCAGTGTTTGTAGGGGTCTCCAGCCTGGGAGAGCTTCCCTTGGCACCCACACCAAGCCAGTGCAGCCAGGAGAACAGCTGTGCAGCTCAAAGTAAGAGCTGCCATTGCCAGGAGGAGAATCCGGACTCCCCCCCCCCCCCCCCCCCCCCCCCCCCCCCTCCCCCCCCACCCACCCCCGCACCTCGCAGGCACTGTAGGAAGAAAGCGGCCATTGAAAGTGACAAACCCAGGCTGGGCAGCGCCTCCCACCCCCAAAAAGGCGTTTTTACACACACCTTAAAGTTCTGGATTTTTCAGTCTTCTGGGTTTACAAGTCCACAAGTAAGTTCCGGATGCATTCGTCACACACACTCTGCCCTGGGGCAGTTCCTGGATGCATTCTGGTTTGTGGGGGGTTTTTTTGTTTTTGTTTTTTCATATATTTTCTGGTTGCATTCTTCACACAAACACTGCCCTGAGGCAGCCTAAAGTAGCCACAGCTGTAGACATGACCGGCTGCCATGGAAACCAAGTGATCACAGCTGCCTGGAGCAAAGCAGTTTACCAGATCTTTTTACACACAAAAGTTCTGGGAGAAGTTCTANCCAGGAGCCCTGGCTCCCAGCCTGCCCCCCTGCTCTAACCCACTAGCCCCCCTTCCTTCCCAGAAAAGAACGCAGGAGTCCTGACTTCCAGCCCCCCCTGCTCTAACCCACTAGCCCCCACTCCCCTCCTAGAGAACCCAGGAGTCCTGACTCCCAGCCCCCCTGCTCTAACCCACTAACCTCCCCTCCCAGAGAACCCAGGAGTCCTGGCTCCCAGCCCCCTGCTTTCACCCACTAGTCCCTATTCCCCTCCCAGAGAACTCAGGAGTCCTGGCTCCCAGCCCTCCAACCTCCCCTCCCCCCCGCTGCTCTAACCACTAATCCATTCTTATTCTCCACTTTGGAGATATGTGCGATCCAGCATCTGGTTTTGCTTTGTCCATCTGGAAGGGTAGGCCACCACTAATGGCCATGATTAATTCTAATTAGGGTGACCACCTGTCTGGCGGTTAAAGGGACGTCTTTCATTTGATGCTTAATACCCCGTTCGTGCAGCATCTCTTGCAAGGCCCTGGATCGGGCCCCGTGCACGGCCAGGAGGCTGATGCGTTGTGACAGAGACCCAGGACCCGATAATGAAGGCAGGGGCGTGAAATGAGCTTTGTCCCTTCAGTCTGAATCCAAGCAACTGCCTTCCCCCGCTTGAGATTGCCAGCCGTAATGGAAGAGAAATCTCAGCCTGGGACTTGCTCCCCATAGAACAGAAGGGGCAAGGCTCCACTGCGCGGGATCCCAGGCTGGCAGAGTGTAAGGGGAAGGGGGCAAGCCGGACCCCCTGCAGTTACCCTGGGCCGAACCCAGCCCCATGGAGGGTGGGTGGGGTGGGAATGCAGCACTCTGTGGTGTCTCCCACCCCTGCCCCATGGGGGGCTGCGGAAGGCAGGGCGGCATCACCCGTGGGCACACCGCAAAGTGATGAGATCAGAGTCACGAGGTTGAGTGACCCCTTGGGATCCCCTAGAGCAGCCCCGGCCGGGCTCAGAGGACCTGGTTCATCGATGGGAACACAGGAAGAGAGGCCAGGGCTTCCGCTAAAACGGGTTTGGAACCTCCTGCCCGGCGGCTGAATGCAGCCCATGGCTAATTGTTAGTTGGCCCCTTTCTAGTGCCTGGATCCGGCCCCCTGGATCAAGATCATAGCCCGCCCCTTAGCATTGAAAGACTGAGCTCGGGGGAAGGGAGCAGAGCGGAGGCCCTGCCCACAAGGAGAGGGGACAGATCTTCCTCTCCCTGAGCAGATAGATCCCTTAATCCCCCCCAGCCCCTAACTTCTATGTGGCCCTTGGAACTTGGACACATTTTTAAAGTGGCCCCTGGGAGGGAAAAGCCCCCCCCCTCCAAGGGAGGTGCCGCCCGCGCTGTGAGGCTGGTCTGGCCTGGCTCCCCTCGCTGGGCCTGGCAATTCTTCCCTCTTTTCTCAAGGTAACACAAGTGCCGGTTCGCTCGCAGTGTGTAGGCTGCGAGCCCCACTCTTGCCTCCCCACTGCAGTAACACGCGTTATCCGCGAGAAAGCTTTATCTACCTAGTTTAGGCATATGGTTCAGAGTTGAGCTACGGAAATAAGCCATAGGAAAATAATTTATAAACAAAGGAAACCGAAGCAACGCTAGCTCTCACTGGTATTCCCTGACTCGGTCCTACTGGTGCCAGTTGAGAGAGAATGCAGGTCACATTTCCCCAAATGGGCAGAATAATCCCTTGTTGGCACAGTCCTTGGCCAGGTTTCTCACGTGATGGATGCAGCTTTCTGTGGGGTTCTCCATGTGCTCGCTCAGAATCCCCTTAAATGCCCCATGTCACACTCCTTACATTCCTGACAGGGTGGGCCTTCCTGGGCTGCTCGGCTGCCTCAGGGATTGCCCCCATTGTCAATGGTTTGCAGAGGTGTCGATGACTCACTTTCCTGGAGAGTGGCCCACTTGCAGGGCAGGACGGAGCTGATTGGCTGCTCTGCACCCAGATGCTTGCACAAACCAGACTGCTCTGCCCTGGTGACCTGCAGGGGACCCCCAGGGATGCCCCAGAAGTGGGGACGGCTTGTTCCCCACTGTCACAGGAGACGGAACTAAAGGAATGGATCTAAAATGCAACAAGGGAGACTGGTCCGATATTAGCAATGACGTTTCTAACGGTGAGATCTGTCGGGTCATGAAATCAGCTGCCCAGGGTAGCGGTGGGATCCCCTGCCTGTGTAGGTTTTCAAAACTCACCTGGACAAACGTCCATTTGGGTTGCCGGAGAGAGAGGGGATCCTACGTTGGAGCAGGGGATTAGACTAGACGGCCCTTAAGTTCTATGTGGGGAAGAGAGCGTGGGGGCTGCGGGATCAGGGAGGGACAGTGGCGTCTTAGTTGGGAGAGACACCTATGGTGGGGGCGGGAGGGGAGGAGTGTGCTCTGAATGCACGGAGAGAGGGAAGCATCAGCCAGCTGGGTACAGAAGAACATAAGCAGTGCCATACTGAGTCAGACCAATGGTCCATCAAAGTCCAGCATCCTGTCCTCCGACAGTGGCCAATCTCGATCGCATGGGAGAAGAACCAACAGTCACAATGGGCAAACCATTCCCATTGGGCAGTTCACTCCCAACTCCCGACAGTAAGAAGTTCATCCCGTAAGCTACTTGGCTAATAGCCATTAATGGACCTACCCTCCAAGAATTTATCTAGTCCTTTTTTAAACCCAGCTACGCTACTGGCCTTGACAACATCCTCTGGAAACAAATTCCATTGCGTTGAGTGAAAAAGTACTTCCTTTTATTTGTTTTAAATCTGCCGGCAGCTAGTTTCATGGAGTGTCCCCTAGTTCTAGTACTATTTGAGAGGGNGGAGGAGGGAGACAGGATGGTAATTAGAGGGTTCAGAGGGATCCAGAGTGGACTTTTTGAGGATGGGGGAGACAGTGGCGTGTTTAAAGGCAGAGGGGACGGAGCCGGGGTGGGGAATCGGGCCAAATGGGGCCCACAGCAAGTGTTTATGTGGCCCCTTTCAAGTTCCTGAATCTGGCCCCTGGATCCATTTCCTGCCCCCAAGACCTGAGCTCAATGGAGCAGAGATGAGGGCGTGCACATAAGGACAGGGCAGGGATCCATGAACAAGAGCCTCCTGTTCCCAAGTGCATCCCCGGCCCCAACATCGCTGTGGCCCTTGAAGCTTGCGCTGATTTTCAAAGTGGATCCCGGGAGGGAAAAGGTTGCCCATCCCTGCTGGTCTGGTCTGTCTTGCTGTGGACCTATGCTCAGCTCGTGGGGGGAGGAGAGATTGTAGGAATCTGCATGGCCGTCTGTCTGTCTGTCTGCCTCCTCACAGGATACAGCAACAACATTCACTGCTTGGCCAAAGCCATCATCCAGCTGTCAGCTGCACTCTTCACCATCTACAACAAGAACATCGAGACCCATCTCAAGGAGTTCCTGCTGGTGAGCAGAGACCCCCTTCCCTCCCCCAAATCCAACAGATGCCATGGGAGCTGGGCCCTGGGGTTAGAGCAGGGGGGCTGGGAGCCAGGACTCCTGGGTTCTCTGGGAGGAGAGTGGGGGCTAGTGGATTAGAGCAAGGCCTGTCTGCTTCTCCTCCTGCTAGAGACAGCTCGGGAATGACCAGTGTGACTTTCTTGCCTTGTAGGATCAGTCACAGTGTGTGGGGATGGGGGGTGTCTGCCCCCTTTGCTGCCCTCAGGGGTCCATGAGTTTTTGGCCTGGTACTGGGGGGTTGCTCCCTGTCCAAGGCAGGTCCTCAGGGTGTCTGGTCAGAGCCTAGCTGCCCCATGGAATGGTAGCCTCCGTGCAGGAATGTCTCTGTCCAGAGAGGGCACAGCCGGCAGGAGCAGTCCCTTCCTACAAACTCGGGAAAGACTCTCTCTCTTCCAAGTCCAAGCCAAGGCTTTACGAGCTGCTTTCCTTTTGAGCTGGAGGGCAGAGCAACTGAGCCCTCTCCCCCATCTCTCTCTCTTTTCCCCCCTCCAGCTGGCATCTGTGTGCCTCCTGCATCTAGGCCAGGAGACTGACAAGCTGAGAACCAGGAACAGGGAGTCCATCTCACTCCTCATGCACCTGGTAAGTGGCTGGAGCAGGGGTGCTGGGGCGTGAGGGAAGGTTCCCCCTAACACAGTCCTAACCCCATATGAGTGCAGTGTGCATGTCCTCGTTCCCAGCCCCCATCTCCTTGCTCTAATCCACTGATTCCTAGCTCGGAGAGGGGAGTGGGGGCTATTGGGTTAGAGCAGAGGGGCTGAGAACCAGGACTCCTGGGTTCTATCCCAGCTCTGGGAGGGGAGCGGGCCATGACCTCCATGAGCCCTTTAGGTTGTATGCAGGTGCCTCTGGGCTCCATGAATGCTGTATTTGCGGTGATTTTAAAGGAATCTGTTGCTCGATGAAACTGCCTCTGTCGGCATCAAATTCCAACCTGAGAGGGGAGTCCTGTGAGCAGACATGGTGGGGGGCAGCCTTGCTAGCTGAGCTGCCAGAATGTATCCCAAAGCGTCTGGGACAGCCCCACAACCCACCGTGCAGAGCTGTGGGGATTGTGTGACTTTTCAACAACGAAAGAACAGCATGCTGGGGAATTCGTTTGCTTAACCAGAGCAGTGGAGTTAATTTGCATTAGGTATCCTACTTTTGGAGAACTGGGAGACTATATTCTGTGGAGTGCCTGGCAGCTTTCTGTGGGGCCTAGCCACCATGCTAGCCCATGGTGCCGTGCCATGGGGCAGTGCCAGGCAGGAGGGGTAACTTCGGGGGTGGGGTTTGGACCTGCAGCTTCCAACACCAAGAGCGCCTGCCCCTCTGGGGTTGTTGCAGTCCCTGGGGCTAGCACTAGGGGGCATCTTTGCTCTGCAGCTGTGTGTCATAGGTCCCCTGTTGGGCACACCCTCCTCCCCACTCTCCCCTGAGTCAAAGCTGTTGGGAGTGGGAGATGGTGCCCTCTTGGGGAGTGTGGGAGAGCGTACCCAGCCCTACCCCCCAGTGGTGGGTCTCGACACTGCTGCATCGCTGGCCGTGAGGCCCCCTGGCACGGATGGGGGAGGGAAGGCTGGTGCCGGCAATGCATCTCCATTAGGTGTGCCGGTGCCAGCCGGCCGGTTATTGATTCCTGCGTTGATGGGAGGAGACGGCTGAGCCAGGGAGGGTCCAGATTGATATGTATTCTGTGCGCGGCTTTCCAGCAAAGCAATTTAAATGCAAATGTTTCAGTCTGGAACGTGTGAATGAACCAGGGCGGTGCTTACTGCCGGGGCGGGGGGCATTGTGGGTGGGTTTCTCATGCTGTCCCCCAGACACCGCTCACTGTACTCCTCTTTCAGATGGTGGAGGAGTCGTCCTTCCTGACGGCAGACATGCTGGAGAGCTGCTTCCCATATGTGCTGCTGCGCAATGCCTACCGTGAGGTCTTCCGCGAGTCCACCCTTGCCCGCCTCGCCGCACACTGAGCCTCTGGGCCCAGGCCAGAGCCAGAACTCTTGCCTTGCCGGGGGGATGGAGGTTAGAGTAGGGAGTCAGGACTTCTGGCTTCTCTGGGAGTGGTTTAGAGCAGGATGTTAGGACTCCTGGGTTTTATTCATTCCTCTGTGGCTGGTGTGAGCCGCCCACTCCCTGCTCTGGCTCTGCCTCTTCCCAAAGGTGTCACGGAGGCCCCAAATCTGACCCTGCTCCCTTCTCCCCCCTACCCCCAAGCTCCAGCGATTGCTCCCCCTTGAGCTCGCCAGCAACGAGAAGGGCATGAAAGCAGTTCTAGCATTGGCACGGCTTCCTTAGGAGGGACACAGTGCTCCTCTGCTGAGGAAACGAGAAGTATTCTGATTTCTAAAGTCACAACTGGGGTAGGGAAAGCTGACTGAGCAGCTGTGATGCACCCAGGATTTTAATATGGGGTTGGTGGTGTGTGTGTGCCCCAGGACAGTAACAGGCTGTAGGATTAAGACATGCCGAAGGGAGTTCCTTTTTTTAAAAAAAACACAGCCTACTGCTAATCTGTGGAACTCACTGCCCCAGGGCATGCTGTGAGGGTCACAGTCAGTGGGATCAGAAAGGGTTAGGTCAGTCCTTGGTGGGATAAGGCCCCTTTTGCCAACTCCGTTTGGGAGTTGAGTCCTTTGATGACCAGGGGATAAATAGCAGGAAACTGATCACTCCGTCTGTAGCCCCGAATGCAGCTGGAGACAGGATCCTCAGCTCTGTGGGCCCTTGGCACCCCATGCCATTACTCTGGTACCAGCCGGACCCCCCTGTTCCTGCACAACATTGCTTCCTCCTTTCATGCTAATGTTTCCATTAAAGTCACTGTCTACTTCTCTGTGCCTCCCCGGTGAGATTAAACTGGGGGGGAGGAGCTGCCTGGAGACACACACCCCTGCGCCCAGACCTCCATTGTGATCCTGCCTGGTTTGGGGGGGGGGGGGCGTCTCTCTTCCCTCTCTCTGTCTTGCTGGACCCCCACCAACCTGGAGACACCCCCCCCACACACTTATCTTTCAGGAAACAGGACGTAGTGGGGGTGGGTGGGGGGAGGAGGAGAGGACAGATTACATGCTGCTTGCAGCGGTGGGGGCTTTGAGCCTCTCTCATCTCCATGGCAACCCCCAGAAATGGTGGGGGAGTGAGGAGAAATGGACCCGCCCTTGCTAGACCCTTAAACTGTGTCTGGGTAAAAGCCAGAGTAGCGACCCCGTCAGTCTCAACCCTGTTTGGAGGTGGGTGGGTGGGTGGCTGCCAGGTAACACGCTGTAAGCAGGAAGGAGGGGAGAGGGGCTCACTTGGGGACCCCCCCTTTAGCCTGTGTCCTGGGAGAGATGGGAGCAGGAGAGATGGGTGTGCCTGCTCCCTGAGACTCTGCCGGGACTCGAGGCAGTGCATTTTGGGGGACGGGGGGAGAGCAGCTCTCCTGGGCAATACCTCACCGCCAGGGCTTTGCGGGCGGCTGCCTTTGGGCTTCAGCTTCTCCCCTCAGCTCTGTTTTCAAGTTACTGCCAGGTATGTAATAAGTCATTTTTATAGCCCCCCCCCCCCCCCCCCAAGTCCAACGGCACTCAGTGTGTTCGACAAGTAAAACAATAAATCAATTTTGAAACCATTTAAAAGGGGAAGGTAAAAAGGGAGGGCAGACGACATTCAGGGGAACCGGCGGTGAATCCTAAAAGCACCTGGAGAGTAAATAAATCTTCAGGTGCTTTTTAAAGGTAAGGAGACGGACATCCGCACGGAGCGAGTTCCACACTGAGGGGCTTGTCGCAGTAAAGGCCTAATCGCCCTGTCTCTTATACACATCTAGATGTGTATAAGAGACAGCTCCTATCCCATGACGTTTTAATTTTCTCAAGAGTCGTTTATGTGGGACCTTATCATATGCTTTCTGGAAATCCAGGTACATTCTATCTACCGGGTCTCCCCTGTCCGCATGCTTATTTACACCCTCAAAGAATTCCAGCAGATTAGTGGGGCATGACTTACCTTTGCTAAATTCGTGTTGACTCTTCTCCATTGAGCCATGTTTCATGTCAGCATCTCCCATGCAGGGTGCACTGCATTGGCACAAGCCTGCTTGTGGAGATTGTGGCTGATGCCCGGTGGTGGGTGCTTCCCTTTAAGTGTGGGGCCGTGGGCTTGGTTGTGAGACGGGCAGGCAGCCTGGCCCACATGCACCCGAGAGAGAACTAGGTTCCCTGGTGCTGCTTTGGCGTATGAGCACGGCTGGGGACTTTTCCCTGGCAGGAGTGAGCGGGCAGATGCACCTCTCCTGTCTGGGGTGGCATCTGGTGCCTCGCCTCCTTGGGCTGACAGCCTGCCCCCTTTCTACAGCACGGGGAGGAGAGGCAAGTGAGGGGGGCATGGATAGGCACTGGCCCACAGGACGGGAACGTCTCCTGTGTTCAGTGCTTGCAGGGCCAGGCGCAGCGCCGCCCCAGGACAGAGGAGATGGTGAGTGATGCCTCTTTCCAATGTCTCTCCCTCAGGTCACCTTGAGCATCTTTGAGCTGGCCACCGCAGCGGGGCTCCCGTGTGACATTGATCCGGCCCTGGTGGTGGCACTTTCCAACCTGAAAGCTGGTAAGATCTAGGGGGCAGCTTGGGCAGAGGTGGGAGCATCCGACCCTGTGTCCTGCCCCCACAGTGGCCACTTCATCACACACACTTGTGCACATGCAGTTTGCCAAAAGCACACCCTTGCAAACACACACATGCATCCTTGCACAGGCATGAACTTGCAAACACCCCGTTTCCCTATGCACACTCGCACATGCACACACTTGCAAATGTACACACATAGGCTTGCATATCTTCACACCCCCTCCCACGCATGCTCCCCCAAGCACCAGAGGCACAACTGCCCCGCTCCCTGGATCCCGTGGCATGTTTCCCGTGTTGATGGGCAGGGCCATCAATGCTCGCCCTCCCCCGCCCGGCAGGTGCTCACCCCCAGACACGAGCAGCTGTCGCTACACGTGACGGTGTAGGGAGTGACGCTGGCCTCGCCGTGACCTGGGGGATGCTGGATCATGTGCTCCAGCTAACTCTGGAAGGGGCGCTAATTAACCTGGTGCCAGGAGACGCCGCCGAGTGTTCTTGTCAGGGCCGGGCTCCAGGGATGCGGCTCGCTGGCAGCGGGGAGGCCGGGAAGCTTTCCAGGACGTGCGATTTGGTGATAAATATTTAAGTGTCTCTCTTCAGGAGCTGTTGCTGCCTGGGCCGGCTTTGGCGGGTTTGTTTGTGTTTGAGCCACGTCGGACGCTGGCCAAGGAGCTCGCCCGCAATTGGCAAAGTTCTTGCTTCCCAATGCACATGTGCATGTGTGCTCTAACACACACACACACATGCATGCAGCTTGCATAAATATATACAAGGACACGCTTGCACGCACACACACGAAATGTGCAGGCACACTCAACCACGCTCAGACATCAGACATGCTTGTGGTAACACAGGCACAAAATGTGCACACACGTTTACACACGTGCATGCAGTCTGCATAAATATACATGCATGCACACTCATGCACACACACACTCAGTCTAACACAGGTGCATGTTTGCACCCATTAATGTAAGAAACCTGCGAGCAATACACAATCACACACTCATACACACATAGTTACACCGTCCTATACAGTTTAACATGCTTGCAAACACACACCTTCCACACATGCACAAGTGTGCACTAACACATAAACATTTGCACATTTGGCATGAATTCACACGTGTGTACAGTCATACCCTTGCAAACAGGCTCACACCCAATGAAAAACAGCCATGTACACACGTACTCTGCACACTTATCTGAACTCGCGCTGCAGATGTGCAGACCCTTGCAGAATGGCATGCTTACAGATGCAAACTGTGACAGGCTGGCCTGTGCGCTTGTGTTCGTACGCTCACAGACATTTACAAACACACCCTTCTACTCATACTTTGTGCAAATGGGCCTGTGCACCCACAGAACTCACCCCTGCTGAACAATACACACACGTGCTACTGCACAGGGCTGAGTTAACTCCCACACATTCTCTTGCATGCTCACACACACGCTTTCCTCAGGCTCCCTTCCTCCTGTCCATCGCCTTCCCCACACCTGGCAAAGCAGCCACGGCACCACGCACACAGCACGCCCCCCTCCCCCCAGCGTGAGGCTCGTACCCACCCAGCCCCTTGTCACTGGCCCCTCATGCCATGGGGCAGAGCATTGCAGTGCGGGATGGGGACGTGCGCTCTGGTGGATGGGGACCGCTGGCCATTTCCGAGCACTGGCAGCAGGGATGTGAACAGGGAGTGTCCCACTCTGATTGCGGTGGCTGGGGCCGACCTCCTTTCCAGGGCGGGAGAGCAGGCCCATCCCACACAGGGTGGTTCAGGCTGGTGAAGAGCACGGTCCCCCAGGGTGCCTGTTGGGACGCCAGCCGCGATGGTGGCTCTCAGTGGCATCTGTTCTCCCTGGCTCCATCCATCAGGCCGTTTGGAGGCCTGTCAGTGACTCCGCTGGGCTCGGATTTGTATTTCGGGGCGAGTCGGTGCAGCCGGGGAGAGGAAATGGGAGTGCAAAGCAAGCTTATATTACCGCAATCTCCGGGCGTACATCATCCCTCTGCCTCCTTGACAGACAACGCATCCCCCGAGGAGGAGTACAAGGCAGCCTGCCTGCTCCTGGTCTTCGTGGCTGTATCCCTGCCGCTCCTGGCTGCGGACCCCTCCTCCTTCTACAGCATCGAGATGGACGGTAAGGCACCAGCGGCATGAGCTTCCTGTTCCCACTGCTGCCCCCACAAACTCACCTGCAGGGGGAGCTCTGGGACACCACCAAGCCCCTGCGGACCCTCTGCCATGATAGAGGCCTCTGTCTGGGAGACCTGCCCTCCCAGTTACTGCGATTGCAGAGGCAGCTTCAGGGCAGTGTCTCGGCTACCCAGAGTGACAGCCCAGCAGCGATGGAGAGACAGGTCCAGGTCTCAGACAGAAGAGGGTCTGGTCTGGGAGCTAGGGTCTCCCCTCCTATGCTCTTGGGAAACAGCAGCGCCAGACAGGGAAACTCGCTGTTGCTTCTCTGTTGCTAAAATCCCTGGCACAATAGCAGTTGATGGTGGTTACCGTGGGCACTGCCCCATTGAAGTAAATGGATCTTGTTTTCATTATTATTATTATTATTTTATTATAAGCATTTATATAGCGCCAGCGACGTACCTGGTGCTTACAAAGACAAGATAGAAATGGTCCCTGCCCGAGAGCTTACAATCTAAAGACAGGGGTAGGGGAGACAGGGAAGGGGGAACAGAGGGAGAGACAAGGGATGTGACATTCATGAGGATGCGAGAGCTCAGGTACATGTGCGTGGCTTGGTTACAGTAATTGGGAGTTTGCAGATAACAGGTGGGGGATAATCCTGGGTGGGGATGCTTAGCAGAAGTTAGGAAGGGCCGAGCGGAAGAGGTGGGTTTTGAGGAGGGACTTGAAGGTGTAGCAGGTGGGGGCAAGGCGGATGAGGGCAGGGGGGGAGTTCTAGGCGTGCGGGGCAGCGAGGGAGAAGGGATAAAGGCGGTTGGGGGAGCAGGGGAATCCTGGGTGGGGATGATTAGCAGAAGTTAGGAAAGGCCGAGCGGAAGAGGTGGGTTTTGAGGAGGGACTTGAAGGTGTGGAGGGTGGGGGCAAG
>QEPC01003896.1:308741-335159 GCA_003113815.1 Sphenodon punctatus | reverse complement strand
TCCCCACCCGCAGCCCCTGCTCTCCCAGCCCTGGGCTCCCCCCAGCTCTGCTGCTGCCCGTCAATCCCCACCCGCAGCCCCTACTCTCCCAGCCCTGGGCTCAGTTTCTCCACTTGCACTCTTCATCTGGCAAGGAAGGGGTGGTCTCCCCAAGCTTCTGGCAGCTTCTAAATCCTGCCCCACTCCTCAGGGGACCCTGCTCTGGTTAAGCCGCAATCCCGTTGTGATGATGATTATGAAACCAACATATATAACATACATTGCTTTATCCCTTGCCACGCTGCTGCTGGGACAATTCATTGGTTTCATTAACGAGCAGGGTGATTTGTGTGGCCCATCTGAGCATGAAGCGCCTGTTATGCTAGCTGCTGATCCACAGGGCTGGGATTAAGAATCGTGCCGCATGCCGCAGTGCCTGTGAGGAGCCAGGATTGGAGCAGCTGGACTAGCTGGCAATGCAGGGGTACCAGTAGTACCCACCCCCTAGCCTGGCTCCCTTACCCCATGGCCTGTCCCACATCCTTAAAGGATCAGCTGGGGGCTCCAGATCCTGCCTCCCCCAACCTTCCAGAGCCATATGGGGCTGGGGGGAAACCGGGGCATATCTCCCCCCGCTGCTCCCCCCCAAATGCCCTTCCAGTCCTCAGCTGCCAGCTCACCACCTCAGTATGTCTTGCATGTCCTGCATTGGTGCCAATGTGGGCCCTGCAACATGTATTTTTCATAAGTGTTCCTTAAAAATTTGCATAGATGTCAACCCTACTCCCACTCCCATCAAAACGCAATCATCCATCTTCCATGGCAAGGTCTTTCCCAGCTGCCCCCC
Organism: Sphenodon punctatus; assembly: GCA_003113815.1. Taxonomy (NCBI): domain Eukaryota; kingdom Metazoa; phylum Chordata; class Lepidosauria; order Sphenodontia; family Sphenodontidae; genus Sphenodon; species Sphenodon punctatus. The sequence continues at coordinate 334,333 of QEPC01003896.1, read as the reverse complement.
AACCAGGATCTTGAACCTGACTGTGGCAGCACCGGCCCCCTCTCACAAGCCTGGCTCTCCCCATGGTCAATGGTATCAAAGGCAGCCAGTAGATCTAACAAAATCAACCGGGTCGAACGACCCTGGTCTGATTCATGGCAGAGGTCATCGACCAAGGCCACGAGCGCAGTCTCAGTGCCGTAGCCCAGATGAAAGCTGGACTGTGAGGGAGCTAGAAAACCGAGTGGGTCCAGATGCTCCTGTAGCTACCAAGCTACTACCCGTTAGAGACAGGCTGATAACTGGTGATGGAGTCAACGACGAAAGATGGTTTTTTGAGCAGGGGCAGGACCACCGCCTCCTTGAGGCAGCTTGGTACCCTGCCCTCCCCAAGGGAGGCATTGACCGCCCCCGCCAGCAATGGCCCCAGTGTCTCCCGGCAGGCCTTGAGCAGCCAGAAAGGGCACAGGTCCAGTTCTCAAGAGGTGGCTCCAACAGCCCCAAGAACATCCTCTTTCTTACAATTGTAAAGTGCCAGGTACATTGCTTATGCTATATAAATGCTTAATAATAATAATCAGCGGGTGAGATCGACTGAAATTGATCTCATAAAATCAGACAAGCCAGAGCTTCCACAGCCTCTGGTTCTCCCATTGTAATAAGTGCACGATCGAAATCATGGTGAATTTGGGCGATTTTATCAGCAAAATAATCTACAAACATGTCGCAGCAGGCACTGGACAATTCCAGTTCTAGGCTGAAGGAGGCCAGACTGACCAGCCCCTTCACCACCCAGAAAAGCTCCTCCGGACGAGACGTCACTGATGTTATGAGGGCAGCAAAAAAAAACCTTCTTTGCTGCCTGCACAGCTACGGCATAGGCTCGTGAACTAGCTCTGTGTCGCAATCTGTCGACTTCAGCACGAGAGCAGCGCCGCTGTCGCTGCAACCACCGTCCATCGAGCGTCTCTTCATCAAGGTCCGAGGGTGAGTCCCCCAGACCCATCCGGAACTTCTCCGATTCCATCAGTCTCCGAGGGCGAACCAACCAAACTGGTTCCGCACCCCTCCGGGGGCAGACGTGCGCCAGGAGACAGGCCCGTAGGAGGGAATGATCCGTCCATGACAAGGGCGCGGTCGACACCTCCCCCACCAACGGAACCCCTGCCTCAAGGCCTGTGCAGGAAATCAGGTCGAGGTTATGTCCTCCATCATGTGTCGGGCCAATGACAACTTGAGACAGGTCCATGGTGGCCATGAACGCACGCTTTGCCCCTCCAAGAGCATCGTTGGTGTGGATGGTTTAGTCCCCCAAGATTAATGTCTTTGGAGGCTGGAGCACCCCCACCCCGACGCCATCTCTGCCAGAGCGTGCAGGGATGCCACTGTACGGGTAGCTAGGAGCAGCACTCCTAACTTGGCTCCTGCCAGATCAGTCACAAGGTGGAGACTCTCGACACCTGACAGAACCTGCACTGGATACCTCCTAACAGACCAAGAATCCCGCAAAATAATGGCTACCCCCCTATTCCACCCTCCACCCTTCTGACTGTGGCTGATGCTGCATGGAATATGCAGCTGGAACAAGGTCAGCCAGGATAGGCTCCGACTCAGTGTCCAGCCAGCTCTCCGTGATGCATACGAGGTCGGCTGCCGAATCCATGATTAATTCATGGATAGTTGTTGATTTATTAACAACCAACGTTCGCCCATTGTTGGTGCCATCTGGGTGCTTCTGACATGCAAATGGCGCTCTGGTGTGCAGCCCCTGGGGATACCTTGAAGCAGCTGCGCCTTTCTCTGTTGCCAGCCACGGCACGCGGTGAAATGGCACCTGGAAGTAGGGGCTGGCGCAGTGCCGGTGTGGAACCCGCAGACATGGCGGCAGAGGAGCCCAAGGATCCAAAGTGAATGGCGCTCCCGTAGCTTCTGGGTGAGGTCAGTGTATCCACCCTCAACAGGTCCAGTCCTGTGTCCCAGCCAGACGTGGCCTGCCCACTGGAACAGAGGTGGTGCCTTGTCCAGAGTGGTGGCTTCCAGGTTGGGGAAGGGGAATCAGTGTGACGCTCACCCCTTCCCCAGGCACCAGAGGGAGCGGTTACCTTTGCCCTGGAGTGAGAACCAATGAGGAGAGCCAGGGTAGACTATGGATAAGGAGCTAGGAGACAGCGGCCACTTTCAAACCTCCCTCCCACCCCCCGGGCGCCTATTCTGGCTGTGTGTGAGAGAATGCGCAGCCAGGATATGCATACCTGCACGTGTCTGCCGGCGAAGCCACATCAGACTGGCCGATCCCTGCGCATTCCCTCCCACAGCCAGAATATGCAGGGGGAGGTCTGAAAGCGACCCAAGGTTCAAATCCCATCTCAGCCATGAACTCACTGGCGTGGCTATCGCCTTGGGTAAGTCACTTTTAGCCTCAGTTTCCCTATCTGTGAAATGGGACTAACAATGACCTACCTCCTAGGGTTGTCGTGAAGGTGAACTAGATAATAATTGTAAAGTGCTTTGAGCTCCAGAAATGCTGCCTAAATAATGATTATTAATAATAATTAACGATTCATTTGCAGCTGTAGATGCGTGAATTGAATCTGCACCTTTTGTCCCCACAAACCCATCCGCAGTTTCAAATTCCACACTGTTACGAAATCCGTCCCGTTTGGTGCAGCTTTGTTAGCGCTTCATTGTCTGTTAATTGGGATCAGGGGCTTTTCTTCGTCACGTCTTCATTGAGCCCAGGTGAAGCTACAACGGAGCGCAGCCCCAGATGGGCGCAATCAGGATTCAATCGTGTTTTTAAAAAAGCAACACACAGCCGCCAAACATGGAAGGAATGCAAAATTGCTCTGACAAAGGGACAGAGTTAGAAGCCGCCGGCTGCGGCACAGCAGAGCACAGTACGAAATGATGAAATCGTACTATTTATTATTCACATAGTGCTAGCAATGCGCCTTGTGATCCAAGACAGGGTCTCTGCCCTAAGAGGCTTACAATCTAGAATGGACAGAGTAGGGGAGACCGGGGGGAGGGATGGGAAGACGTTCATGCATTTCAGAAGTTGCAGGTTCTGAGCTTAGCAAGGAAACCAAGCAAGTGAACTAATGATTAGGCAAAGTCAAAACTCCCCCTTCCCCAATTCAGAACTACCACCCCCTTCCCTTATGCCCCCCTCATGGCCTCAGTTCAGCTAAGAGATCTCTCTTGCAAGTTCCACCATTGGCCCAGGCCCTGGGTGCACAGAGAGGCATTCTCGGTGGCTGCTCTGTGGCTTTGAGACTCCCTTCCCCTGGAGCTTTGCCAAAGACCTAGTCTGAGTGTCTCTCAGAGACCTGTTTATTTGGCCAGACATTCAACAGGCAGGGTTAGGATTTGGGGAGGATTTATGCAGGGCTGGCCTTACCCGCAGAGGGTGCCTTCAAGGGATTGGGGCCATCAGGTATCCCACATTTTACCTTTGCCTTGAACCTCGTAAATCTTAAGGCTGGGCCTAGGTTTATGGGTATTTTATATGGGATTTTATGGGTATTATTCTTTGTATTTTGTACATATTTCTTACGATGCTGTCAGCCACCTTGAACCTTCAGGAAAAAGTTCGATCAAAATCCACCCAAATAATAGCTTAAAAAACCTCTTGAATTTTTAAAATGAAGATCTCTTCGCTCTTGCCTGCAAATTCGAATCGGATGAATTCACATTCATTTTGAATATTTCTTTCCGCACTCTTTCTCTCCCCCACCACCCCCAGAAAAAGAAAACAGAGAATCCCCTCAGGACGCTCGTTCCGATTTCATGGCATTTTCCGATTTGTTTTCTTGACAAGGAAATTCAAAATGGAAGTTTCCCAGAGATCGGAGCCGCCCCCTCCACTCACCGGAACGGAGCAGCCTCGCAGTTTGTTCGCAGCCGAATAGGTGGTGCTGGTGAAAGCGCAGAGACCCCACCCGCAGCCGGAGCGTCTGTGAGCCGGCAAGCTCCACCAAGGGCACTCAGCGTCCGTTCTCCTGACACGGCTTTTACAGGCCAGAGCGGAGCTTTAATGGATGCACAGTCGGGCCTTCCTGACAGTTCTGCCTTGACAGGCCCCGCTCGGCCCCGGTGCAGAACAGCGGGGGTCCGGGCAGGCAGGGCTATGCACCTGTCACTGCACATGAGAGTACGCGGTGGGGAGCGGAGCGGAAGGGAAGCGTCTGCAGGAGCGAGATGCTGTGTCAGACTCCAGACCTGCAGGCTGGGGCGTGAGCCCGAGCGAGGTACCCAGGGCTGTGCCACACGGAGCCCTTGCCCTGGGGCACTGGAATTGTCCTGGAATCAAGTATTTGCAGGAGCAGACCCACACAGGGATTCCCAGGGAGGAGAGATGCCCCCAGTCCCGACCGACCCTTAAGGGGTTCCTCTTTCCCTCCAAACGGTGCCGCTTGCAAGAACCATGCCCTTGGCCAGGTTGGGCCAGATGGTTCCTTCTCATGCCCCTCCAGCTTGGGTCTGTGCTCCTGTCCTGGCCAATTTACAACTGTCTGTCCAAATTCCGAACCAATCCTGGGTGCTGATGGGGAGAGGCTGGTGACAGAGCAGTGTGTGGGAACCTGGCATCCATGAGTAAACCAGTACTGAGGACATCTGCCTCACATACACGTCCTGGCCCATGAAGTAGACGTGTGTTTTACTAAACATCCCATATTAATGATGCTGACATTTCCCTTTCCCTAATGGGTGAGTCAGTGTCTATGGGGTGTGTGTAACCAGACCCCTCCAGGTACGTGTCTAGTTAGCCATACGTGCCCTGATGACCTTGTGCAGCCAACTCTCAGGATTTCTGATGAGATTTCGGCCGGGCACATCTGTCCCGGTGCGGGCAGAAGAGGCCGTGGGGGGTTCTCCCGCAGACTGCCTCCCGCCCCTGCTCAGCTCCACAGCTAATGTGTCCCAGGGTTTCCCCCACTAATTGGAACGGCGGCCCCTTTGAAGTCAGGTTTTGATTTTATTTGTGGTGGTGTCTGTTTGTGTGAAAAGACCAAATCAAGCAGGAATGGGGTTATTTCCGGCGTAGAGAGTGACAGTGCGGAGGTGGGGAGGAAAGAGGGGGCCTTTGAAATCTCTAGCCTGGGAAGAGGGTTAGTCCCTCCCTCTTGAGATTTCATGGGGGGGCATGTTGCAAAGGGTCACAGTTAAGGGGCTGCTAGGCCCCTTATGGAACATTGACTTCATGACATTATGGGGCAGGGAAATCCATACGACCTGCCCAGGTGGCCACTTATTCTTGCTCTCCCACAGACTGACTTCCAGATTCATGACCCTGCTGGGCTCCTTACTGCTCCCTTTGGCTTGTCTTTAACTGCAGAGAACCAGAGGATTCCTACAGAACTGACTCCTCCCTGCCCCCTGGTTTGGAGCCACAACCCAGGGGCTGCAGGAGCGCCCGCTGCAGCCTGCCCTCTAGTTCTCCACCTGCTTCATGTGGTGCCCCATAACCAGGACACCAAGACTCTGGGGGGAGAGGAACAATGCAAGACCATGCATACTGACAGACTCTACATGACAGAGGAGAAGCAGGTTTTGGGGGAACTCCTCATGGAGGTGCAAGTTAATTCTTCTTCCCCCAAGTCATTAAACAGAAACTCAGAGGAGAGGGGATCTCAGGAAAAGGCTGTTTATGAACCCCCAAACAAAAAGGATTTTTCTTTAGGGAATGGTAAATTATGCCTAGTCTAGAGCACCCACAAAACCTGCCGAATTTCTGGTACCCGACCTGCCACATTTGGATACTAAATTAGTGCCTTGAGTTTCAGAAGTAGAACTGAAATAAGAATCACGATATTCTCATGTGATGGAACACCAGTACCAAGATCTTGGCAAAATCTCGGTCCCAGTGCAAGATCCCCCCTGCGGTGTTCCAGAATGGATTTCCCAATCGGTGATCAGTAAATGCGCACTGAGGATTCCTGATTTTGGGGGTTGGGGTGGGGACAGCTGCTCATCGGGGTATTTTTACATCCCAGGCCGGGATGTCATGATGATGATTAGGTTCTGCCACCCTTTGAGGCCCAGCCTTGGTTCTGCGGAGCGGGGAGCTGCATGGAGCTTGGAGGCAGGTGATTTTATTCCCCTCGCGTTGCATGGAGGCCTGATTGGCGTGGAGATAGCGTCTGAGTGCCTGGCCTGCCGTCTCCGTGCATGACTCACCATCAAAGACTGGGGGGCACAAGGTGAAATGGAAAGGCGTTGAAACAACATCCCCCGTCTCCCATGGAGCAGAACGGGTGCGGATGCCGCCTGTCACACTGTGGAACAGGTGTTGGTCTGGCCTGACAGCACCGGCCGAGCGTGACCTTCCACCCCGTGGTGGAGGCAGAAAGCTGCAGGCCTCTCCCTGGGTCTCTCTGTGGAGGTGCAACCTGTAGGGCTGGGGAGGGTGGCAGGTTCGGGGTGACACCTGCCCCTACCCTGGGGCGGTGGAGCGAGACGGATACTACAAGCATGGGGCAAACTGGCAGCAATGGGTCGGGCAGGAGCCAGTTCCTGCAGAGCAGCGAGCTGGATTGTTCTGCTGAGCATCTGGAATCAGCTGCGGCAGGAGACCCTAACCTAGGGATTCTCAGCCTGGTGCTCGGGAGCCCCAAAGTGCTTGGGTCAGTGAGTGCAAGTGCTGCCCGAGGCAGCAGTCAGTAGTACTCAGGAGCACTTTGAAACAGTCCTCCTTTGGCATTGAATCGAATTGCAAAGGGGAGACTTAATCTATGCGTATTTATGCAAATGATGCAGGGCTCCCAAGTAGTCACGTCCGTCACTCCAGTGCTTGGGACTGGGAAAAGGTTGAGAACCCCTAACCCCATGCGTTTGAAGGCCGCCCGCTTTTAGACGAGCGCGCGGTGCGATTTGACCACCTCGATCTCCGACCCGGTCAAATCGCGGCCGGAAAAGAATGCGCGTCCCCCTCCCGTGCGCGTGACTCGCGGCAGCGTCTTGTCTAATCCCGTCTCGCGGCATTTTGGAGACCACGCACGAGCGCACCGCACGCTCATCTAAAATCGGCCTGAGGCAGGAATACCTCGGCCTAATCCATGGCTGGGGAACAGGCCAAATACAGCCCATGTCTGGTTCTATTCAGCCCCTCTCTGATTCCTGGATCTGGCCCCTGGATCCACTCACTCCCTACCCCCAAGCACAGAAAGACTGAGCTCGGGGGAAGGGAGCAGAGACGAGGGCGTGCACCCAAGGAGGGGACAGAGTCGCGGTGCAGGCTATGGGTGACGAAGGACTTTTTCCCTCCCAGGGGCCGCTTTGAAAGTTAGTCCAAGCTCCAAGGGCTGCATAGATGTTGGGAAGGGGAGTGCTTAAAGAGGGGCACTCAGGAAGAGGAGGGTCCAGATCATAGATCTGGCCTCTACCCTGGTGTGCATGCCCCTCCTCTCTGCTCTCCAGCGCTTGGGGTTAGGAACTGGATCCTGGGGGGCAGATCCAGGGACTGGAAAGGGGTCACATGAAAACTAAACCACAGGCCCTTGCCGGGAGCAGTTTATAAACTATGATGGATGAGGGAGGGGAGCTGAGGAGACATCCCCCCAGTTGTAGGTGCATGCAAGTGGCTTAGCTTAGTGTCCAGAGGAGATAGGAGAATGGGATCCCAGGGGTGTGGCAGGGGCAACTTTGGGGATTAGTGCAAGCTCTGAGGGAAGCAGAGACGTCGGGGGCGGGGGTCTTTGAGGGATGCACTCAAGAAAAGAAGGATCCAGATCATAGGGTCGCCAGACAGGCAAATCATTCCAGGATGCTTAACTGTGCCATGTATCCGTCCTCATGCCCTCTCTGCTCCCTTCCCCCAGAGCTCCCTCCTTCAGCGTTTTGGGGGGAAGGTCTGGATTCCTGGGCCAGATCCAGAAACTGGATAGGAGCCCCATGAAAACTAGCCACAAATCACATTTAACACCACACACCCCCTTCCCCACAGCCTGAGATTCACCATCCCTGGCGTTAGAAGGGTAAACATTGGTGATTAACCTAGGGGGGAGGGGAGGGGTTGTGGGGGGGTGGAGAGGCTTTTAGGAGGGATTGAGAGGGAGTGCGGAGATTAAGATAAAAGGAGTTTTCATTTCATAATGTTCCACCTTTTAAATTCTCCCCAGAGAAAGCGCGATATTAATAGAAAGGGGACTGTTTGTTCTGATGTTCACGCCAACTTTCTATCATTGCTCGATACTTTTAGACCAATCAAATACACATTCCAAAATTATTATTTTTTAAAGACCCCACCCAGTAAGAACATAGTCAGTGCCGCATTGGGTCAGGCCAACAGTCCATCCAGCCCAGCATCCTGTCTCTGATGGTGGTAGCACCAGTTCCTTGGGAGAAGTGCCCAAGAGGTCTGTGGTGAAGATCATGAAACTAACACACACAAAACACATGAAACATATACGTATATAAAGAGAGCATTGCATGTTAATATTTTGTATCCATGGTCATAACAGAGGCAGGATCCTTGCCTTGCTGTTCACTCCCAGCAGCCAGAGAGTTTATATCCCTCATCAGAGCCATTTATAGACCTAGGCCACGATATGCAGATCACTTACTCTGGACAAGTCCCATTGCAGTTAATCACGTTCTATATGCACGTGAGTAAGTGTGGCGATCATGTGAGCTGCGTGTGCGTGAGTGAGCTTGTGGAGTGTGCGGGGCCGGGCTGCATGTTAGTGAGTGGCTGGAGGAAGTGGATGTGCTCTGCATTCTGATATCTCAGAGCAGGCATTTGGCCTGGACCCCTGTCACGGGTTGGAGGTCCGCACCCCCACTTTACTGGGTTTGAGTGACTCAGTTTCCCTTGCGCACAGTTCTCTTGAATTAGTTTCTCTCTCTGGCTAATTCAAGTCTGCCACTATGAAACTCCTTTGTTACTCAAGGGCCTGATCCTTCCTGTTTACAGACTCTTTACTCTCTGGGTTCGCAAGAGCTTGAGGGCTCTTGTAGCTCACTTGTGTTCCAATGTTAGACACAGACACTTCTTCGTAAAGATAAGAAGTTGTTATTATTATTATTATTATTAACAAACATTTATATAGCGCCAGCAGTGTACCTGGCACTTTACAAAGTAGTAAAATAGACACAGTCCCTGCCCCTAGGGCTTACAATCTGAGAGACAGGAGCTGGGGGGAGAGACTTAGGAAGGGGAAGTAAGTTTATTGATTACATAAGCAAGACAGTTGATACAGAGTGGTTACTAGAAATCAAAGGTAAATAGAACGCATTCCTGGTCTATACTGGTTGAGTTCCTAAATTAGCATCTTACCCTATAAAGGTCCATATGTTTCTCTCAGTCCTTTGGCATAAACGACTGGGCACTGGCTTCTTAGTTGGTAAAGAGCAAAATCATGCCTCTCTCCTCATGGTGTCTCCAGCCTGCTGCTGGGAGGCTTTCGTATGCAGATGCTCTAGATGGCTCTGGGAGAGAACTCTCTCAAGGTGACTCACTGGCCTCTTTAAGTAATCTCCCCTTTCTTTGTCTCTGTTTTCCCGCCTTGGGGAAACATGACTGTTTTGCATCTCCACAGGTCGGTCTGGCAAGCGAACCCAAATACACATTTTGTATCTATGCATTTCCTGTGGCTTGTCACGTGTTACATCTCTGATTTGGGTTTTACAGTTCTCCATTGTAACATTACATACATGTGGAACCTTCTGTATTACATATTTGTCAGACTTGTAGTCTATATGTATTGCAACATTGCATACATGTGGAATGTTTTGCATTACATATTTACCAGACCTGTAGTCTACATGTGTGCCCGTGTTACACGTGTGTGACCCTATGTTCCTCCGTGACAGCCCCCCTGTAAGACTGCATGTGAAGAGGGCACGACAGAGTTCCGTAACATGCTTAGACTGGTGTGTCTCTGCGTGATAGTGCATCTGCAAGCACATTCTGTTTACCCTTTACATGTTCAATTTTCATGTCAAACTCCTGCAAGAACAGGCTCCATCTCAGCAGTTTGGAGTTGGAGTCTTGCACACTATTGAGCCATTGTAGGGGTGAGTGGTCGGTGTGGACTGTGAATGTCCTACCAAATACATACGGTTTAAGTTTCTTCACAGCCCAGACTATGGCCAGACACTCTCTTTCAATCGTTGCCAGATTCTTTTCCCTTGGGAGCAGTTTTTTGCTAAAGTATGCAATGGGACGGTGTATTCCCTCCTCCCCTTCTTGCGTGAGGGTTGCTCCCAGGCCTGTGTCAGAGGCATCAGTCCAGATATGGAATTCTCTGTCATAATCCGGACTGATTAACACTGGTGCCTCAGACAGAGCCCTCTTGAGTTTGTCAAATGCGCTGCTGCACTCATCTGACCATTGTACCTTCTCTGGGCATCGTTTCTTGCATTTGTCAGTTAAGGGGGTCGCTATGTCAGTGAAGTGTGGGACATAGCGGCGGAAGTAAGTAGTCATGCCTATGGACCTCTGGATCTGTTTCTTGGTTGTGGGTGCAGGCCAGGAGCAAATAGCCTCTACTTTGTCTTTTTGAGGACACAATTTGCCACTCCCCACCTCGTGCCCTAGGTATGTAACGGTACCCATAGCAACTTTACACTTGGCTGGTTTTATAGTTAGTCCTGCCCCCTCAATCCTGTGTAGTACCTTGTTTACGTGTGTCACGTGTGTATCCCATGTTTCACTGTAAATCACCAGGTCATCTATATAAGCCAAGGCAAAATCGCGCATCCCTTCTAGGATGTGATCCATTAACCTCATGAATGTAGACCCACTATTCTTTAAGCCAAAAGGCATCACAGTGAATTCATACAGGCCCTTGTCAGTTATGAATGCCGTTTTGGACCTGTCCCCCGGGTTCATTTTAATCTGCCAATACCCCTTGGTCATGTCTATGGTAGTCAGATATTTAGCCCTGGCAATCCTTTCAATCATGTCATCTGTTCTAGGCATGGGATATGCGTCTGACACAGTTATGGCATTTAGTTTGCGATAATCAACGCAGAACCTTATGGCGCCGTCAGGTTTAGGCACTAAAACCACAGGGCTCGCCCATGGACTATTTGAGACCTGTATGACTCCCAGTTTCAACATTTCCTCGATCTCCTGGTGGATCTGTGTTTGGATTTTCCCATTTGTGCGAAAGGGACTGGACTTGACTGGACCCTTGGTTCCTGTGTCAATGGCGTGCACCTGGCAGGGGCTTTAGGAAAAGGGTCCCCTGAATCCCTCTGAGAAAGGGACTCCGGCAGTGACAGACACTAATGCACTCTCCCTTCCACCCGAGTCATGGGAACTTGAGACGTGCCCTCGTTATCCTCCGAGTTGGATGCAAGCTCCTGTTTCCGAGCTCATCCATCATGGCATTAAACAATAACGAGACTCTCGTGTTCCTGGTGGGGGCGGATGTGGCACATTCATTAACTGCATTAGCCTGCACGCCGCCTCTCAGAAGCAGAAGATCCAGATCGTGGGCCCATCGCCTCTCCTTGTCTGCATGCACAGGCCCTCCTCTCTGCTCCCTGCCCCTGAGCTCAGTCTTTCGGGGCTTGGGGGTAAGAACTGGATCCGGGGTCAGATCCAGGAACTGGGAAGGGGCCACATAAAATCTAGCCGTGGGTCCCAATGGCCCCCAGGCTGGAAGCAGGGTGGCCACTTTTTGCCGTTTGACCCTGAGACTCCCATTTTGGCTTATGGGAGTCTCAAGGTCGTCAAACCACAAGACGTGGCAACCCTATTTGGAGGCCTCCCCACCCTGATTTATTCTCTAATAAAGCACTTAGTCTGGATTAGCTCTAGCCTCCTTGCAGGTTTCAACAGGGCTGTAGATTACAGCTAGGGTTGCCATCTATGCAAATTTGTAAGGAACACTTATGAAAAATACATGTTGCAGGGCCTGCCTTGGGCAACCCTAATGGCAGCCTAAATAAATCTCACTTCCCTGAGTCTCTGAATTCTGTCTCCTCTCTTCTGAGCTGGGGGTTGTTGGGCACAGAAATTGCAAGCTCCTTTCAGCAGCAAATGCCTTTCTCGGGCGGCACCTGGAGTCTCTTTGCTTTCTAGGTGTTTTATTTACAGATTTTCTTATTTGGCCCCCACGGCCCTGAGCTAATTAGCTCGAGACCGGTGACTCCGGCAAATCCTGGCTCTGGGTTTGCTCATGCAAGCAGCACTGGCTAATCTAAATTCTCTGGTTGCTCACCAGCCCCAGAAGGGCATCAGGCGTGAAGGCCCCGGCACAGCTCAGATGAACTCAAACGAAATTGAATTTGATTGTCTGGAAAGAGCTGCTTGAGTGAAGGCAAGGCGGGATTAGGGGGGCCAAGGAATGCCAGAGCAGTTATAACAGGGAGCAAGGTTTCAAGGAGCAAGATTTCCACCAGCAGCCGGGATCTTGTGAGAACTTCCAACCTTAGCAGGATCAGACCCAATCTCCACACCCAAGATAACATCAGCTCCAATGGAAATCAAACCTGGGTCTCAGGAAGCACACAGCTGAATGCAGAGTCTCCTCACCATGGTCCCTTGCTGTCTAGTGGCAATAACTGCAGCCTGACATTAACCTCAGACAGAGCTCTTGATGGAAGAATTAAAGTTCAAAGTAATCTGGACAGTTTGGAAAACTCAGCTGGAATTAAACAAACTGAAATTCAGCCATGATCAATGTAACGCTGTGAATTTGGGGGAAGAAAAACCAAAGGCACAAGGATAAGATGGAGGATCCCTGGCTTGGCAGCAGCCCCTGTAAAAAAGAGCTTGGATTTGGGGTTGATCAAGTGGGATGCAAAAAGACTAATGAAATTTTAGATTGCGTTTGTTGTTTTCAAGTCAGTGGAGGTAATAATTCCACTCTATCCTGCACTGGTCAGACCTCACTTCGAGTCTTGTGTCTAGTTTTGGGCACCTCATTTTTAGAAGGACATTGACAAATCGAAGCGGGCTCAGAGGAGGGCGGCAAAGAGGATAAAGAGTTTGGAAAGCAAGTCCTCTGAGCAAAGGTTGAAGGAACTGGGTGTGTTTAGCCTAGTGAAGAGAAGACTAAGGGGAGACAGGATAGCCATCTCCAGCTATCTAAAGGGCAGGCCACCAAGGCGATAACAAGGAACTGTTCTGCATGGCTGCAGAGGGCAGGGCTAGAAACAATGGGCACCAGCTACAGGAAGGGAGATATTGGTTCAATATCAGGAAAGAAAAACTTCCTCTGAGCTGCGTGGCAACGGAACAAACTGCCTAGGGAGGTTGCAGGCCTTCGAGCTCCTTTCCAGCTCTGTGGATCTGTTTGGCTGAACATTATTTCTCCCCTGCTTGGCTCCTACCTACGTAGGAAGCTTCCTGGGGTCAGCGCCCGCTCTCTGCTCTAAGCAACCAGGATCCAGTGGCTCGGGGGTTTCTATAGTGGACTTCCCTGTAGCAGCACAAGCCACGCCCCTTGCTTGCCTGATTGACTACTTCTACCATAAAAGGCCCACGTGCAGGGAGAGGAAGTTGCGTGGGCTCCTATTCTGCCCCGCCTCTGGACTCTTTCCCCCAGTGTACGGGGGCTTTCAGAAAAGCGAATCTCCACCCAGTCCCCGCTGCTTGTGTGAAAACCCCACTGATAACTACTGGGTGGGTAATGCGCTTGTCTGAAAGCACCCTATGATCCTGCACGCCTCCGCTCCTTTACCCCATCAGAGCAGATTCCAAAATATCTAACCGGAGGCCACCAAAACGATGGAGACCCTGCCTGGCTGCAGGGGGCAAGGGGAACTTCAATGAAATATGAGGACAAAACCTCCTCACTGTAAGAGCCCAGCGGTTGGGTGATGGAACCGGCTGCTGCTCAGAGAGATTTGTGGCATTTCCAGCCTTGTAAACCCAGGTGGATGGTCATCTGTTTGGGATGCAGGAGGGAGCAGGGGACTGGGCTCGTGAACCACTGCTATAGATGATCCTGGAGGCCTCTCTCCACCATAGGGGTCTATGAAGGGACCCAGACAGACACCCCAACCCCCTGCATAAGCTTCCTCTTATATAAACCAGGATTAAGCGGCATGAAACAAAAGCACGGGAAAGAAACTGATGAAAAGAAGGGGAAAGAGAAGAGACCAACTGTCTCCCCTTGGGTACATCCAGCTGGAGTTTAGAGACAGATGATGATCCATTAATAGGGAAAATATTTCCCAAATTGGCCAAGAGTTTTGCTTTTTTTTCCCCTTTCATTTTTAACCCAATTCCCACAGAAAGAAAACGTGATCACCCTGTGAGAGTGTAGGGGGTGTGCATGTGTGGTGTGTGTAGCTGGTGCATGTAGATGGAGGTGGTGTGTGTGTCCATGTGGAGGTGGAGGGTGTGTGTGTGCGCACAGGAGATATGTGTGTGTAGGTGGTGGCTTGTGTCTATGTTTGTAATAGGTGCTGTGTGTGTAGTAGATAGTACATGCTGCTGGAGCTTGTGTGTGGGTTGGGGTTGGGGTTGTGCATGTGTCTGTGTGTGTAGGTGGTGTTTGTTTGTCCCACTCTTCCATCACCACGTTCAGCCTCATTTGGGGAGGGAGGAACCAGGACCCTGAGCTTTTGGACTGATAAGATGCCCCTGGAGGGGAGATCTTGGCCTTTTTGTGGCCTCCATCTCCCCTCTCCACCCCCAGACTGTGTGAGCGAGGGGGGGTGGCAGAGCTCCTGGGTCCCTTCCTTTCCCCCTTCTCTTTATTTTTCCTTTTCTCTCCCCCTCACTTTTTTCCTTCTCTCAGTCCTGCAAGGACTTACCCTGTGGGCAGTGAGCAGTCCGCCCCCCCTAGAGTTGCCACCTATGCACATCTTTAAGGAACACTTATGAAAAATACATGATGCAGGGCCTGCATTGGTGCCCCGCCCCGGCTACTCACTGGGGCCTGGTTAGGAACAGGTTTGCTGCAAGCCAGAGACAGATCAGCTGTTCCCTGTGGGTCAGATGACAGGCTGGCTGCTGGGGTATATAACGAGGGAAGCCCAGCTGGAGGGAGGCCAATAGGAAAGGGAAAGTGGGGGTGCTCAGGGGTGGGCTTGGGGGTGCAGACCAGTACCCATGGATGCTGCATGGGGTGCCCCTAGAATGGCCTGGGGGTAACAGCCCCCCTTGAATGGGATGGGGTGACTGTGCCCCCCCCTGCAAGGAAGCAAACCAAGGGGCTAGGGATGTGGGGGCGACCGGGACAGTTTGTTGGGTGGGGGCCAGGGAAAGGCCATAGGTGGATCTCATCTCCCAGGAGGGGAGATGAAGGGGCAGATGCTTGAGAGGAGACTTGAGGGGAGAACTAGAGTCTAGGGAGAGACCAGGGGAGCTGGGGAAGGTGAGTAGTTAGCATGGAGCCTCTAGGGAGAGGGATCAGAGAGCACACATTGATTCTGAGTAGTTCTGGGCCCCGCGTATCTCCACTGCAATCCTTGAGGACAGCTGAGAATGACCCCTTTCAAGTGTCGTCGATCTGTATGGCGTGGGCATGTAGAAAGGCGTTCTCAGCGGCCGCCCCACGCCTACGGAACTCCCTGCTGCTGGAGGTTCGCTGAAGCCCAAGCATTTCCCAGAGTCAAGGTAAGCCCTTTTTTCTTTGGCCAGGCACTTGGTGGGCAGGGATATGGTTTGGGGCATGGGGAATTGGTTTTCTCCTTTTAAACTGTATGGATTTTATTTTTATGGTCCCTTTTCATTATTGTTCCCAGGTCCTTGGGATGGGGCGGGACACCAATCGGGATAAATAAATAGTCTCATCCCGTTTGGGTGTACAAGGTGCTAGTGGATGAAGTCATGGGGGTCAAAGACCCCCCTGTGAGGGTGATTCCAGGGGGAGACGGTTGAGGGGATCCCCCTGGGCAGGCAACACCCACCTGACGAAGGGCCACAGCATGCAGCTGATTTGACGTGGTGCGCCCAAGCTCGGCTCCAGCTGGCTTAATAAATCCCTGCCACCCCCTGGGTTTGCCGAGTGAGTCTGTCCATGGCTCTCCTCTGACTCCTGTCCTGAGGCCGGCGCTTCTGGACCTAGGAGTCAGTCAGCCCCATGGACGTGCCCCTTGGCCTGTCTGGAGCAGCCCCAGCACAAACAGCAAGGTATCAGAATGCCCCCCCCCCTCCACAGCTCCTCCCAGTGGGCAGGTGTGAGATTGCAGAAGGCGGAGCCTGGGAATGCCTATGCTGTCTATACAAGGCTGCTGCCCTGGATAATTGTCGTACATCATGTCGGCTCTGCTTGTCTGTTACTGCAAGCTGCTATGCTCCTCCCCAGAGGTGGTTGCACGGTTAAATCCCTGCAATGCTTTTTAGGATGTCAGCTCCTCTAACCTGAGTCTGGGAGCATCAGCAGCAGTAGTAGGATGGAGAGAGAGATCCTCCAGCTTAGGAGTTTTATGAACTGTAAAAAGACAGGCTTGGCTGGATTTCTCAGCCAGAAAAGATGTGGCAGGAAACCAGAAAGGAAAACTCAGCGAAGAAGTGTCTGAAGAGGCAAAATGGGGGTGGGAAAGTCTTTTTAGCTGAAGGGGGAACAGCAGTGACAGCGACATCACAGAAGGGAGAGTGTAAATGGCTGGAGGCTTCAATAACGTGCATGCTGTAAAACTGAGGGTTCAGCAAGGGGAATAATGAGATTGTAATTAAATATATGTACTGCCATTGACATGGGGAGCGCATTGCACAGCGCGCCGGAAAAACACGTCAGCAACGAGAATGTTGGAAGGAAAGGGCTTGTCTTGAGGAGACCAAAATATGGGGAGCATTAAGGTTTGTGAAGGAAATCCCACTCTAACTTCCTAACCCAGAAAAGCGTAGTGGTTGTTGGATTTAGGCCTGGGAGACCAGGTTTCAAATCCTGATTTAGCCATGAACACAGAGTGGCACCTGACAAGTCATTCTCTTTTGGCCTCAGTTCCCCCATCTGTAAAATGGGGACAATAATGACCTACCTGACAGGATTGTTGGGAAAGAGAGAACTGTAGTTTGTGAAGTGTGGTCACATAATTACTGCTTAATTCAGGGCGACACCTCTGTCCTAATGGCTGTGAAATCTGAGATTCTTGGGATTTTGTTACAGATCTTGTGATTATTATTATTATTTTTTTTTCAAAATCTCCTTCAATCACAAGCCTTGTGCTAAAATTGGGCCCTCCTCTTCCCCCCCCCAAATGGGTAAACCCTTTGAATTTGCATGATCCGAGCCGAAACTGGTGATTTGGGTAATTCCCAATTAACAGTTCACACAGCACTGGGTAACCATTTTGCTTATTCTGTTTGGGTTCCCCCCCCCCCCCCCCACTTTTTCAGTTTGGCTATTTCGGTTATGGTATTTTGGCAACAGTTGCACTATTATGTGTGCACAGTTACCCATAATGACTCTACCGATATAGCCAATCTAGAACGGAATACTCCCAAAATTGGCTATAGGAGTTCCTGTTTCAGTCCTGAGTGGTGTTTGGGATGCAAAGGGCAACCCGAAAACATGAAAATTACCCCTGGATAATAAAACCCCAAACCGCTCCAGCGTTAGCTGAAATATTGAGCGTTTCAGGCAGGTTATCCTGCACACCATGATGCCCCTGTCCCTTCAAGCTGAACCACGTGGGGCCCCTTGCTGTAGCAGAAACCCCCTAACTACGAAGAGGAACCCAGTAGCCGAGTATTTCCAAAACCATCTGGACAATCACTGCATGAAACTCGAAAAGGGGAAGGGAAAATCCAGACCTTGGGATGTTTAAAGAAACAGGATCTCGATGTGGGGATTTGAAAAGGGAGCAGAGCATGCGAAAGCCACGGTGACGAGGAAACGAATTGCACAGGCAGGCAAGAAACAACAATTCATTATCCAAACGTGGAACAAGAGCTCTGAAGACACTTCCCCATCCCGCCACAGCGGGGAAGAGCTGTGCGGGGGCGGGGGCCAGGAATTGTGCTGGGGGTCGGCAGGGCACCTCGGCCTTGGCACCCGCTTCTCATGCCCAGGGGTACCTGCTGCTGCTGCTGCCGCCAACACTGATCAGCTGTTTTGCTTAATGGCGAAAGCTGAAATAATTAGCTGTTTGATGCAATGGAGAGCGATGCCTTCACTACTGGCCTGTTCTTCTGGTGCCTACCCTCATCCAGGTTTTCCACTGGGACTGGATAGGGGCAGGGACTGGCAGGGGGGCAGAACAGCTGCACCAGCCCCTTGGCACCCCCCAGCTTCTTTCCACCCTTGCCCCCTTGTTGCCCTAATGAAGCGCTGACTGACTGCTGGGCCCGGAGGCTGTGGCTGTTGGGTTCTTTTGACAGTAGGGGGGCAGGGGGGCCCAATGGGGGATGCTGTGGGGAGCAGGGAGCTGCCTCCTTGCTGTATGTGCTAGGGGCCGGGTGAATATCCTGACACCGGGTGCCACCTTGGAGCTGGTGTGTGTGGACCGAGGGGCCAGGGGTCTCCATAGGGCACCAGCATGGAGTGCAGCCTCCCCCACACCTCCCCTTCCTGAGTCCCAGAAAATCCATAGCACAGGAGCCAGGCTCACTTGGCACCTTCCAAGGAGGCAAAGTTGATTCCCTCCAGGACAGCGAAGTGGCCCAGGACAGGTCGGCGTGTGCCCAAAGCCCCCCCTGCCCCTTGCTCAGGACTGGGCAATTCACACTGTGCTCATCTCCTGCTCTGGGATTGTGGTTAACCCAGGCCCCCCACTGCCCTGCGGTCATCATCTCTGCTGCCACTTGGATGCATTCCTAATCGCCCTCAAAGATAAGGAGACGAGTCAGAAAGATTTCCCCTCCTGACTCAGGACTGAAGCCAGACTTGAGGTTAAAATCTTTATTAAAAGACTAAAATAAATTGCTATGGCTGAGTAAAGGAAACTGCAGCGGGGATCGTGAGGCCCACTCTTAAATGGCTGCCTTTTTGGAAACAGCGAAACCATCGGGAAAAGACTAATGTTCCCTAAGGAGACTGCAAGGATGTCTCGAGACACCTGGAGAAGAGAGGATTGCTTACCCAAAGAAAGAATCCAAGCTCCTGGAAATAGGGCCGGCCTTAGAATTTGCAGGGCCCAGCGTGAAGATAAAATGTTGGCCCCTTCCCATCTCCGCTGCGTGGCCCTAGAAGCAGGCATGCTTGGGGCCCCACTGCGAGGAACTTGGTGAAATCCGGGGCCCTCGGAAGTGGGGACGGTCACTCCAGGTCTCCCTCGGCCTTTCAGACAGGAAGGAAGACTTGCCCTCAGCTGGCCGGCTTGAGGAGTCTGGCCCAGGAAGTGAAGACTTGTTTGACAAGAGGGGAGGGGGTGTTGAAAGGGAACTCAGTTCCAAGCAAGAGAACAGATGCCACAGCTGAGACACCCTCTTTCTGCAGGCGCACGTGCACGCGTACACACACACACACACACACACACACACACACACACATGCCTCCCTTGTCAGGCCTGGCTATCCAATTCCCTTGCTCAAAGCTGCTGCTGAGGTTACGGTCCATAACGCAGACGTGTATTTCGGATGGTGAGGCGGTGCCAACTTTGAGAGATACCAGGGGATGTGGCTGTTCTCTTCAAAGCCCCTATTGGCCTGGGCGCTCTTTCACTGACACGATTTCTAAGTCCCTAGGGTCTCGGCCAAACCCTTCTTTTCAGCTGTCCTGAAGGGTCAGGCAACTCCCCTCTTTCCCTGATGCCCATTTGGGGTGTGAAAGCCCCCTCCTTCCTCTTGGCGCCAGATACCCAGGCTGGGATGGGTCTACGCACTGTGAGAGGGTCCTGTGCTGCCAGATCTGCATTTTTGCAGCATTGGGGCTGCCTTCCTCTTCTCTGTAGACGCCCCCGCCGCCCATTCTCACCCCCATCTCTAGATACTGGAGTCTGGGGTCACTTACCCTATTTCCCAAGAACAACCAGGTCCTGGTGCTGAAGGAAGGCAGTGCTCTGGAATTACAGGCTTCTTCTCCCCCATAACTGCCCTGGCTGGCTGCGTCACTTTCCCACTCTTGCATGGGGCACTTGGGGGAGCCCAGCTGGCTGGGCAAGGCTGGTGCTGCCCCACTGGGCCTCCATGAACACCCCCTGCAGGATTGCCTGGCAATGCTGATCCTTGCAACGCTCCTGGGCGCCAGTTGTTGGGGGTGGGTGGGGGGTTGGCTCTCCCAGGTTGTGGTGCTACTAGCCTGTGGGAGTGTTATGGGGAAAAGGGGGCAACACAGACATTTGGGGTAATGGGACACAGAATTTGGGGTACTGGGGGTAAATTTAGCTACTAAGGAGGACAGCGAAAGGCAACAATTAGAAGATTGTGAGCCTTACCACCCTGCTGAACTGGTTTGGCAGGGTGGGGGGGACAGAAAAACCATTATCAGGCAGAATGAGCATTTTGTTGCCAAGGTAATGCCGGAATGGGATCTGCAACGATCTCAGAATAACAAAAGGAGCAGGAGGGGAAAGTGACCTGAGCCCCCTGCAAAGAGAGGAAGACAGAGGTTCTATACATTCTCTCTTCCATCATGACCAGCAAAGAGTGAGCAACTTGCAGGAGAGCCATCACAACCATGAACTAGAGACTTTCCAATTCACTAAAAGAACTGAGCCCGGCCTCACTACCAAGGCTGCGAGAGACTTTGATGGACCTGGACTGTGCCTTAGGGTAAGAGGACAGTTAGGGAACTTCAGTGGATTTTAGAATGCGTTTGCTTTATATTTGATTTATGGACTTGCACCATCTGATCAACAGCCTTATATTTGTATGTACTAAATATATGTTTTATAACCAAGCCTAGCGTGCTTGTATGTTTATTCGGCCTTGGGGGGCTCACTAAGGGGGTGAGAGTGTAGACGGACCTTTTTTATATAAGACAACTCCACCGTGAAGTCTTCCAAGCTACGGGTGGCCAGAGAAGGATCTCTGAGTTACGGCTGGGCTGGGAGAACAAGGGGAGGCGTTTCTGGGGGTGCGGACCTTCGAAAGCTCCCTGATTGCGCTGAGGGTTTCTGATCACTTGGGAACCCATGTGGGCACAGGCAACTGGGTTGCGGCTGGCCTGGTGGGCATTCGGGGGACAGCCTAGAGAAAGAGGGGGACCCCGATCCCCGCAACAGGGAGGCCTGGGCTTCCCCTCCCCCACTACGTGTGGCTATGCCCTTGTTGCTTCCTTCCCGATGGAGACTCATAGCAGATTGAAGCCCATCGTGTGTGTGCCCCAGGCCAGCGACCCCAGCACAGATAGGGATCAAAAGGTCTGTCCCTGGTTTTGGGTAGCTTGGCTGGGCCGGTATGGGGGCTGCACTGGGATGGTAAAGATCTCCTGGGGCTCTTACCACAGCTCCTCCCCTGCAGTGGCTGCAGCAGGTAGGGGGGCCCAGGGCTCCAGCACAGCTGGTTGCCATCTCTGCAGAGCTGCTTCCTCTCTCATGCCTGATGTAGCAGAGAGGGAGCGGTTCTGGGCGACAAGAGGGGCCACGGATGCACATTTTTGAGGAACACTTATGAAACATACATGTTACAGGGCCTGCACTGCCACCTTTCATGTATTTTTCATAAGTGTTTCTTAAAAATGTGCATCCGTGGCAACCTTACTCCTACTGGAATTGTCTCTGTGACTGGCCCCGGCCTCCTCAGGATGCCCCCCAGCTCCATCCCTTTCACTCCCATATTTCCCCGTACTGTGCCTCAAGGGGGCGCTGGGGAGAGGGGGGGCATGGTGGTTCCCCCTACGGGGACTGATCCAGGCCCCAGGATCCTGAGCTATGGCAGTGCCCAACCCCCCGACCCAAATTGGGTGGGAGGGGCCGTTCCCCTCCCCGCAGGAGGCAGATCTGGCTGCTGCTCCCAATCAGTCGGTTAAAATTGCAGCCTCGGCTCGGCTGGTTCTTCCTCGGAATCCGGATGCGCTCGGAGACGGCGGACAGGGGCGCACCGGGCTGGGAGAGGAGGGAGCCGCAGCAGCGATATGGGTAATCCTTCTCCCCCGCAGACTTCTCGGGTTCCTACCTGTCCCGATCCAGGCTGCAATCGTGCCCGGGGGCTGGCAGCCAGGCAGCGACCGTGCCACGGTGCGGATGCCATTTTAGCTGCGTCTCCAAGCCTTGGGCAGCCCAGCGCCTAGACCGGGGGGAGGGAGGACAAAAGCACTCTCGAACCACGCAGCCCCCAGCGGATCGCCGGGTGGGTGGGGGGAGGAATTCGCGGCGCGGAGGAAGCAGCCCCTGGGGGCGACCATTATCCGGGAGCGCACACGCTTGGCAGCGTCGGCAGCGGGATTGGCTGTCGCTCGCCCGGATGATTCTGGCTGCTCGCCGCACAGCCCGCTCCCCGCCCCCTGCACTGGCACCTGGCTGCGGGAGCGGCGGCGGGTCCCCAGGGCTGAGCGCAGGAGCCACCTAGCCGGCCGCCGGGTAACGCGCTGCGCCCAGGACGCACGGATGGAGAGGGGCAGCTGGGGCGCACGGGAGTGTGGCTGGGGGGCAGCTGGAGCGCACGGGAGTGGTGGAAGATGAGCAGCTGGGGGCACGGGGGAACTGCAGGGGGAGGAGGATGGAGAGGGGGAGTCAGGGCGCATGGGAGTGGGGCAGCTGGGGCACGGGGGAGTGGGGCGGCTGCAGCGCAGCGGGAGGAGGATGTCTGGAGAGGGGGAACCAGGGCGCACGGGAGAAAGCTGGGAAAAGGGAGTCGGGGAGCAGGGTGAAAAGAGGTGCGTGCACGGGGAAGGGAAGCACGGGAGAAGAAGAGATAGAGAGGTGCACTGGAGCAGGGGCGGGCTGGCTGGCTGGCTGGCGGTGCAGAGGCACACTGGAGATGGAATAGTCAGGGAGCATGGGCAGGGGGTACAGGGTGCACGAAAGGGAGGGCTAGGCTTGGAGAGGGAGAGCAGGGCGCACGGAGGGAACTGGAGAGGGAGCAGGGCGCACGGAGGAAACGAGATGGAGAGGGGGAGCAGGGCGCATGGTGGGAACTGGAGAGGGAGCAGGGCGCACGGAGGGAGATGGAGAGGGAGCAGGGCGCACGGAGGGAGATGGAGAGGGGGCTGCAGAGGTGTACCACAGAGATAATTATGGTTGGGAGGGGGTGCATGGGTGGGAGGAATGGGGAGGTGCAGGGCTCAGACTCAGAGTCAATGGAGCTGAGAGGCTCGCAAGGAGGGAGGGAGATCCCTTGCACCTTCTCTCTGCCTTGGGTCTCACCGTTTCTCTCCCCTTTTGCTGCAGAGGAGCCAGCGATGGAAGCCTCACAGCTGGATCAGGTCCTGCTGGAGGGCCCCGAGGGTTGCCCGTCCCCCCTGGAGCTCAGATCCGCCCCCAGCAAGAAGATGTGGGTCAAGCTCCGTGCACTGTGAGTACCACCAACCGGTCAGACGGGGGCACCCCCCTGCACTCCACTGCAACCTCTGGGTCTTTCCTCTTACTTGTGACTTGTCGCCAGTACCTTATACTACAGTCGCCATTCCCCGCTGGACCCCACCCCCACCCCCCCAGTGCCCTGGAGGGGTCTACGTGCCCAGAATCTCTGAAACTGGGGGGAGCAGAGTTATTCTTGGGGAGGGGGGTCTGTAACATGTGAGGGGTGTGTGGACGGGGTGGGAGGTAGACCCTGCCCAGGGCTCCCTTTGGGGCTGCTGCTGTGCCTGACTCAGGATTGATAGGGATGACATGTGCCCAGGCTGGGTGCCACGTTGGGTGGCATCTTACAGTGCGTGGCCTCTCTGCCTGCTGCAGCGATGGCCAGGGTCTCTCAGGCTGGTCTGTAGTTTTTCTGATCTCTTTGGCTAGCCCGTTCAACACCCCTCCCCCTTGCTCGGTACCGCTACGCATCGATTAATATGTCTCTGTCATGAGCACGGTGCAGGTAACACCTTAGCAGATGTGCCCCAACATGTGCAAGCAGGTGAGCGTCTTCTGTCAGCAGCCAAGAAGGACTGGGCTTCATCCAGGGAGTGGGGAAGCCAAGGGAGTAGAAGGGGCTATTTGTGGGGTGGGGTGCTTGCGGCAAATCCATGCTGGGTTGCTTGATATTTCACTGGCACTGAAAATCATTTTTATCGGAGCGGAGATTTGGAGCTAATTGGAGCTGATTGTGGCACAGGTTTATAATTCTCCAGCGGGCAGGGGGGGGGGGGAGGGAGAGCTGGCCTAGATTCCCCCCCCCCCCCCTCCAAGTCACACATCCTGCCCCGCCCTCCTCACTGCCAATGTGTCAGAGGCAAGGCACTCTGAGGTGGCAGCTGTCCCATGCTGCCAGTGAAAGTGCCCACTCTGTGCCCATCGCAGTGGCGGTACCAGCAGTAGCTTTGGGGACAAGTAGCGGCACGGAGAGAGCACAAGCGTGCCGGTTGCTCTATTCCCAGAACACCTTGCGCACCATCGCTTTGCTCTATTCCGTCACAGCTACGGAGCCCCCCCTGAGGCTCCGGTGACGCCGGAGTGCCGTCACACTAGAGCGCCATTTCCGCAACAGCGAAAGGAGGGGAGTCGGTGACAGCAATCGCAAAGAGGGCAATGCTAAGCTGACGGGGCTAGGGGTTTCTTCTGTGGCTGGGGGGGCAGTGAAGCTGTTTTTGGATACAATACCCACCCTCTGCCCTCATCGGATAGACAAGCATCTGTCTGTGATGCTGTACACAAGGGCGAAGGATGCATCAGCCCAGTGGTCCAGCCATTGCAGCATCCCATCTCCGACAGTGGCCGCTCTCAGTCGCTTCCGAGAACTGTCCAACAAGTCACCGTGTTGGACCGGCTCCCTGCTCTCCCTCCCCCCAGATCCTGACAGTCGGAGGTCTCCTCCTGTAACTGATGGACATCACCACGGATGGGTTTCCTGCCTTAGAGTGGGGCAGCCAAAACAAAGGACCCCTCCCAAGGGGTCTGTCTTCAGGATGTCTGAATGTATTTACCACATGGGGTTGGTGAAGACAGCCCCGGTTGGTGGGACAACTCTCCCATGGATGAGCTCCTTGTGGAGGGAAGGGCGGTCACTCACTGGTAACCTTGCCCAGCTGACTGGCCCATCGCAAACCCATGGTGCTGCCACTAGTGGGAATTAGGGCATCTGTGGTTAGGACCAAGTGCTCTGCCGTCCCCTCCTGGGGAGGCACCTTTCTCAGTTCATCCCCATCCAGTAAAAAGCTGGTCACCCCGACTGGGGGGGCCGAAGCACCGCCGTGGGGCGATCCCGTGCCAGTACCTCACTGCTGGGCAGTGTTTGTGACGGTTCCTTGGGGCAATTCAGAAGGGGGCAGGGTGTTAAGGGGAGGGGGGGGCGGAAAGCCCTAACGTGGCATTAGGCTCTTGCCCTGCCGCTCTCTGGCAGGGGGTCCCGTACCCATTCCGGCCAAGGATCCCAGTCCACACACTGCTTATTCTGGGGTGTAAGCCTTACCTCTGGGTTTCAATGGGGCTACTTGGGAGGAAGCAGTTTGTGGATCTTCTCTGGGGGGAACCCAGGGTGCAAAGAGGATTTTGCTGATGGGGGCGGGAGCTTCGGCACCCAGATCCTCTTCCCCCCCAGGGCTGATCCCTTCTCCTGGCCGTGCCCCTGCACTTTCGTCTGCAGGCGAGGGGGCATCAGGGAGGTGAACAATGCAACCTCCTCCCCCATAGCCAGCTTCTCCTTTCTTGGCTCTGCCTCCCAACCCTCCACTTGCTGCACCTCTTCCCCTTCCTGGTGCTGCTTTGTGCACTGGGGGGGGGGGGGGGGGGGGGGG
>QEPC01003896.1:287651-300624 GCA_003113815.1 Sphenodon punctatus | reverse complement strand
CTGCGATTGGATCCGTGGGTGTCTGGTGTATCCATTTGGGCCCCACAGCGCTGCCTCTGGGGGCTGGCGTCGGACACTTTGGGCTGGCTCTTGGCCCCTTGGTGCCGCCTCCCAGAATTCCTCCCGCAGAGGTGGGCCCCTGCCTGGCTGGCCCTGGAGCTGTCCTCTCCTGTGTGGTTTGCCAAGGCCCACAGGGCCATCCTGGTAACTCAAAGCTGCCATCCTGTATTAACTCCCACCGGCCCGGACTTGGAGGCGCACACTCCTCCTCTGTCCCCATCGAGGTTGGACACGCCGGTGAAGATGTGAGCGCCCCATGGAATGACAGAACCATGTCGGGTTATTTTCTGGCCCTTTACCCTTTGGTCTGTGATCCAAGCTCTTTCCTATCTCTCCCTGCCATTCCTTCTCCCTAGACGGGCAGCCTTGCCTTGGGCTGCTTTGAAATGCACGTTGGAAGGAGCCCAGCAGGCCAAGGGATTCCAGTTGCTCAGGGAAGCTGTCTTGGTAACAGAATCTCATTTTTGACTGTGCCGTCAGTGCCAGGAGTCGCGTGCCATGATGCCCGCTCTTCCCCGGCTTTGCTCCCGGAGCCAGGACTTCAACCGTGTTCAGTTGGGAGTTTTACCTGCCACTCGGGGAGGACAATTTTATATTTCAGCCTGTCTGCGAGAAGCCAGATGAGATGAACGAGACCGAAGTGGCCTCTCTGAAAGTGATTTAGCTAATGGGGGTGGCCAGGGGCAGAGAAGAAATATTGAAATGAACCATCCTGCTGGCCTGACTGAGCCTCCTTGGTGAGGTGCCCAGCACCATCAAGGGCTGGCTAGACCCTCACCCGGTCTCATGTCTCCCCTTCCCCTTGTGGCAGAGATTCCTCATGGCCCACGGTCAATGTTTGCGCCGAATCCTATCGCTCTTGGCCCCTCGGCACATCGCTCTTGGCATCTGTAACACTTATCTCCTCAAAACACCTGTGCAGCTAGCTCCCTTGTACGGTGGCAGGAGCGACCCCGAGGCTTGTGGGGGGGAGCGTGGGGGGGAAGAGGCAGGCGGGGGATGAGTCTGGGCACCTGGCTTTGGGGGAGGAGGGGACAGTGTTTCTGTGGCTTTGTGCCGCTGCAGAAATCCAGCACAATGAATGGTGCAGCGTGGAGGCGGTTGCTGCAGTGCTTGGTGGGGGGAGGATAATAGGAGAAGCCGGGGGTGTGGGGCGGGGGGGCTGGCCACCCGGGCAGGGGCATCACAGAGAAGGATCCAGGGCTCTAGTTGATTGGAAAGTGGATGCTCTTGCAAAGGCAAAGACCCCTTTTAGCTGCATTCCTGGTGGCACCGTGTTCGAGCCAGCAGGGAACGAAACAATGTAATCCTGCCTGACAAGCACCAGTTCCTTCACCGCACGCTCCAATATCTGCCCGTTGCCTCCCCGACCCACCCAGGGCACTGGCTGAAACTGCAGCGAGGGAGAATTTGGTTCCGTATTTGGGCCAAGTTCCCTAGTGGCAGACCCAGCCGTCGAACAAGCGGCTGAGGAAGCTTATGGATCCCTCTTCCCTGGTGGTTTCTAGGAGGCGGCTTCAGGAGTATTTCTTTTAGCTCTTCTTTCAGGCCTCGTCAGTTTTTAAAAAACCCTTTCTCTGCTCCCTCCCCTAGCGCATCCAGCCCAAACTCCTTGCCTTCACCTTCGAAGATCGTGCATGTTTGCGCTCTCCTCCCCCCCACTCTCCCCCGTCTCTTTCTGCCCTCGTAGCCCGATACATTCTAATCGAGGGACACCACTCTGCGTCTCCCTCCCTCAGATCCCGCCTCCCACTCCACGTGTCCCCCCGCCCCACCAAGCCTGCCACTCGTCCCTGAACAGATCTGCTCTGCTGCCTTCCTGTCCTGCAGCCATCGGGCTTCCCGTAACTCCGCCGTTCTCCCCACAGACCCATCCGCTGCTGCTTCTCCTTTCACCGTCAGTGTCGTAAGGAGAAGTAGGGTTTCAGGTTCCTGTAAAAAGAGGTCTCTTGCACCCCCTTACCCTTCCAGCCCAGCCGTGACTTCGTTCCCAACAAATAGCCTGTAACTTGGGTGGGTTTCTCTCTATGCAAAGAAAATCCCATCTTGGCCAGGTTGGCTCAGGCATCCCACCTGAGTCAGCCGTCCCGCTCACGAGTACCAGTAGCTGGAATACACACAGGCGTGCAGTGCTTGTCCATACGAATCTAGATTGCCAATCAGGTTAGACATAAAAGTGAGACTGATTCAAGAGAGTGAGTGCGCATCAAATAAAATAGACTATCTCAGTCCGTTCTCAGCTGTGATGGGTAAAGCTGGGCACGGATCTTGACAGTTTCAACAAAGCAAGCTCCTTTCAACAAAGCAGCTCTCTGGCTGCTTGTTTCTCTTCACGGTTTGAAGATGGCAAATCCATGCCTCAGGCAAGTGTCAGACAGATTTCACAACTTCATCCATGCGATGACTTCTCAGTTCTCCGTTTACCCTGCACACATGTTTCATTAACAATTTCACTTACGTGCATGTTACATATGCGTTCTACATGTATCTCACGACAGTCAAAACCCATCAGGATCCCGCCCTCCTCACCCCACCCCTGTAACCAAGCTAAGCCTGGGCCCTGCCCCCGTGAGTTCTCATTTTCATGGGTGTACCCTTGTTGCTCCCGAGGTCCCCCTGCCCCCTTGTCCGTTCTAGACTGTAATCCCCTTGGGGCAGAGACCTGCCGCCTTTAATCATCACCATTTAGCACCCATTGCTGGAGCTAATGACAAGATCGGGAGGTGGGAAGTAGGGAGCAGAGAGTGTGGCTTCAGGGGTCAAAGGGCATCGTTACTCAAGCAGCGTAGGGGAGGCAGGCTCCCAGGCAGGCTGTGGGGGGCAGGGAGGCACCCCTAGGCCTGGGGGTGGCTGAGCTGAATCTTTTCTCCCTTGTTAGCTTTGTCAGTGGCTCTGCCCGCAGCAGAGGGGGCGGGTGGATGACACTTGGCAACAACGGAATGGGCATCCCAGGGCTCCCAGTCCCTGTACTGCCAGTGGCTGAGGGGGAATTGCTGTAGGGGGGTAATAACACTCTGGGTCACTTAGGTTCGTACAAAGCGAGGGGTTGCCATGAGGTCTAAGCGGGGTAGCTACCTCTCTAAGGAAGTGGGGTTAATCTGGGGAGAGAGGGCTCCACTCTGGAGGAGACGATGCTCTGAATGCCTCGGGAGCAAGCAGCCCTGTTTTTCCTCTGCTAGTCCTGCTTCCCAGGATGCACTGCTCCTCCTGCTTTGGTGCCTCTCTGCAATACCCTCTCCGCCCCACTGGTAATGGGGGAGTGTGGGGAGAAAGTTACCCCTGGTCTTCCCTGAATGGAAGCAGAGGGAGGCAGCCTCCCTCCAGGTTTACCACCCCAGATGGGGAGAGCACCTCCTGGTGTCTGGGCAGAGCAAGGCAGTTCTATCCTGCCCCTGGGGAGCGGGCATGCCCGTGGCATTTGGCAGAGACGGCTCTAGGGGGTGCGTTTCCCGGTTGGACAGTGACTCACCTCCGCGCCTGGCACTTGGTGTGGAAGGCCATGTCAAGCGGCATCTGCGGGTGACACAGAGGTCGGTGCGGGGTGAGTCAGCTGGGCTCCTTCCAACCGCCTGTCTGTCTGCACGGCCGAATGCCAGGTTGTATATCTAGGAACGAGCAGTGCCGGCGTGTGTGTGTGTATCCTGGGAAGTTGGGGGTTCCGCAGAGGGCTGGCGCATGTAGGGCACTGGAAAAATCTTAGGATTTACGGGGGAAAAATCCTGAGTGCATTGCTTTGAAATTGGCAGATTTTGCAGAGCGCGTCAGAAGGGCCCCCCTCCCAAATCTCACATTTCCCCACCAGCGCCAGGCATATGACCGGGATGATAGAAATAATGATGCTGAGAATGGGAGGAGTGTTATGGGTGAGAGGCTGCGGCAGTGGGGGACGTCTTTCCTGCCAATCAGCCGTGAGTAGGAGACCTGGGCTGGGGCTATTCCGCTCCCCCCCCCCCCTCCTGTCCCAAAGGCTCAGTTCTGGACAGCTTGTCCATCCTGTCCCAAAAGCCAGCCAGCCCCGATCGCGTTTGGTTTTTAAATGTCTTTTGTGCAGAACAGTGACCCGCACACGCTGTGGTTTAGCCTGGGGGAGCGGGGAGCTTCTCCCTGCAGATTCCTGTCCCCTGAAATTAAGAGTCCAAAATTCAGGAAAAACCTGTTCCGGGACGTGGGTGGGGGTGTCGGTAGCAGCAGCCCTTGCAAAGAGGGACTCCTGTCCCTCATCCCATGGGCCAGTGGGATAAGTAATTTCAGGGTCAGGCCCCCAGCAGAAACTGGGCAAGTCGTTGCTGGGTATGACTTTGAGGGAAGGGTGTAATCCAGGCACCTGGAACAAGGAGTCAGGATTTGACTTGTGGGGCTGAGGTCCTGCTTATGGAGTTTGCAGCAGGGGAAAGGCAGGGAGCTCAGCTCGCCTTTGCTGGAAATCCATCCCTGCCCCGTTGGGAGTGGAGAGTGCCGTGGGGATGGAGGCTGCGATGGGGCGTTCATTTTCAGTAAGAATAAACTTATTTGCGGCCCCAGTCCTGACAAGACTTAGCTCAGGCAGCGCATCCTGCTACTTACACTCCCGCTGGCCCTGGGAGGTGGGTCTATCCCCCTCTGAGGCCCCCGGTGGCGCCACGAGAACCTGTTCTGCCCAAGAGAAGCACCCGTTTGCCACTAGCGCCCCCAGGCTCCCAGCCAGCTTTTCAAGGAGCGGTGTCACGCTGACGGATTATATTTTTACAAGAATGCCTACTGGGACTTGAGGGGAGAGAGAGAGCGTGTTGCCTCCCACATGCCTGCCATCGGGAAGATATTTCGGGGAGAAGAAAAACTCCTAATAAGGGAGGCTCTTGGCTCTGTTAAACTAGTGAGCGCTTCGGAGAGGCAGCGCAGCCCCGTTTGCACATTACCGAGAGGGGGAATTGCCCTGTGTTATCTCTACACTCCTCCATGTCACCCCTCCCCCCTGCAGGCTCGCCACGCGCTCTTCCCCCTGTTTCCCGTAGCAAGGGGTTCACACCGGATCCCCAGCGCGTCAGCGGCCCGCCCCTTCCGTCGGGTGGCAAAGATCACAGAGCCCAGGCTTCACACGACCCTCTGAGTTGGTTCTTGTACGAAAGGCTCGCTGCTCTCCTTGTTCTCTGCCACCCGAGGCAAGGGGTGGGAGATTGCAAGGGTCCCAATTGCAGACTGAGTGTCTGCCCAGTCTGCGTACCGTTGCCCAGCCTGCTTGCCCCCCCAGGATGGAAGGTGCCACCAGCCACACCCTAGAGTTGTGTTAGTTTTGTGGAGCGCTGCCTTCTGTGGTAAGAACCCCGCAAGCCAGGAGGTGGTAATTGCCACTCATCGCCTTACCCCTCACGCAATGTGTGAACGGAGAGAAGTACCACCAGTCTCTCTTGAGGTGGTTGGGGCTGTTTCTCTTGCTGCTGTAATGGAATGAGGGCCGGAGGGTGCCTTGATGGGGGACCACAGGCTGGCGTCTCAGATAGACGAGGGGGCAGGTGGAGCGCCCCCAAGCCCAGTTGCAAAGGATGAATGTGTTTGAGCATCTGCCTGGGCTGGGGGCTGTTTGCGCTGCTGCTCCTGGGAGCACTTAGCCCAGACAGGGGTGACTTGGAGGAGCGGATGGGGTGTGTGTGCTTGGTCCCCTAGCACTCTTGGAGCAGCCCGATCCTGGGGCTGGCTCCGGACATGTACAGACTGGGTACCGGGGGGGAGGGGGGCACGGAGGTGTCTGAATAGAGAAATGGCAGCGAGATTGTGAGACGCTCTGGCATAAAATACAGGGACACAGCCCGAAAGGGGGGGGGGGAGGAGCTGTAGTGTAAACTATTCCCCCCCCCCCAGCAGTCACTTGGGGATGGGGGGCAGCCACAGTGCCTCTGGGGCTCCCCCTTGCCCCCTGTGCTGCCTCCTGCAATGTCGCTTCGTTTTAAATGAATTCTGCGAACGTTTCCTGTTTCTAATGGGCGAGGAAAGAAGTATTTTGTGTCTGTGGGGGCGGGGGGGGGGGCAGTACGTTTACTGGGGGCGGGAATTCCCAGTTGGGGCGGTGTCTCTGACAGCACGAGCGTCTATCCGTCTGCCGCGGTGTAGGGCACGGCTGGGGAACCTTTCCCCTCCCAGGCAGGGGCCACTCTGGCAGAGTCTGAGCTCCAAGGGCCTCGGCGAAGTTGGGGCGGGAGTGCTGAAGGGGTGCTCTCGGGAGGAAAAGAGCCCAGGTCCCCCCTCCTTGACTGCGTGCCCTCCTCGTTGCTCCCTTCCCCTGAGCTCAGGTATTCAGTGCTTGGGAGCAGGAATTGTATCCGAGGAGCAGATCCAGGAAGAAAAGCTTGCCCCAGGGCACGTTCGGCCCCCAGGCCTGAAGCTCCACACCCCTGTTGTTGGCGGAGGCTTGGAGCAGGGGGGTTGGACTAAATGCCCTCCCACCCCTATCATTATCTAGTCAGGGCTTGCCTGTGGGGTTTCTCCATGGGGTGATACCGGGTCCAAGCCCCCACAAAAGGCACCTTACAAGAGGGGACCCTGATGTGGTGCTTCCTGGCCCCGAGGGGGTGGCTGTTGGGCCTCTCTGCTCTGGGGTCACTGGCAGAGCTGAGTGCCCTTCCCTGCCTTGGTTCCTCTTTGGGGAGGCTGGCCCCAGTTGTTGTCGTCGGCCAGGTAGATGGAGGCCTGGGAAGGTCAGCTGGCCATCGGAAATGGCAGAGTGGAACTGTGGAGCTCTCGGACGTTCCCAGGAGCTGCAGGCTCGGTCTGCAGGAGGGAGAGTGTGAGCTGGCTGCCCCCACTGCAGCTGCCTGCACAGCTCCCCCTCGCCGGGGGAATTGGCTTCCGGGGCTGGGGCCACTTGTGAACAGGAACTGTCAGCTGGGGGTGGATATTAGTATTATCCCTCTTAACCTACAGCGCAGCACAGTTGCTCCTGAGAAACTGTCGCCCAGGGCTGGGAGAGGGGCAGCGGCAGAGCTGGGGGGAGCCCAGGGCTGGGGGAGTGGGGGCTGCAGGTGGGGACTGAGGGGCAGCGGCAGAGCTGTTGTGGGGGACAGGACTAGGAGAAGAGGATTTGTCTCGCTTTAGACTCTTATTCCGCCAGTGGAGAGAGAACAATAAGGAGGGGTTAGGAGAGATGGGGGCCTTTAGGGGCAAGGAGACAGGATAGTGTATCTCTGCAGCTTTGCCTCTGACAGCAGCCTCTGCCGGCGGGCCGAGAGCTCCGTGCTTAATATCTGTTGCTCGCGATCCCTTTTTAAAGAGGGAGTTAATCTTCCTTGCGACATGGAATTATTATCTTGCCTGGCTCGCTAATTGCCTAATAAATCTTTAAACGGGCTAATTTTGGCGGGAAGCACTACAAGACAGGAAAGAAATATTTTGCCCAGCAAGGAAGATTCAGGCAATGAAAAGCAGCGAAGATGAACGGGCCGATGTGGGAACAGCGGCAGGAGCCTGCAGGCAGGGGCTGGCGCATTTGATAGCGAGGGGTCGGCGCTGCCAGGGGACAGTAATTGAGGCCACGGGGTTAAACACACCATGTGTCCCTTCACCAGCGACGACTGTGAGCCGCAGCCTGCTCGGCCGCGGGGCTGGGCCCGGCATGTTGAGGCCCGGTGCCACACGGCGGTGCTGGCACGTAGGAATGTATGACGTCGGCGGTGCAGGAGACGCAATGCTGTCCTTTTGCACGGGCATCGCCCCTTCCTCGCCAGTCTGTCGCGTGGCTCACCCTGGCACCCTGCCCAAGCAGCCCAGCCCTAGAAGCTGAGGCTCCTCTGCGCTGGGAAAGAGGGTAGGGTGAGGGGGCAAACAATGCTGACACTCTGGTCCTGTCGCTCCCGTAGGTCAGGGCCCCCCATATTATTTAGATGAGACCCAGTGGGGTCTGGTGGCTAAGTGCTCAGTACTCGGACTGGGACGTAGGGAGGGTCCCTGGTTCAAGTCTTGCCTTCCCAGAAACTCACTGGGCCAGTCACAAGTCTCTTGGCCTAACCTACCTCACAGCGTCGTGGTGAGGATTAAAAGTGGTGTTATATGTAAAGTGCTCTGAGTGCCATGGCAGGAGGGCGCTATATCAAAATAAAGATTATGATTATTATTTATTTATTCAATTTTTATCCCGCCTTTCCCTCAAAGACTCAGGGTGGTGTGCAAAGATCTATAGAATACATAAACATAGAACATATGAAACCATATAAAAACAATTAAAAGAAACCCTAAACCCCACCCACCAACCCTCTCCCTAACACCTCTGCCCTATCCCAGCCTGCCAAATACCTAGCCAAACAAAAAGGTTTTCCATCTCTTCCAAGGCTCAGGCTTCAGTGGAACTCCAAGGGGAGAGAGAATTCCATAAGCGTGGAGGCTCGACAGGTCCTTAATTTACAGTCGTGCTTTTCCCACTCCTTCCCAGTTTGTTCATGCCCCCCAGTATATTGGAAGCCCTGAGGAGTCTCCCTCCCCCTCGGACCACTCGGGGCCCTGTGCAGCCACATAGTCTGCTCTCACCTGGATCCTGCTCTGATTTTGGCCTCTTATTGCTCCATAGCCCTTTTGAGATGGGTTTGTGCATGGGGGTTTGTGCATGGGGGTGTGTGCATGGGGGGTGTGTGCATAGCCGGGCACAATTCTTTAGTTCATGGTAAAGTCTTTAGTCCATAGTTTGCATTCTTGCAGCAGCTGCTCCACTGAACTGTTTACTTGTTGAAGTCCAAGACGGAACTGTCCTTAAAGTCTCTAGAGAGCCTGTCTCTCCTTCTCCCCTTCGCAGGGGCTTTGGTGACTTCCTGTCTCCTGTTGCTATTGTCCTTGTGGCAGGTGGCAGGGCTGACCTGGCCGTTGCTTGGCAATAAACTGCCCACTTGTTATAACAAAGGGGATCTCTCCCCCCACTCTGGCAACTGATTCCAATATATTGCTCCCACTGAGCTTACAATCTGTTAACCCTTTATATTACATTACACGTATCCTCAAAATGTGTGTCATCTTCCCCGAAATGGGTGTGTTATCTCCGCCCAAATGGGTGTGTTGTCCCCATGACACGTTCCCCCCCCCCCCCTTCGAGAACATGTGAGAAGGGTTGGGTCAATCCCAATCCGGGAACATGTCAGTCTGTGTACCGTTACAGAAAATGTGAAATGGGTTAACAAACCATACACGTACCCCATCATATACACAATAGACGTGCACTCCAATGCTGTGCGATAGAGAAACACACCTCCTGGTTCTGTGCCGTCAGTAGCCACAGAGAGTTCCGTAGGGTCCGGTGCCCTTGCTACAGGTTGAGGGAACACCACTCCAGAAACGTTGAAGGTTCTTTTCAGTTTCTCCTTATCTTGGGGTGGGATCTCCTCAGGCGGCGAGAGATCCGCTATCCCTGTGTCTAAAGGATTCCCTAAGCGTCCCAGTGGCTGTGCGAGGGAATTCCCACCTTGGTCACCTCCCAGGCCTTCCATTCTCGTTTGGAAGCACCGCTAAGACACTCCTGGGTCTCCGTCCCAGAAGCCTTTGTAAGTGGAGTTCCAAGGAGCCCGTAAGGATGAGGTTGATGGTGTTTGTGCTGGCGCGTATGCCTCCAGCTCCTGTATCCCCTGCATTGTCTGGGAATCAAACAGACAGTTCCGACAGGAGTCAAGCAGCTCTGGGCTGCCAGGTGAAGGCAGCCTTGTTATCTAGGGATGGACAGGGGTCGGTCCACGCTCCACAAAGCACTTGGGGCGTTAGCGCAAGTGTTCCTTGCAGGGAAATCCTGCGTTTAAAGATCTTTGCAGATTCCTCTGCTGGGCAATCGCTTTGCCTCAAGCTCCCCTTTCTGTCCCTGCCGACGCCAAAGCCTTGCCAGCGTGTGACCTGCTCTCTGCCACCGGTTTGCGGTCCGATCGGTGCCGCGGACCCTTCTTTCAAGGACAGCGCTGCCAGCCTTTCCCTGCTGGCTCACACTGGGTAATTTCCTTCATTAAATTTTCAGTGACTGTACTTGTCTGCTGGTTAATCCACGCTGAGCACACGCTGCTGTGGGCACGGAGCACCGGCCGACCGGGAAGGTATTAGTGCTTCGTGCAGGCTGGAGGCTGGGTTTGGGGTTCACAGCTGTGAAGTTGCTCCTATCGGGGATGCCTAGGGCAGCCTTGGAAGGGAGCTGGCTGGGGCCTGCTCCCCCATGGACAGCTGGTGCTCCAGGAGCTCCCCATGCAGACGAGGGTAGATGGGGGTAGAGGCATAGGAGGTGCAGGGTAGGTGGGGATGGGTGCAGGATAAATTGGGCAGGAACCTAGGCCTGTTGCAAGCTAGAACACCTGCCCCCAGCGGGCCCCCCTTATCTGATGCCCTTGCCTTGGCGCGCGCTTGTAGAACCGTGTACTTGTCGAGAGGCAGATAAAATGGTCTTGTTGAACCGGGCCGCTTATCTCCGAGCGTGCAGCGAGCTGCCCCATCTGAAGACGAGCGGCGCTAATCTCGGCACCTCAGCTGAGCAATTAAAAGGGAGCTCGCCCAGCAGGAAGGCCCAGGCCAGTGGGTGCCGGGTGCCCAGTTCTGTCGGCCCGTTCCTTGTAAGACTTGGATTCCAGACCCTCGACCGTTTCAGCCTCCCTCCGCTTCGAAGACTTTTCAGTTTGTCAGCATCCTTCTTGGAACAGGATCCCTGAAGGCAGCCCTCTGAGAGAGGCCTGATGGGGGCTGAGGACTGGGGGGGGTGGGGCTAGGACTTGCCGAGGCTCGGATGCGATGCTTCTGTTCTGCAGCTCAAGATGGTGTTGGCCTTTTTCGCAGTAGTGTCCTGCTGCTGATTCCTGTTCTCCTGGCCGCCTCGATAACCCCCACATCCTTCTCGGCCGTGTCACTGTCTTCCCGGTTATCTTCCCTCTTGGTCAGTGCTCCCCAGCATCCGCCTGGGGGAGCCGAGACCAAAGACACCTGCAGGGCTTGAGCCAAAGCTAGGTCTGCAGAAATCCAGGCTGCATCCCTAACCACTAAGCTGTCCCTGCGCCCCGGAGGCCCTGCTGTTGGATGATGCACTTTCCCGTCTGCTCCTGTTGCTCCGTCCACTCCGGGCGGCGGCTGGTTTAATTGAGTGCCTCTTCATTTGTGCCCGTCGGCAAGAAGAACTGGTTGGTGAGTGAATGATGGCAGCGGGCAAGATCGGTGGCATGGGCTGAGCCGCAGGGACTTGCTGCTTAAGGGGCGAGGGGAAGATGTCCTCCAGACCTAGGGGGAGGGACTTTACGCAGGCAGAGCTGGGACGGAAGAGGCTCCACGGGTTGGCACGTTCTTTGCCTGGCGCCAGGGCGGCAACATATTGCAGG
The DNA here is from genome assembly GCA_003113815.1 of Sphenodon punctatus. Taxonomy (NCBI): domain Eukaryota; kingdom Metazoa; phylum Chordata; class Lepidosauria; order Sphenodontia; family Sphenodontidae; genus Sphenodon; species Sphenodon punctatus. The sequence goes on along the minus strand of QEPC01003896.1, from coordinate 289,279 downwards.
ACACTGAGGGGAGGCCCTTGCTAGTGGGTTTTTTCTACCCGGGGAGAAGGAGCGGCTCTGCCCCCAGTACTGGCTCCCTTGCAGGGCAGGCAGAGAGGGGCACACCCCCGAGGTAGGCAGGCTGCTTCCCTCACCCTCTTGTGTCCTCGGGTCAGGCTGTGCTTGTGCCGCACCCTCTGGCCCCAGTGGGGATTAAATCAGGACTGGCAAATGGCAGCAAACTTGGCTCCAGCCAGTAGGGGGCAGCACAGCGCCCAGCCTCCACAGACCCCATAGCAGACTGGCTTAGGGGGCAAGTGTGGGGATTGGCTTTGCCCAGTTACCCCCTTGCCCAACCCCCTCTCTCTGCTTGATGCTCCCCCTTTGCCTCAACTCCGAGACCCTCTCCTCTTCCCCCCCCAAAGGGTGTCGTGGGACAGGCATAGCGCTTCGCCTCCCCATGATGATCTAGGCTGGGGAGGTTCCCTTCCAACGCCAATGACGATTCTGAGGGAATTCTTTTCGAGCAAGTGCCTTCGTCTCGGAGGTCTCGACCCTTCCCTTTCAGGACACCGTCCCTCCCCTCACAAAGGGATGGGATAGATTCTCCACTGGCTAGATCCCCGAGGGACAGGGTAGAGTGTGTCCATTCACTCCATCTTCTTGGGATGGGGTGGGTTCCTCCTGCCCAGGAGAAGTTAAATCCTGGCTGGCTGTTTTTCTGCCAGACCCACCCCAGTTCAACCCTGGGCCCCATGCAGGAGCCCCTGAAGCAGAGCAGCGGCCCTGTCTGGCATTCAAACCCAAGAACGTTCACAATGAGATCTTTTCTCCGCAGCAGAGGCCAGGCCCTTGAGTTACTTCTGACTGAAAAACGGACAACCAGCTGGTGAGCGGGGATGGATTGGACACACACACACACACACACACACACACACACACACAGCATGATAATAACACACACACACTCAGAGCATGATAATAACCCCCCCCTGTTCCCCTCTCTCTGCTAACTGTAGCCGCTCTCCCTGGTGTCTGTGATATTATAAACCTATTAGGGCTCCACTCAGCTGTGCGAAAAGAGCCGAATGCTTAATGTGCTTCCCAAATTAACCACCCAGAGCTGAGACTGCACCCCCTTCAGCCCCCTTGCCAGGGGCTAGCCCTGTCCCAGTCATGCCTGTCTGCAGGGGAACACGGCCTGAGGGGAGACTTTGCTGACCAAAGGCTGGGGACCTGGGGATGGAGGGGCTGTGGAAAGGGCTGGTCCAGGGGGAGCTGCAACCCAGCCAATTTTCACCCAGACAGTTTGGGAGTTGGGGGGCAGGCTTTGTCTGGGGGTGACATGACCTGAATGTCAAATATTTGGAAATCAGTCTTGGGGGTGTCAGATCTATGGGGCTCTCTGGAGCAGGGGGGTGTTTGTTCTGTGGGGCTCTATGGACCTGAAAGGGGGCGGGGTCTGTTCTGTAGGCTGTTGGGATGTGTCTTCTATGGAGCTGGGGGCTGTCTATTCTGGGGTGTCTGTTCTATGGGGCTCTGTGGATCTGGGACAGAGGTGTCTGTTCTGTGGAGCTATGGAGGATGTCTGTTCTATGGGGCTGCAGAGGTGTCTGTTCTATGGGGCTCTGTGGAGCTGGGGGCAGAGG
>QEPC01003896.1:239561-287551 GCA_003113815.1 Sphenodon punctatus | reverse complement strand
ATATTTATGCATATTATGCATATTGTGGCTATTTTTCTCTGGGGAGCGGCTACCCGAATCCCGGGAGAGGACGCTGAAAGCCGAGTGCCAAACTGGTTTGGGATGGTTACACCTTTATGCCACATTACTCCGTTCTGGTGTGCTGCCATCGCAGACAGTTCCCGGCCGTTCCCAACCTCCATTTACTGCTGTGACACCTGCCCCTTTCCATCCTATCCCCGCAGCTGCCTTGTGTCTGTCTCACCCTAGACCGCCCCAAGCCCCCCGCTCCCATTGGATTTTCCTCTCTAATCGCTGGCATTTCAAGCGTTTATTGGAGGCTTCAAAAAGCCCCTTGGGCCTCATTCAGTACCAAGGGGGAAATTGAAATTTACGTCTCCATAGTAACAGCGCCATCTTCCCTCATGGTAGGCATTATCCCCACCCAGTTCATGACACACCCATAGACTGGACCGCCTAGGTCCCGCTGGGGAGAGAGCCAGGATTGTCAGCCTCTCACCAGATAGCTAAACTGAGGCACAGAGAGAAGGCTTGTGTTGAGCTGAGGAGAGAACCCAGGAGTCCTAGCCCCCACTGCCCTCCCACAGAACCCGGGAGTTCTGGCTTCCAACCCCCATTCTTTAACCCACTGGCCCCCACTCCTATCCCAGAAAACCCAGGACTCCTGGCTCCCAGCCCCCCACCCCCGCTCTAACCCACTAGCCCCCACTCCCCTCCAAGAGAGCCCAGGAGTTCTGGTTCCCACCCCCCTGCTCTAACCCCTTAACTCCCACTGCTAATGGGGTGCTGGGAAGAGGGTTGTATGTGTGGGTGAGTGACACCCATGCCTCCCTCCCCAGAGGGGGTGCATGCTGCTCAGCCCTGTTTATTTATTTTACAGCTGATTGGGCTTTACCGTAAATTGCTTTGCAGACGGCACTGGTCGCCGCCGGCCCTTTCCCAGAAAACGCAGCAGGACGTGACTGGAATACCCAGGCAGCACAAACCTCACCAGTGCCCCCCTCTGGGAGCTCTGCTCTTGCACCTGCAAAGTCTGGCCAAAGCAGAGGAGCATGGGACAAAACCCACCCACACGACTCTAACCCACTACCCTCACTCCCCTCCCGAAGAACCCAGGAGTCCTAGGTCCCAGCCCCCTGCTCTAACCCGCTAGCCCCCACTCCCCTCCCAGAGAACCCAGGAGTCCTGGCTCCCAGCCCCCCTGCTCTGCACCCACTAGCCCCCACTCCCTTCCCGGAGAACCCAGGAGTCCTGGCTCCCAGTCCCCCTGCTCTAATCCACTAGCCCCCCCTCCCAGAGAACCCAGGAGTCCTGGCTCCCAGCCCCCCTGCTCTAACCCACTAGCCTCCCCTCCCCTCCCAGAGAACCCAGGAGTCCTGGCTCCCAGTCCCCCTGCTCTAACCCACTAGCCCCCACTCCCCTCCCAGAGAACCCAGGAGTCCTGGCTCCCAGTCCCCCTGCTCTAACCCACTAGCTCTCTATCTTCCCTGAGTGACCCAGGGCCAGATTCCCCGAGCACGTTCCTTTAGGGCACTCGGTACCCAGTGTTGAGAGTAGCTAACCCCATCACTCCTCGTGGTTCCAACATGTCCCTTCCAGGAGGTGGGGTTGGGGGGCTTCGGCCTTGCTTTCCCAGGTGGCTCCCTCGCTTGGCATCGTTCTGGGTCTAATCCTGACTCTCAGGGCTTCCAAGCGTTCTCTCTGGGCTTCAGGTTAAGCTGTCAGTTCTCCCGATCAGTCCCCTCTTGTCCTGGTTGGCATGTGCTGGAGGATGGGAACTGGGGGCTGTATGGTATTAGCCAGACCCAGCTGCCAGGCAGGGGAGTCCTGGCTGCGGGCGGCAAGAGAGGACTGGAATCGGCAGCAGGGAAAGTCGCTGACTTCGGGGGCAGGAACTGCCCTGCCCGTCCCCGTTACCCCATTGCTGCCCCCCGCCTGGGGTGCCCATGTCCCATGAAGAGGGGGGAGTGAGACAGCATGAAGCCCTGACTGGCAGCAGCAGGGGACGTGGAAAGGGGTAGGGAATCCTGCACCTCCAGGGGGATCAGACGGAGTCTCCTTGTCCCTGGAGCCCCACTGCCTCCCATCTGCCTGTGCATCCCTGTGCCTCTGCCCCATTGAGCCTGCCTCCCCTTTCTTTTTTATTAGCCTGCCCAAAGTGACCTTTTAAATTTGCATAAATTTACATGAGCTGGCAAATGTGCAGATTTATGCTCTTCAACACTACGTTTTCTTCTCTGGGAAAGGACAAGCCTCGCGGCACCTTGTGACTGGAGGACTCGCCCTTTGGGGCAGCAGGCGGCTGTTGCATCCCTTGCTAAGCGTGTGTCCAGGCCAGGGCCTGGTGCAGCTGCCTCGGAGACGTGAGCGACCTTGAGAGCAGCGTGGAGGTCATGTGAATTGCCTTTGTTGCAGGCAGCCGCTCAAGCTGTTCTGATTCCCTCAGCCCCAGAGCGAGGCCTTGACCAACGGAAACAGGAAGACAGGGAATAAGACGGTAGCAGAATCAACAGCAGAAAACTCTTCCTAATCTTTCCTCCTTTAATTTAAGGCCATTCCCCTCCTTGGCAGCGAGAGGCCATCGCTCTGCTCATCGCTGCCTCTTACAGATTTGAAAACTAATCATCTTATCCCTTTTTATTACCCTTTTTAAGGCTAAACATTTCCACTTCTTTCCATCTCCGACAGACAGCGCTTCTGTTGATGCCAACTAAAATAGCATTGGCCTTTTTAGCTGCCGTGTCACATTGGAAGGAGCCCCCGGAACCGGGGGCCAGTTTTCCACTCCTTCAGTCGCTCCTCATTGGACTTTCCCGCCATCCCTTTTATCATCTTTGTTGCTCTTCTTAAAGTGCATTATTTCCCCATTTTTGTAGTAGCAGAACTAGAGGGGAATGAGAGGAACAAGCGTCGGGTCTTACACAAAGGAAGGTGCTTTTCACACAGTAACCTGTGCAACTCATGGCTGTGGGACAGCGTGAAGGGTAATGGGATTGCTAAGTTCAAATGAGGCTCACTCAAGCACTCAGGGAGACACACAAGGTTTCACACACTCGCAATATTATAACACTCAGGCTGGGAATCAAGAAGGACAGAAACAGGAATCAGACTTAGCTCTCGCAGGGGGCCAGCTTCTCAACGCTCTGATTACCGGCGCTGTGTGCCTCACAGAGCCAGAAGTAAAACTCCAGAGGGAGGGAGTAGTGGTGAATGTGTGGCGTGTGAGCCCTTTCCCCTTCCCGGGTTGTGTTTCCCCCTTCCCCGCCGGACTGAAAGCTTAAAAGCTTCCTGCCCCGCCCCCCTGTGTGCCTGTAGATGTGCGGAGTGCCGCGCTGCCGGCAGGCACGTTGTGTCAGCTGAGGTGGAGAAGACGGGCTCCGCAGCCTTGTCCTGTTCTCGGGTTGCCTTGGCAACCCGCTGCTGTGCCGGGACCTCCGGGGCTACCGCAGTTACTTCAGCTGCGGGTGGCACTGTAAGCCGAGCACCAGCGGCGGGAGCAGCCAAGTGGTGAGCCACACGGCCCCAGAGTCCTCCCCGGCCACCTCCCCGCAAGGCGGCTCTGACAGTATCCCCCCTTCGAACCCCCCGGCCAAAGGATCAACAAGGCCTGGGTTTTTCGGGGTGGCAATAGTAAAACAGGCGGAGGAGGCGAGCGGCGGAGACACAGAATGTGGGTTCCCAGGAACGTTCATCCAGGCCGTAGCCCTTCCAATCAATGAAGTAGTGGAGACGACCATGATGCTGTTTCGAATCTAGGATGGTTTTCACCTCATATTCGGGTCCGAGGTTCGACATGGCCACAGGGCCTGGTATGATGGATGGATCAGAAGGCGGCACGGCTTCTGCTTTCTTCAAGAGGGAAATGTGGAATGTGGGGTAGATTCAAAGCCGGGGTGGTAATTGTACCTTATAGGTCACCTCATTGACCTGCTTCAATATTGGATAAGGTCCAATGTATTTATAATCCAACTTGGACGATGGGCGTGCAGAGGCGTAGTGACAGCGATCGATCCATACAAAGTCTCCAGGTTTTAGGGATGGTGCTTGACGCCGGTGTTGATCCACTTTCTCTTTGTATCGTTGCCTTGAACTGCACGTTAAAGAAAGGCCTTGGCCGCTGCTTGAGTGTTGTGCACACCCACTGCTGGAACTTGTACAGACGGTATGTCTGGTGCTCCGATCTGTGGATGGAAACTGTATGTCACATAAAAGGGGAACTCCCCCAACAAGGCATTGGGCGCATTGTTGTGCACAAATTCAGTCATAGGCAGCCAGGTATACCAGTCATCCTGAAGATAATTGGTATAGCATTGAAGATATTGTTCCAGATTTTGGTTTACTCTCTCGACTTGCCCGTTGGCCTGGGGATGGTAAGCGGTGGTAGGTTTTAACTTAACCTGTAGGGCTGAGAATAAGGCTACCCAAAAACAGGAGATGAATTGGGACCCTCGGTCGCTCACGAGTTCTAAGGGCCACCCATGTAGTTTCACTATGTGACGGGTAATTAAGAGAGCTGTTAGTTGAGCTGTGGGTAGCCCTTTGCAGGCCACAAAGTGGGCCATTTTTGTAAAGTGGTCCACGACAACACAAATTGTATTATATTCCCGAGATGGGGGTAACTCCACTATAAAGTCTATACCTACTCACTGCCAGGGGCCTTGAGGCGAGGCAGCAAGTTGAAGGAGGCCTTCTGGGGCCCTTCGTGGGGGTCTTGGTGCGGGCACAGATGGCACAACTCTTTACGTATTGTCGTACATCCCAGGCAAGAGTAGGCTACCAGAAGGATCTCCTGATCAGGTTGTATGTGCGATCTTGTCCGGGGTGACCTGCGAGGGGAGCGTCATGATGGGACCACAAAATGTGTGGTTGGCAGGAAGGAGGAATGACAATAAGTTTGTCTTTCTTAAGGAGGCCGTGGTCGTTGATGTAGGATGGGTCATTGTTTGGATCGATTTCTTGTGCGGTGGCTTGCTTTATGTTCTCTAGCTGTAAGTACGTTCTGGCAAAGATTTTAGGGGACAATATGGGCCCTTGTAATGGCCTTGCCCATATTGCGACTCTCGTGATATCGAGATAACGCATCTGCTAGAACATTCAGTTTTCCGGGTCGATAAAGAATCACAAAAGAAAAACGAGTAAAAAAGAGAGCCCATCGGGCGTGCCGGGCATTGGCTGTTTGTGCCGTTTGGAGATAAGTAAGGTTTTTGTGATTGGTAATCACGGTCACTGGATGTTCTGCACCCTCCAGGTAATGTCGCCAGGTCTCGAAGGCGGCTTTAATGACCAGAAGTTCCCGATCAAATATTGTGTAATTTTGCTCTGCTGGAGTGAGCTGTCAGGAGTAGTATGTGCATGGTAACACTCTTTTCTCGTTTTCCACCTCTTGCAATACCGCTCCAATAGCACCATTTGAGGCATCTGCTTCCATGTGAAATGGCTTTTGGAAGTGGGGTGTTGCAATATAGGTGCTGTAGTGAATGCTTCTTTTAAATAGTCGAAGCTATGTTGTTGTTCTGGTCCCCAGGTGTACTCTTGATTTTTCTTTAACAATCATGTTAGAGGGGTCGTGATCTCCGCATAATTCGGGATATAATGGCGATAATAATTCGTGCTGCCGAGAAACCGTTGTAGGGGCTTCACCGCCTTTGGTGGAGGCCAGCGTTGAATGGCTTTGACTTTTTGCGCATCCATTTCTATTCCCGAGGGGCTAATCACGAAACCTAAAAGGTCCACTGTGGTGATGTGGAAAGCACATTTTTCAAGTTTCCAGTACAGTTTATAGGTGTGTAGTCGTTGTAGCACCTGATTTACGTGAGTCACGTGTTGATGTGTTGAGGTAGAGTAAATCAAAATATCATAGAGATATGCGATTACGAAAATGTCTCGAAGGATATCATTGATGAAGTGCTGGAAGGTGACCGGCGCGTCGGCCAAACGGAACGACATGACCAAGTATGCAAAGTGTCCGTAACGGGTCTGGAAGGCGGTCTTCCATTCATCGCCTTCCCGGACTCTCACCAAATTATATGCTCCTCATAGGTCCAATTTTGTGAAGATATTCGCCCCTTGAAGGCGGTTCAAGAGTTCAGGAATAAGGGGCAGTGGGTACCCATTCTTAACAGTAATAGCATTGAGACCCCAGTAATCTATACAGGGTCTGAGTCCCCCATCCTTTTTTGGTACAAAGAAGATGGGGGCTCCGGCGGGGGAGCAAGAGTGTCGGATAAACCCATTTTGTAAACTCTCCTCCAAATAGAGGCGAAGTGCTTCCAACTCCGGGGTAGACAAGGCGTAGATTCGCCCAAATGGAGGTTCCTTACCTGGTTGCAGGTCAATTGGGCAATCGTACGACTGGTGAGGAGGTAATTCCATGGCTTGTGTCTTACTAAAAACGTCTGCGTACTCCAGGTAGTCCTTGGGTATTTTCGGGATGTCTTTGATAGCGCTCCCACAGAAGGTTTGGGTGGTATTCAGGCTTGGCTTAAGCTGATGGCACCTTCGGGCACAATAACTAGAGGTTAGCTGAAGTCCATGAGATTCGTGGGTTATATTCAAATTCCCTGAGGCTCCGGAATCTATAAGGGCCCACACTACAAGGGGCCTGTTGTACTTGATGGTCAGGGTTATGGGAATCCGAAGCTGAGTCTGCGGATTGGCAAGGACTGAGGGAATGTGCTTTATGTCCAGGCCGGCCCCTGTCCGTCCTGGACTTTGGAGTTTCCCTGCTCCTTCCATTGAACCGATAAGAGGGGGCACTCATAAACAAAGTGGGAGGGGTCCCCACAGTAGTAGCAGGCTCTAGATTTCCGTCTCCGGTCTTGTTCCTCTGCCGTTAAAGGGCCACGAGAGGCCCCCAACTGCATAGGCTCGGGATCAGGACTCTTAGTTCCCTCAGCTATAGGGGTTGGCACCAAGGGAGCTCTAGGCAAGTAAGGTCTAGTCTCTTGCCTCTTTTCCCCTGCGTCTTTCTGCTAAGCGATCGTCTATCTGAAGAGCGAGGGTGGCCAATTTTCCCCATGTATCAGGCAGTACCGTATAGGCGAGCTGATCTTTTAGTTCCTTGCTTCCTAAAAAGCACCTTCAAGACTTCATTGGGCCACTGTGAATCCAGGGCCAAGTGCTGGAAATGCATACGGTATTCCAGCAGACCCCCTTTTCCCTGTTTAAGGGACATGATCGCAGCTTCAGCATCCTTTACCCAATGAGGATGATCGAATCAAAATGTGAACTCTCTAAGAAAGCCCGTATAGTTAGACAGCAAGGGGCTGTTACTCTTCAATAAATTTGTGGCCCGATTGAGGGCAATTCCCCCCAGGTTCCCAATAACCTTTAGCATGTCAGTTGAGGAGGTGACTGGCTGCATAGTAAAATTTAGTTTACATAACGCCAAAAATCTTTGAAACATTCATCGATTCCTTACAAATGTATCAATCTTGGAGCCCTTGGGTTCTCGAGCAGCCCCCAGGCCACCAGGTGGAGGGGCTTGTGGCGCCTCGGGAACTGCTGCGGGGGGCAGCCACCCAGGCCCCGCCCCGCTCTGAGCCCCAGCTACTGCTGAAGCCAATTCAGTGTGCTTGGTCTGCAGATCCTTCATTTCCATGGCCAGCATTTGCACCGCCCTTACTAAATCACCTACTACTTTAGCGATATCCATTACCCTGTCACTGAAGGGTGGGGAAGAGGGCTGGTAATTCTGTCATGGGGAAGGGGGGTGGGGAGAACAGGGAAGGGGGGGACAAAAGTACACAGGGAGCACCCACACACAGATGGAGACCTCCTGGTCCCGCTCTGCAAGGGTATACTGTCACTTTGCGTTGTACACATCTCTTGCTTTCTTGGGGATCTTGGATATCACTAGATTAATCCACAAGTCATCTGGAATCTGTTCTCGTTGAAACATGTGCTGGGCAGTGGTGAAAAATGTATCAATGCATTCACTTTCTTGGTATAGGGGCAGAAGTGCTGAACAGTCTCTGATCAGCTGTCTCCTGTCTTTCTTGGTTGCTTCCAGAGGGTATTGTGGGCAGGATTCCTGCGTCTTTCTGTGCTTTCAGGAGTGCAAGTTGATGCTGTCTCTTTCTTTTTCCTTGGCTCTCATTTTCTCGAGGTCCAGCTGCACTTCTAGTTTCTTTTCATTTTCTCTCTCCTCCTTTTCCATTTTTAACTGCTCCAGTTTGAGTCTGGCGAGCTCAACTTCATTGTTCAAGCCCTGCCCCTGGCCATCCCCAGATGTGCCAGGTCCTGGTTGCTGGTTAGGTGGGGTCCTTGGAGGGGGGTTTTGCACAGCCGCTCCTCCCCCATCTGTTCATTCTTGTTCATCTTGAATTCTCTTATCAGCTGCCTCAGTTGCTTTTTAGTTTTCCCCTCTATCTGGAGGTGTCTGGCCTGCGCCTCATTTCCCAATTCTGGCTTCAAGAGCTTGGAGAAACGCTTTGGCAGCCCTATTTTGATATCTGTCCCTGACACCCAAAATAAAAACTAAAATAACAAACTGCCACTCTGTTCCAAGATTTGCTTATTTTCTCTGAGCTGAGTTCCAGACGGTCTCTGGCAACTCACTCTCTCCAGATATGGGATTTACTCCCCTCAGAGGATTCCAGTCGCCTGGCTATCTTCCTCTACATTCTACACATTGGTTCACAAACTGAGCGTAACCCTTCTCGTTGGGTGCCACTGTCATGGGTTGGAAGGTCCGCACCCCCACTTTACTGGGTTTGTGTGACTCAGTTTCCCTCGCTTACAGCCCACTTGAATCAGTTTTTCTCTCTGAGTGATTCAGTCCTGAAGCAGGGACAACACCTTTGCTACCCAAGGGCCCGATCCTTCCCGTTTACAGACTCTTTATTCTCTGGGTTTGCGAGAGTTTGGAAACTCAAGTTGCTTGTTATGTTTCCAGTGTTAGACACAGACACTTCTTTGTAAAGATAATAAGACAGTTTATTGATTACATAAGCAAGATAGTTGATACAGAGTGGTAGCTAGAAATTAAAGGTAAATATAACGCATTCCTAATCTATACTTGTTGAGTTCCTAGATTAGAATCTTACCCTACCAAGGTCCATAAGTTCTGGTCCATTCTCAGTCAGAGATGTAGGTGACTGGGTGCTGGTTCTTAGAGAGTTTAAATCAAAGTCCCCTCTCTCAGTTCATGGCTTGGATCAGCCATCCTGGCTGCAAGATGTTGAGTGAGTTCCCAAGAGTCACTGTTCCCCTATGGGGTACAACTCCTTATATCTTTGGGGGTAAACCCCTTGTATCTTCTCAAGGCTTCTAGAATTCCTTTTGTTCTCTCTATCAGCTTTCTGTGTCTGCTTGCACGTAGGCAATGGCTGCCTGAAATAGCATTTAAATGTCTGGCTATCCGTCTGGGGTGAATCCACGCTCTTTATCTTTTTCCATTTCCTGGAGTTTCGTCAGTGTTACGGTACATGGTTCGAGTTTTACAGGTCTCAGTTGTAACATTACATACATGTTGAACCTTTTGCTTTACATATTTACTAGGCTTGTAGCCTACGTGTAGGCCAGTATCACACGTGTGTGACCCTATGTTCCTTTGTGACATATACCTGGGAAATAAGCATGTCAGGATAGGGTGATGGCCTTTAGATCCCAAAGAGATCAGGCCGCTATCATCATTGGGCACAGAGCGAGCTCCGTGAAGGGAGCGGGGAATTGCAGGGAAGGGGAGCTGGGTTTGGGGGGTGAGGATAAGGGATAGGGCTTTCAGTCCGGCAGGGAAGGGGGAAACACAACCCAGGAAGGGGAAAGGGCTCACACGCCACACGTTCACCACCACTCACTCACTCACTCACTCACTCAGGGAGACACACGAGGTTTCACACACTCGCAATATTATAACGCTCAAGCTGGGAATCAGGAAGGACAGAAACAGGAATCACACTTAGCTCTCGCAGGGGGCCAGCTTCTCAACGCTCTGATTACCGGCGCTGTGTGCCTCACAGCACCGGGGAGTTAAGTTTCCTGCCCTGCCCCCCTGCGTGCCTGTAAACGCGCGGAGCACTGCACCGCCGGCAGGCCCGTTGTGTCAGCTGATGCGGAAGGGACGGGCTCCGCAACATCGTCCTGTTCTCGGGTTGCCCTGGCAACCCGCTGCTGTGCCGGGACCGCTGCGGGTGGCACTGTAAGCCGAGCGCCAGCGGGGGGAGCAGCCAAGCAGCCAGCCACACAGCCCCAGAGACCCCCCCGTCCACCTCCCCACAAGGCGGCTCTGATGGGCCAGCAATGGCTATTAGTTAAAGTGGTTTGGGAGGTTCCCTGAGTGTTTATAAGCCTCTGGGGTGAGTTGATTCATAATGGCTCTGGTTTTCTACACTTCCCCATCAGAGACAGGCTACTGGTCTGGCAGGAGCCATGTTGTGCAGAGGTTTCATAGTTCTGTGCTAGTGTCTGGTTCTTGCTATGCGGGTACGGTAGGCCACGCACCCATTGCTCGGGTCTGGCTGCCGGCTCTGGTGTGTGTGATTGTCTCTTGGGCAGGCTTTGATGTGACAGCACGGCTGCCCTAGGCTGGTGGTAAGCGGCTGGTTTGGATTCACTGAGGCATCGGCGCCAGAGTGGGAGGAACAGGCTAGGGCTGAAACAAAATTTGTCAAAGTGGGAAATCTCGTCAAAATCCCGGTTCCCGATACCGTCTCAGTCAAATTGAGAACCTCTCGGTAATGTGTTGACCAACATTTTGTTTCTTGATTTATTGACTTTCCTTTTACCAGGATCCCACTTACCGCGTTGACGTCTATTTCAGATCCTGAGAGGTAATACTGACACAGTTCTGCATTTCTTGCATTCTGTTTCCCCGTGGATTTCCTTGTCACTCATTGGCTGGTACGCAGATTCCTTTGCTAATCTGCAATCTAATTGCACATTGGTCAAAGCAAAGGGAACAACACAGAACAACCATTCTGACGGAAGGCGCTGGAGTGGAGGTTGAGGGGTGGGCTGTTGGCACAGCGATTGGCTGAGAAATGCGGAAACAACAACCCCAGAACTAAAGCGTTCCCCTCAGCAATGCGGTAATCGGTAAATGAATGGCACGCGGTAAGCAGAAAGTCGGTAAATCGGGATGGTATCTCGCAGCGTTGCGAGAATCAAGAAATCGCATCAGTATCAAGAAACGGTGGGGAAATAGAAGCTGATTCCCGAGAGGGTGAAATTTCTTGCAAGCAGCAATTAAGCTGTTCGTCTCAGCCTACAACAGGCCCAGCTGTTCTTTGACGGAGCTACTGAGCTGTCTGCTGGGAAGCCATGCGTCGGTTGGGGGGATGAGTCTTCTCTCTGCCGGCGACTGGTCTGCAGCAGAGCTCCCAGTAGCTCCGGCGTCGTGGGAGTGGGACTACCCTGCTTTTGTGGGAAAATCCAGTGGTCCTGCCCGGCTTCTGGAGGCAGCTGCAGTCAGAACCCTCTGGCTTCCAACGCCAGAGGTCCAGGGTGTTGGAAGCCGCCTCACCCCCCAGCAGAGTTGGGCTACCACCATCACCGGGAGGGGAACCAGTAGATGGGGCAGGAGCAAGAGAGGGGTGGGGCTTATAGGTTGAGGGTGGGGCTTGTTGAGTAAGAAGGTGGGGCGTATGTCCCCCTCTGGACACTTGACATTGTTGAGAAGCATATTGCAGAGATGTGAGTGGAGTGGGCACAGCCCCACCCTGCCCCCAGAGCCGGCTCTCCAGAGCTGCCCCAGCCACATGCCAATAGCAGCTCTGCTCCTTGCAATCTTGCCAAGCTGACTGCTAGTGGCATATGTAACCAGGAACTGGGGTTCACTCTGATACTGCGCTGCACCTCCAAACCCATCCATGACTTGGTTTCCCTGCACGGGGCTACTGCTGTCTTGCACTGTTGCAAGGGTGTGCATTGGGCCAAACCCACAGAGCCAGACCTTCAAGTACAAGCTAAGTGCAAGTCAAACAAGGAAAATTGATCCAGAGTTACAGACAGTTGCTACCAGAAGCAAACATTTAGACAACACAGTTCCCTGCAGTATAATTCTTACCCTCAAAGCCTAAACCCAGTGTAAGGAATTTTGGAATGTTCCCTTGCTCCCCACTACGAGCCTGGGTTTTTCTTTTGCCACCTCAGTTACCTTGGCATGAGTGGAAGGGTGCTTGGGGGTGAGCCCCTCTGGGCTCTGCCCCGATAGTGTCTGACTGTAGCAGTGGGGGTGCACGCCTCCTCCCCCCAAACACATTGGCAGACCCTGTCTCAGAGGCAGCAGCTGTATGTGGGAGTGTCCCCCACCCCCTACCCAGTGCGGTGTCTCAGAGAGGCTCCCTCCCCCTGAGTTTCCCTAGTGCCCCGCAGCCCCTCTGATTAGGATGATTTCCCCACGTGCCAAACCTCTGGCTGCTGGGTCCAAAACTGTGGCTTTCCTGCCTCCCACCCCCCACACATGCCAGTCCTACCTCATAGATGGCACCTGGCTGCCCCAGAATGGAGGAGAGAGTGGCTCCCAGGGAATGTCTGGGTGTGGTGCCCTCTCCGTCCCTCTCCCTCCTTGTGCCTCAGTTTCCCCACCTGTAGCATTGAGGGGGGGCATCCGGCTGCAGGGGTGTGTGTGCTCATGTTCCCTGGAGGAGGGGGCACAGGATTAGCAGGATCCCTAGCGTGGTGCTGCATCTGTCAGCGTGAGCAGGGGGTGGAGTGGGAGGGTCATTTTTACAAGCCCCCTTGCGTGTCCCAGCTGCAAACCCCATAAACGCGGGCGTGTGCGTGTTGAATCCCTGACCCCCAGGAGTTGGCAGAGGGCCTGTTTCCGAGTCTGCACAGTCCTGCTCAGGGGTAGGGACTGGTTTGGAAGCAGGCTCCCTTCAGTTTCTCTCCCTGCCGCTGTGTGTGAAACTTGCCAGTTGGCTGAGGGTAGGTACAGCCGGTGGCACCTGCTGTTGCTGCCTGTCCATCTGGCTGGGCTGTGGTGGGATCCCAGTGTCTCTGGCAATAGGCTGGGGTCGTTCTTCTAGGGCAGTTGTACAGGTGTTTACAATGAGGGAGGGGCGTAGCTTGGTTGTGATGGGAGTCACGTGTCTGGCTATGGGGTGAGTGGGTGTGACTGGGACTGTAGCATGGGTATCTATAGCAATGGGGAAGCGGCGTGTGCTGCTGAGGCTGTACTACAGGTGGCCAGGGTTACAGCGCAGGCTGGGGTGGGAGTCAGGGCTTTTGGGACAACGGGTGTGCGTGTAGCTGGGATGTGGTGCAAGGCACAGGTGACTAGCAACAGGATGTGGGGGTGGCTGGGGGTGTAGCACTGGTGTCTATGGCAACAGCATGTCCGTGGGCTGTGGTGTAAGTCAGTTGTCTATGGCAACGGGTGGGTGGGGTGTGACTCGGACGGTTGCACAGCCATTTATGGCGCTGTGTGTGTTATTGGAACTGTAATGCAGGGGTATGTGGCAGTGGGGGTGCTGGACGGTTGTGCAAGGCAGAGGTCTATGGTAATGCGTGGGGGTGCATGACTGGGACTAGTGCAGGTGTGTGTGGCAGTAGGGGGTGCGTGTGTAGCTGGGTGGTGGTACGAGGTAGGCGTCTATGGCAACCGGTGTGGGAGTGTGCGACTAGGAGTATAGCACTGTCTCTACAGCAACAGTGAAGGGGTTGCATGGTGGGGGCTGTAGTGCAGGTGTCTACACCAAAGTGTGTGTGTGTGTGTGCGCGCGCGCAGCTAGGACTGTAGACTGGGGTGTGTGCCCATGGATGCCCATCTGTGGGTGCTGCCACCTGTCCTGAGGCCATGGCGCTAAATGTAACGCTCGGCAAGGGATTGTGTCCTAAGGGGGGGGCACTGTGACCCCTACCTATTGCTCATCCCCCCCCATTGCCTGTCCTTACTCCTCCCCCAGTGTGCTGTGGGGGAGGGGGCCCACGCCACTACGACCCCTACTCCTGGTTCTGTTCCGCAAATTCACATGAGGAGGGAGATTCCCAGCACCCACCCACCCCTGTCCACTACCCCTGTCCCAGTGGTGGTGACTGAGGGCATCCTGGTCTCTCGATAGCGGTGGCGCGTGCCCTCCGGCCGTACCCAAGGCTGCTCACCCTATGCCGGAGAGAGAACCAGGCGACCCTAAAATCCATTCCAATTACGCGCTGCAGGAAGCTATTGACGACTGGAGTTTATCAATACAGGACTGGGAGCGTTGTGCTTGTCAAGGTCGCCGTGCAGGCTGCCCCTGCAGCAACTAGCTCCATAAGCTGCCCCTCCCAGCAGGGCTCGGTGCTGAACCTTCCCCCTCTCTCTGGGCCTGGCTTTTCGGCAGGGAGGGCTGCCTGCGTATGCCAAACCAATGCTTTGCTTGCAAGGACCGGCAACGGGAGCGTGTGCCTCAGCAGCTGGAGCTAAAGGGGCAGGCGGCTCAGGGAGCTGCGGTGGGGGGGGTTAGTGGGTTGTTCTAGACCTCCGCAAATTCAAATTCAGGGCTGGATCTGTAGCCAACACAGGGCAGTACGCCTCAGAACAACCAAGAGCAATTGCTACACATTTTAGTCAACAAGGAGCTGATGGGATGTGTGACTGGGGGGCAACCAGGAGGCGCACACAGCCCCCACCCCATGCTGGTAACCCTTCCTCTGCCTCACCATTGCTGCTTGCAGACGGAGAGGGCTCTGGCTGGTATATCTGTGGATGCTGCCCGCTATCCTGAGGCGTGTGTGAACACCTGTTAAGAGATCCCCTTGCTGCGGGAACACCCAGACTCAGCCTCTGCTGATCATTCCCATGGCACTAAATGTAACGCTCTCGGCAAGGGATTGTGTCCTAAGGGGGGACCCCTCCCTATTGTTCATGCCCCCCCCCCTTTGCTTGTCCTTACTCCTCCTCTGGTGTGCTGTTGGGGGGTGGGGGGCAGGGAGTGAGAGGCACAAATTGGGACGGGGGGGCGGAAGGAAAGCAGGGTGCCTGCGTAACGCTGCCCCCTGCTCAAATCTCACATTCCCCATCCCTGCCCCATGGTGTGTATCCCCCCTGCTGGGAAGCATACAGAGCCAGGGTGCGGGGTGACAGGGAACCCTTGTCTCCAGGGACACATGGCTGTGGGGGTGGGGGGCTCACACCACTACGGCCCCCCTACTCCTGATTGTTTTTCGCAAATTCGTATAAGGAGGGAGATTCCCAGCCCCCTTCCCTCCCCAAACCCTGTAGCATCGTGCCGGATTCCTGCCATTTGCTGCTGCTCAGCTGCAGGTAACTAACTGGCATTGCCAGGTTATTGCCCGTGTCTGCCAGTTCTGATTAGCACTAATGGGGAGGAGCAGAGCCAGGCAGATGCGCCGGCAGGAAGCGGCCTCTGCAGCTGGCGCACTTGATTTCTTAATCATCTCTTGATTGGGTTTGAAGCGGCCCCCGTTCGGCAGGATCCTGGCCGGTTCAACCACACGGCCCACCCTCCGATTGCCGGGATAAACTGCAAATGTGGGTGCCCCTGGCAAGTCAGAAGTGCCCACCCCCTCGCAATACATATTTATTTATTTTGGCAGTCTTATATTCCACACCCTCCTGCTCACACGGCAGTTCGGGGCGGCTCACAGTCCATAAATATAAAAATACAATTATATATATATATATATATATATATAAAACACCATAAAATGACATATATAAAATCTTAGTAAAAGCACGGAAATAAGAAAACCCTCCCTCGTCCCCGTCTTCCCCCACCAAAGGCCCGGCGCAACAGCCAGGTCTGACACTGTCTTCGGCAAGAGGGGAGGTGCGGGACCAGGCGGGTCTCCGTCGGGAGGGAATGCCACAGCCTGCGTGCGGACAGCGAGAACGCCCTCCCCATCGTCGCCACCCGGGAAACCTCAGGGGAGCTCGAGTTGGGTGCCCCCGGTCGACCACAGGGGCTGCTCCAGGGCGTGAGGCGATCCTGCAGGTAAGCAGGGCCCAGACCATTTAGGGCTTTATAGGTCAACACCAACAGCTTCAATCGGGCCCGGAAGACACTAGGCAGCCAGTGCCGAGAATGGAGCACCGGTGTGATGTGCTCATGGCGACCCGTCCCCCGTAAGGAAATGGGCCGCCGCGTTCTGCACCAGCTGCAGCCTCCGAACTGTCGCCACGGGTAGCCCCACGTAGAGTGCGTTACAACAGAGGTGTAGAGGCAACGTTTCCCCAACAGGCGACTCAGGGTGTCGGTCCAAAATTCCTAGGTTAGGAGGGCGGGGCGTGCCATCATGGGGTTTCCCAGCACTGAGCCCCAGATCAGCAGGGACACGCCTGTCGTAGAGAAACGAAATCCTTCCTCTGGGTGCTGCCAAGGATTCCTTGGCGGCTCCTCTGGGATGGGAAGATCAGGGGCCCGTAGAAGGGTCCTTCCCCGGCTCCTGACCTGTCCCAAGGCCGGTTCTGTGGCTGCTTCCTCCTGTGGGACACAGGGGGGTGGGGGTGGTGCGGAGATGGATGCAGCGGTTGGGCTGAAGGTGGCTGCGTGCTAGCTGCACGGCGGGACGCACCCTGCAGCAGTCCCAGAGGGTGGTGCCCAGCGAGCCACTCTTCACCGATCCACCAGTTCTGGGGCCCTGTGGGGAGAAAGTTGCCGGAGCTGCGAACGGCCTCAGCAGCAGTCTGGAAGTGGCTGCTTGTGGGCCCATGGGGCCAGGCCTGGACTCGAGGGAGATCTCTTTGGGGGCTTCCCATCTCAAGATCTCGGAGCAGGCAATGGGGCGATGATCAACCCTATTTTAGAGAGGCTGAATTAGATGCTTCCACAAGATCCTTGGAGGTCAGGGTGGAGCCGGGATTAGAACCAACTCCCAGCTCAGTGCTCCGACCCCCCGGCCTTCCCAGGCAACAGCCCCTCGACAAACAGAGCGGTCCACAAGCCTCCTACTTTGCGGAGTCCTCGTGCAGCAAACAATGCCTTCCTCCAAAATAAGGGGTGCCCGTTCTATGGGGATGTGGGGTCTGAAATAAGGGACACTCGTTCTGCTCTGTGGGGCAGAGGGGTCTGAAATAAGGGGTGCCTGTTATGTTCTATGGAGTCTGAAATAAGGGATGCCCAGTCTGTTCTACGGGTCTGTGGGGTTTGAAATAAAGGATATGTGGCCACCCTAATTCCACCCCCACCCCCCAAACTGTGGCTGTGTGTGCAGCCCCCATGTTTGGGAACGCAAGTGGTTTTCGTGGGCAGTGCAGGCCTCGGTGTTGCTAAGAGACGCTGCGGCCGATCCGCCCCTGAGGCGTCTGCTTGCCAAGGTCACTGGGTCCGTGAGAAACCCCCAGAAGGTGCGACTTGTGGACAGGAAGTGGTTGCTGCAGCTGTCTGCATGCAGCTGCTGGAGTGAATAGCTCCAGGCAGCTCCAAGCAGCAGCTTGGGGACAGGAGCTGGTTTGAAGAGCAAGGCCTTGTCTCAGCCTTAGCAGAGGGGACGCAGCCCCTCGATCCTGTGTATGGGTCCCTGCTTGGCCTACTGGTTCCTCCCTCTCTGGGCTGGTGGCCTTGACTGACAGGTTCTGATTATGTTGGCCTCTGGCGCAGGCCCAGCCAGTCTGGAAACAGGCATTAGGAAGCTGTCTGTTTGATTTGCGGCGGCACGTAAAGTGCCCTTGAAGCCTCATTGCTGCCGTAATGGCTGTGACAGCTGGGCTCCCGGTGAGCCTGGCTGCAGGAGCTGGTGAAACAATTGGCCTGCTGAGAATGGCGGTTTCGAAGGGCCCTCCTTTGTCCCAATGTGGGTTTCAAGGGACCCCTCAGCCAAGCAGGTGGCCTTGTATGGCACTCATCACCTAGTACACCAAACTGGGCTGCTACCTCCTGCCCCCTTTTGAGCCCCTCAGCTGCTTCCTTAGATGCTGGGGTCTTTTTCTTGGTGGTGGGGAGGATGGGGGGTTCATCAAGAGTGTCCCTTGCCATCCTGGTTTTGTACAGCCTTGGGGGCGCTGCTGGCTTGGAGGGAGATTCAGGGTGGTAATCACAGGGGTGGAGGTGCTGCTCCAGCTCAATGAGATTGGTTTGTTGATAAACTAGTGCAAAACACTGCACCCTGGTTGGTGCCTTTGCCATGATCTTGCTCCCACAGGGTCATTTAGTAAAGGGATTGGTCACTGCAGGGAAGCATCAAAGCTGATTGGCTGTTGCATGGTTGGGGTGGGGGGGAGAGACGGACCTTGAAGCTTATTGGTCACTCACTGCAAGGGGAGAAGTTGAACCCTGAGGCTGATGGGTGTCTGTGAGAGGAGGGTGCTGAAGATGATTGGCGACTGCAAGGGTAGAGCCCTAAGGCTGATTGGTGGTTGCAGGGGTTGCGGCTGATTGGGCGCTGGAAGGGGAGAGTGCTGAAGCTGACTGGTTGCTGCATGGGTGGTGGGAGAAGTCTTGAAACTGATTGGCTACTCAGGGGAAGGAGAGCCTTGGAGCTGATTGGCCTCTGGGAGGAGGAGCAGGACTGCCATTCTGCATAGGGTGTGTGCTCGGGGTGTGTGGTGTGCTCCATTATGTCCGGGCGACTGGCAGGCTAGGGCTGCAGGGGGTACGTGGCCTGCTCTCACCTGTCTTGTGCCTTCCAGCCCTCTTGGGTCCTGGTCCTGCGAGGAATCATGCCTAGCGCCCGGGTCTGTAGGATCGGTCCCCGTGAGGGCTTTGGGACTTGCTGAGCGTGATCCCTCGCCCCCCCTCCCATCTATCCCCCCCTCCCCCCGCGCACTGCTCTCTCTGGGAACGTCACTGCCACTCACGCAGACTGTCAGTCACCGCTTTCCAGCTGCTTTTAAAGGCCAAATCTCAGCCCGGGATTTAAGGGTCTGTGGAAACGGGTTTCTTGAGCAGCTGAGTGATGTTTGTCTGAGCAGGGACGGGGTGAAGCGAAATTAGCCATTTCACTGTGCCGTAAAACCTCCTTGCTGCCCGCTTGTGTGGATAACGATGGTGGGTGGCTGGCTGCCTGGGGACATTTCTCCCATAGCTAGGGCTTAGGACAGAGAGGCAAGAGCCAAATGCAACTGCCCCGTTTCCAGTTCCTAGATCTGGCCCGTGGATCCACCTCATCCCCTTGAACACTGAAGGCGCGCATTCGGGGGAACGCAGCAGAGGTAATGGCGTGTTGGGGGTAGTGGCCAGATCCATGATCTGGTCCCTCCCCTCCCCCTGTTCTGAGCATCCACCCAACCATGTCGTCTTCCAGTGTGTCTTTCCCACACATCTCTTTGTCTCCCCGCCATATCTTTCTGCAGGGGTTGTAGCAGGAGTATTAAATAGGAGAATTTGGGATGAGGCAGGTCACTGGCTCTTCGTATTTTTGGCAATTGGCAGTGTGGTTCCCAGACACCTACGTTCCTCCCACCCCAACCTAGGTTTTGCCCGCTGGCATCTAGCACAACTTGATTTGTGTCTCCGAGAGTCCATTCACATGACATAACACTCTTTTCAAGTGGGGAGTGGCCCCCTTTAGAGTGTCATGTGAAATCCTTACACCTCCCCGTGCTTCGTTGTGACCCCGTGTTCTCTGCCAACTGATTCTGGCTCTTACCAAGTAGCAATGGTGGTTGTGTGAATTTATTAACCCGGAGCAAAGCTTCAGTCCTTGATGCGTCATTTCCTGTTTCTACCTCTGAGTGACCATAGAGGGCTGGCCAGAGAGTCCTAGAGTAGGGGCTTCTTCCTCCAATTCAGGCTACTTTGGAAATATTGCATGCAGGGCTATCCCAAGGGCATCCCTCTGTGCCCTCTGCATTGTGGGGAATGCCATAGGAGAGATCTGAAACGCTGGAACTCCGTAGCTGGGTGAATGCATTTGTTACAGGGCAAATCAAATCCAGACTAAGGCGATGTTCCAATGAGCACTTCATTCACTCCTGAAGTGTTCACATGAACGGAGCGCTAAACAGACATAATTCGGGAGTAGGACAAGAAACAGGTACTCCTGAAAAGCCAGGAGTACATACTCCTTACCAGCAAGAGGAGTAAGTGGAGACCACGATTGTGATCATTAGATCCCAACTAGTGGGGAAATAGATGCAGCATTACTTTGATTTACACTGTTCTGAATGCTACCAAAGTTGAGTAGTTCACTTCTATTTAATTAAGTCAGAGTAGTTCGTTTCTGTTGGCGAGGGGCGCGTGACCTTGAGAGTGTCCCAGCCTCCTTCCTCAGGCTGCAACCAGAAGTGAATTCAATCCGTAGGGCTGGAGCCTGGTCAGCATGGGATAATGAAGGAGCCATTTCAGTGGACACGGTGAGGCACTGTTTGGAAAAGGCTGGAGCAATTGACGTGGCATCTAAATGGTAAGGACCTGGTGGAGACCGTAGGCTTTCCATGGGCAGGGCCAGATTGCGGGGCAGGGGCTGGAGGTGTGAGCTCGCCCCCGCTCACATAGGAATGCCTGACCGACACACTAGATAACCCATTAGAAGAAGGGAAGTTAATTGCAAATGATCCATTCAACATAATTTCAGAGGCCGGGCATTGCAGGCTGGTATGTTGTGCATATGATGATATTTTTCATTTATTTAGGCGTCCCATGTCTTGCTTGCTAGGATCCCCCCTCCCCCGCCCCGTAGGGCCGCGCAGTCTGCACGTGCCCCAATCCGGTCCTGTCCACTGGAGCAGAGAAGAGTGGGTTGGTTGCAGACTCTTGTAGTAAGTCACGAAGGCAGAGGGTCTGAGCCTGTCCTCGCTGAGGTCAATGGCTCAGCTCCCCTTGACTTTCAGGCATGAGGATTGCAGTCCAAGGCTGCTTACTCTTGAGATTACTTGAAAGTAAGTGTTCTCACTCCACCAGTAAGAGTCCGTCTGAACTACATTGTGTTCACATGGGCACATTAGATCTGGGTTAAGTAACCCCCACCCCCCCCTGTCTTCTCACAAGCAGGGGTTAACTAGCTCTGCCCTCCTCCCCTCCCCCCCCACTTGGGAACTTGCAAAGGGGGTGGGGGCTAAAATAACACAGAGCCAGCGAGACAGAGATGCTGGGTGAGGGACACCCAAAGGAGGAAGGACTGAGGGTTGCTGGGACGGTGGAGGACTACAGGGAGATCAGTGAATGGGGGAATTTTCCCCACCACAGCACACACAAGCATGAAACTGGAGTTGAAGCTTCTCCCTCCCTTCCCAGTTTAACTTTGATTGTTTGCAGAAGAAGCTACCCCTCCTTAGCCTCACTTCTGTGCCTGTACAAACACAGAGGCAGCTACTTCTAACCAAAACCCTATGAGAACACACGGTTGCTGTGACTCCTCGGTTCCTCTTTCAGAGCAAAGCTGTTTTTCCTTCCAAACAGCAGGCCGTCTCTCCTCTCCAGGGGGAATGGGCTGTCCAGCCCCCTCTGGCTCAAGCCAAGAAACAATAAATCATTTTTATTTACAGGCGAAACGTCTGGTCCTGTGGGGCCGCAGCCCCCAAGCTGAGCTGGCACCAGGGTCCGCTTGCGTCGTTCAGAACATTCCTTCCCTGTCCCCCCACCCCACCCCCAACTTCCTGCCCAGCAGCAGCCTAAATGGTTCCTGTGGGCTCCCTCGCACCTCAGCTGGTCTGCAGTTTCCCCCCTCCGCCCCCCAGCACTGGCCACAAGCTTCTGTTAGCGAGAAAACAAAATTTCCTCGTCGCTGCGGGGGATGAAGCATGCAGGTCCCCGACGGCTCGGCCCCCCTTGTGGGTCCTGAGGCTGGAGCGCCCCATTGCCTCAGCGGACCGAGCTGCACCCACCCATGGCAGGGCAGCTCCGCGTCCGGCGTGCCCATCTGCAGGGCCCCATCCTGAGGTAAGAGCTGTGCGGTGCGCTGCCCCACAGGCCCGTTTGCATGGGTTTGACTTAGGGGAATTTTAAAATGACATTGGGGTGGATTCAGAGGAAAGTTTGCTTGTTTCTAAGGACCCCAGCACTGCAGACACCCCTACGGTGTCACAGAGCTCCATGGAGCCAGACATCCCCCTCCCCGCACACACACACACTCAGCTTGATAGTGCCCCACAGAATAGACATTCCCCACAACTCCATAGAACAGACCTCCCCATAATGCCACACTCCCCAACAGAAAAGACCCGTCCACAAGTTCCATATAGCCCCACAAAACATGCAACCCGCAGCTCAACAGAGCCCCATGGATCAGAGAACCATAGAGCAGGCTTCTCCCCAGCTCCACAGAGTCCCATAGAACAGGCACACTCTCAATTCCATACAGCCCCATAGAACAGATATCCCCCCACAGCTTCACAGAGCCCCATAGAACAGATGTCCCCCCCACAGCTTCACAGAGCCCCATAGAACAGATGTCCCCCCACAGCTCCACAGAGCCCCATAGAACAGATGTCCCCCCACAGCTTCACAGAGCCCCATAGAACAGATGTCCCCCCACAGCTTCACAGAGCCCCATAGAACAGATGTCCCCCCACAGCTTCACAGAGCCCCATAGAACAGATACCCCCCACAGCTCCACAGAGCCCCATAGAATAGGCACCCCCAATTCCATACAGCCCCATAGAACAGATGCCCCCCACAGCTCCACAGAGCCCCACAGAGAAGACACTCCCCAGCTCCACTGAGCCCTGTAGAACAGACACCCCCAAGTCCCCATAGATCCCCACACAACCTTCAGATCTCTAGTTCTCCATAGAATAGACGCTTTTCCTGCTCTTCCTGCTCATCCCCTCCCGTTGTGGGTAGTGCTGAGGCTCAAGCTTCCCCAGAGGAGGCCGAGAAAAAAGAGAACAGAGAAAAGTTTGGTTGTGTGGGAACAATCAATGAGCTCATTCCTGGCTGGGGCCCAACCGTGGCAGCTGCCGCATGGGCGTGGGGGGCAGGGACCCCGGTGGGCGTAGAGAGAAACCCGCCGCTTTCCCCTCGTGTGAATGGAGCTCTTCCCTCCTGCTGAAAACCTGTTTCTCGCACTGAAACCGCCGCCCAATGGTGACCGGCTGACCCGGGTGGGCTGCGACTCAGTCTGCTCCCATTTGGCAGACCGGGTCGTAGTCTATCCCCTCCCATGGAGATTTTGGGGCTGGCTCCTCGGGGTGGATGCAACTGGGCCTCTGAGCACCGGCTCCTGTGCTAGCTGATGTGACAGCAGCAGTGCGTGGCTCCGGGGTCCTTCTCTGCCCGCTGTGGCACGGTGGCTTTGCGGGAATGGGTGCCTCCTGGTCACGGCACTTAGAGGGTTAAGTTGGGCTTGGGCCAAGAAATGTAGGGGACTCATCCCCTCCCCCCCCCCAGGTGTGGGGGGGATATTAGAGAGGTCTAGAATTGCAGGGGGAGTCTCCTCCCCAGCTACAGTGAAGTGTAGCTGTAGGGGATAGCTGGGGGCAGAGAGCTGACCAATGTGGGGTCAGACTCAGTCCATTCCCACGACCTGCCTTCCCTGGTGGGGGTGGACGGCTCCATAGGGTCTCTTGGGAACTCTGGGAGTTTCCAGCGGCCAGTCTGTCTCTCTCTCTCTCTCTCCCGAGCGAGCATGGCTTCTCTCCTGCCCTATCTGGTGATCTGGTCTGGTGACCCACAGTTAAGGCAGAGGGTCAGCTCTGATGGGGCCATTGATCCTGACTGGTTGGATGCTGCTGTGATGAAGCTGGCAATATCCTAGTTGGAACCCCTCCCCCTCCTGTGGGGCTGCCCACCCTCCCTAGCCTGCTCCTCCTCACTCAGCCCTATTCCTTGGGGGCACCGGCCTATGGTGTAGACAAATGGGGGAGCAGAGGGTTGTGGTGGCTATTAACCCTATAGAGCCACGGGTCCCAGGAGCTGACAAACCCTAAACACCACCTTCTCTTGGCACCAAGGGATGACTTGTGCTGCCCCTCGGCTCCTGCTCCCCCTGCACAGGAGTGGCACTCTCCTATGGGGGTGAAATAAAGGTGAATCCCCCCCACACCACACACCACCACAGCCCTGCTCTGGGGTGCGTAACAGCAGGGGCGAAGGCGTGCTTGGGCCGGCTCTGGTTAGCCAGGGGCTGCCGGTGACGGATGTCGCGGCGAGCAGTCCGTCCGTAGAAGCAGCTACGGCAAAGTGGGTTAAATCCCTGCCAATGCCGGGGCCAGGGCTGCGAGTGTCCCAGGAAAATACTATGGGGCTTGTTGCGCGGTGGGGGCGAATCAGGATTAGCCACTGGGAGCCAAGGCCTCTGATAAGGTGCGACGCTGTGTCTGGTTCAGGAGCCAAATGTGTAGGGCCAAAGATCAGAGCCAGCGCGTTGGCTAATTGGGCATTGGGGTGGCCAAGTTTCCCATCCCTATCAATGCGTGATGTCACAGCACACCACAAGGGGGCGGGGAGAATTAGGTGAGAAAGGGGTGTGGCTTTCTCTTACCCCGCCTCCTCCTGCCACCACAGGAGATGGATTTAGGAGAGAGAATTAAAAGCCTCCTCCCCAGTTTAGCAACTGAGCTACCTGGTGATTCCTTCACCAGCCCAGGCAACACTGGGCCACTGCTGTTCCCAGTGGGCTCTGGGTGGGAGGCTTCATGAGGCCTCTTCCCTGCCCTGCCCAGGTGTAAGCTGGAATCCACAGCCTACTGAGGCCTTGCAGATGAGCCGGCTAGGGAAGCAATTACTCTAATTAGTGTGGCAATTAGTGCCGAAAGCCCTGCTGCTCCAGCCACCACTTGGCTCCACCGGTGCTCTCCAAGGCTAGCCTGCAGCCGGGGGGGGGCCTTCCAATAGGCTGTTCTGTGGGGCTCTGAGACTGTCGTAGGTGTGGGACTGAGATCCCAAATGCCTGTTCTGTGGGGCTGGATTGAGCGAGCGGGGGGATTTTATAGAGCGGGGGGGGGGGTCTGTTTTGTGCAACATTATGGCATGTTAGGGGGCTGTTGGTCCAGCCAACCGGCTGTGGTGTAACTTGTATGGGGCTGTGGGGTGTCTGTTCTACAGTGCACTATGGGACTGAGCAACGTCTGTTCTATGGGGCTGGGGGATGACTGTTCTATGGGGTTGCATGAAGCTGTTCGGGAGGCTCTGTGGGGCTGGGCGATGTCTGTTCTATGGGGCTGGGGGATTACTGCCATCTTGCAGGCTTATGTAATCATTGCTAAGGACCATGGGGGTGAAAACCCAGGAGGGACACATTTCCCCCTGCCCCCACCACATCTGTCAAAGGTTGCTGTAACCCCCTTTGCCCTAGATTCTAAGCCCCTCCCCCCGGCATTAATTGACGTGTATGCGTCCTCTCCTGTTAACCCCACAGCCCCCAGGACACGGGTGGCCCATCCCCTGCTGCTCCGCTGTCCCCTTCCAATAATGGAACGAAACGCTCCTCCACAGCGAGGCCTCTCCTGGGCTCAGTGGAGGCCAGAGGCCTGTGGTTCCCTCAGCTGCTATGGAGAGACTTCTCATCAGGAACCCTGGGCCTTCTCTGCACTGCTGGAGTGTGTGGGCGTAGCCGCTCCCGCTAGCAAGGAACAGCCCCCCTCGTTAGCTGCAAGCTCTGCCCCCTGGTTAGAGGGGTCCCAGACAACCCCTTGCCCCAGCAGGGCATCCTGCTCTCCTGGGGGGATTCCATGGGGCACAGAAGGTGCAACATGAAGGGGGGGGACTGGCTGAATCAAAATGCTTTGGCCAAAATTGTCACACACCGCACATGTGTCGCACACTTACACACACAGCATGCCATGGACTGCACGCTCAGTTACACACAGCGCACCTGCTTGTACCATATGCTCGCTCGCACACACAGCATGCATGGACCGCACCCCTTTAGTAGGAATTAGCTCTCCTTCCATGGATCGAGGGAGCCACGCTCCCCACACTGTCCCTTCAATCAGTATCTTGACACACTTGTATCAAATCAATCTGGTTTTATTATGATGACAGAATAAGCATATAATCAAACTATTGATCCAGCAGCAATAAAATCCCCCTAGCTAGTGCAATCCACACCCCAAAGTCAGAGCCTTACGTGTCTTGCAAGTTCAAACGGTGGATGCCTTCGGTCAGGAACAGGAGATAGGTGGCGGCCCGGTCTGGTCAAGAGGTAGGACCCCCTAATGGAGGAGCCCTGGAAAGGGTCGACAGCCCGCGAGAACCAAAGTAGGCTTCAAGTGCTGCGAGAAAGTTCGGGTCTCTGTGTTAGTCTTCTATAGGGTCCTGGCTGGGGGAATGTTCTTTGGTATACAATTCTCAGGGTATCCTTGTGCAATGATGTTTATTGTTGTTCTTGTTCCTGGGTGCTTTATGACCTTAATCCTGATGCTTGTTTTCCTGGTATCAATCACCTTTGTCATGCTGGCGCTGAAGGATGATAGCTGTCGTTATCAGTTGGCACCTCCCTGTGATGAACATCTTCTCCTTCCTCTCCAGGCGCGAAGCAGATATCTTTGGAGGGACGCTCCTCTTGTTATTCCAGCTGACCATTTGGTGTTTTGGGCTGAGTAACTTCTATGCAAGCACCAGTTTTATCGAGGTTCTACCAAGTGTGTCCTTGTTCCTAGTACTGTTAGTCCTTTGCTGAATAAGATTAGCTGAACGAGATGGTCTGGTCACCGGATGATGTAAATCAAGTCCTTTTGTGATACAGTTCACAGGATGATGTGAACCAGGTTCTTTATAATACAGTTCGTAGGGTCAAAAAGGTGGGAGAGTCCTGATTGTTGCTTTTCTTGTAAGTTTTATCATTTGGCTTGCTGGATCATGCACAGGTTTACCACAATATATATTTAATACAATTTCTACTTTATTCCGTCTAAGCTTAACGTGCGTGTAAAATATTCCTTTCACCCTGCTCACCCGCGGCTGGTATGCTCCACACACTTGCTGACACACAGTATTCTGCTCAGGATTAACCTGTGGAATGCCTTGCCACAGGATGTGATGAAGGCCCATAGCACAACTGGGTTGTGAAAAGAATCGGAGAAGTAAATTCTTAGAGGACTGGTCCATGAATAGCTGTTAGTCAAGTGGGGGGTGGGGCAGGGAGTGAAGGGCAGCGAGTAGATCCCCCAGTTATGACCTATTGCACAGTTCTCTGAAGCGACCGACCTTGCCCTCGGTGGAGACAGGATGCTGGGCTGGACACAGCATGATCTCACCTGGTCTGACAGGGACAATGTTGTTAGGTTCTTGTATGCTGGCAGCCATCGCTGGATGTCTCTGGAGGGGGCAGAGCTAGGGCTGAATGTACCAACCATGCAATTTATATTCCACACATGGCTAGGGCCTCCAGCAAAACCGGGGGCCCTCAGCTAGCTCCTCCAGACACTCATTAGCCGCAGGGACTCATGCTAATGTGGCTGGTTACACGGGGTAGATTCCCAGCCTTGGCAGGAGAAGGGGGTGCAGGGCAGGGAAGAGTTAGCACTCTGTGGGGGTACAAGTGTGTGCCTGTGTGTACGTTGGATCGTGCGCACGTGTCTATGTGGCTGCAGCGGCGTGCGTGTGCATATATGCAGTAAGGTTGCAAAAAGGACTGGGTGAAATGATACAACAAAAGCCAATTCAAAATTGTTTGCAACCCACCCTCCACACCATAAAATCTACTGGAAACATAAGTGTTTCTGGGAAAATAAAGGAAAAGTGTCTCAAAATTTTCCCACTGGATTTTTGACAGCCAAGCTCAATAACATGTGAGAGCAGAAAATGGACAATTGTAGGGATTGATTGATAGACCTTGCTCCCCTCCCAGAACTGGAGAGAACACCCAGGAGTCCTGACACCATCCCTGCTCTAACCCACTAGCCCCCCCTCCCAGAGAACCCAGGAGTCCTGGCTCCCAGCCCCCCCGCTCTCACCCACTAGCCCCCCCTCCCAGAGAACCCAGGAGACCTGGCTCCCAGCCCCCCCACTCTCACCCACTAGCCCCCCCTCCCAGAGAACCCAGGAGTTCTGACTCCCAGCCCCCCTGCTCTAACCCACTAGCCCCCGCTCCCCTCCCAGAGAACCCAGGAGTCCTGGCTCCCAGTCGCCCCTGCTCTAACCCACTAGCCCCCGCTGCCTTCTCCACTCTATGACTCTTCTTGGTACTGCCCAGTCCCTTGGTGTGTTGTGGGGGAGGCACTGGGAGTGGGGTGTGAGGGGAGATTGCCCTCCATTCCTGGCTAGAAACTCACCCACCCCCTGCAGTGGCTCAGTTGTTATGCAAAGCAGTTATACAAAGCAGGGTGGGAAACAAGCTTGATTTGCATAATTATGTAATTCGGGAGGGGGGCTAGCAGAGGCAGTGCATGATAATCCAGCAATGTTTAACCCTGTTCTCCTGCAGTGCAAAATTGGGGAGGGGCTGCTGCCCAAAGCTGCATCCTGATCAGGCCCTGAGCCCTCCAGCGAGATTCATTGTCCGTGGGTGTGGCCCTCCTGAGTCCCTCTTGAGCTGCTGCCCGGTCCCCTGTAGCCGCTGCTCCTGCGGCAGCCCCAGCTCCTTCAGTCCCACCCCTGCCTGATGGGGGTGCTGTGAAGAGCGGGGTGCTGGTGTTTTGCTTGGGCGGTATAGCTAGGTAAGGATGGATTTGGGGGCAGGGGGAAGCTGGAGTCCCTGGGGCTGTTGGCAGGGAGGGGAGGCCAGAGGTTGCTGGGGCACGGGGTGGGGTGGAAGAGTAAGAATGTGTGGGGTGGAAAGGCCCAGGGTTACAGTGGGGATGGGAAGGCCAGAGCAGGAAGGAGTGGTACAAGAGTTACCAGGTGGGAGATAGGAAGCCTTTTTCCTCCTGCGCACCATTTTGAAGATCAGTGCAAGCTCCAGGAGTCAGGTAGGAACTGGGGTGCTTATGGGTTGCCCTTAGGGTGAGGGAAGGAAGGGGAGGCTCATGTGCCCTGGATCTGTCCCCTCTCCATGTGTGCACACTTCCCCTGCACTCCGTCTTTCAGTGCTTGGGGGGAGGAACTGGATTCAAGCACTAGATCCAGGCACTGGGAAGGAGCCACGGGCCAGAGGTCCCCCACCCCTAGGTACTAGACCGTGCTTCGTTCTGGACTGTGAAGGGGATGCCTTTCAATGCTGTCATTCATTCAAAGAAACCAAGCCAGGGTAAGGGACACAGGGATCGGAGAGAGCCAAGAGCTGCGGTTAGAGCCAGGACAGAATCGGAACGGACAGACCCCTTTTAGCTTCCCTGGTTCTGCAGGTACTGGGACCCTTGATTCAGCACTGATCCACCCAAAGAAAATGGGAACAAGAACAAAACTCTCATGGGGCTCAGTACCCCACTCTAGCCTGTCATTACTCAGTTTCCCTGGCTTGCAGCTCTCACTGGATCAGCTCTCTTTCTAGAGCTGATTGAGCCTGCAATGGGGGTACACTGTTGTCACCTTTTCAGCCGCAGAGTTTCCCAGCACAGACTTTCTCTCTAGGTTCATCTGTGTTTGTGAACACAGAATCAATCCCAAACTGCGTCCCGTCAATGTTAGGATCAGCAATTCCACTGGACCATATGAAGTTCAGTAAAAAGAAGTTTAATGAATAAATCACGAATAAGCATGCAGTGCAAAATTATACTAGAGAGGGCAGAAATCAAAATAACACAACCAATAATGCATTCCTGTCTGTACTTGGATTCTCCTGATTTAGGCTTACCCTAATCCAGGTCCAAAGGTATTTCCGTTCATGTCACAGCCAGCGATGGAAAGCTTGGCTGGATACCAGTCTTAGTTTCCAAGAGTTCTTTATTTCATAGTTCCTTTGGTGCAGCCCTTCTCTGGCTGGTAGGATATGATGATGCACATCATGCTCAACAAGCTGATCTCAATCAACTGAGCCCCTCTGATTCTTCTTTGTCTTGTCTTCCCCCTTAAGTACCTTTCCAGGGTCCTCTGTTTGATTTTCCCGCCCGGTGCCTCTGTGCTTTCAGTCACGTCCACAGGAAGAGATCCATTTGCAACTCAATGGTCTATGTGTCTGCAGAGGTGTTTAGGCTTTTTCTGAATATACACTCGGCATGACTTTGCATTTCTCCATTGCATGAAGTGAGTTTCCAGGTCTCAGCTTTCACATTACATACATGTTGAATCTTTACCTTTACCTATTTGTCAGACCTGTAGTCTCCATGTAGCCCAGTATCTCCTTATGACACGCACCCTTTTAGGTTAAGGAACTGAGACTTGAAATGAATACGGCCCACATGCCCCGTCATTGTACTCGCCCAGGAAGGACATTACTCGGGGCTGGGAGCCCGGAGCAGACGCAGCTTCAGTGGCTGGTCTGTTTTCTGTTGCAAAATAAATGACGGGCATATTGTGGTTTGGAAAGAGGAGCTGCTTCCTCCTTTAGGGCAGTGATAGGAAACACAGGACAGTCCCAGAAGAATCCGCAGCTGGGATACTAGATCTTCCGAATTTTAAAGAATGCCCCTTATTTCAGACCTCACAGCCCCATAGAACAGAACGGCTGTCCCTTATTTCAGACCCCACCGCCCCATAGAACAGAACGGCTGTCCCTTATTTCAGACCCCACTGCCCCATAGAACAGAACGGCTGTCCCTTATTTCAGACCCCACTGCCCCATAGAACAGAACGGCTGTCCCTTATTTCAGACCCCACCGCCCCATAGAACAGAACGGCTGTCCCTTATTTCAGACCCCACTGCCCCATAGAATAGAACGGCTGTCCCTTATTTCAGACCCCACTGCCCCATAGAACAGAACGGCTGTCCCTTATTTCAGACCCCACCGCCCCATAGAACAGAACGGCTGTCCCTTATTTCAGACCCCACCGCCCCATAGAACAGAACGGCTGTCCCTTATTTCAGACCCCACTGCCCCATAGAACAGAACGGCTGTCCCTTATTTCAGACCCCACTGCCCCATAGAACAGAACGGCTGTCCCTTATTTCAGACCCCACTGCCCCATAGAACAGAACGGCTGTCCCTTATTTCAGACCCCACAGAACAGAACGGCTGCCCCTTATGTGAGGCCCCATAGAACAGAACAGGCGTCCCTTATTTCAGGCCCCATAGAACACGAGTGTTCCCTATTGCGGTGCCCAACAGCCCTCCTCACTGATGAGGCTAAGGAGACTGGGACTATGAGACCAGGTATGATGTTGGGGGGGGGGGTTAGGCCCATTAATAAAGACCCCTCCCCCCCACGGCAGGCTGTGCATCTAGGTCTTGAGAAGAAGGGGGGTGGGGTGGCCCAGACTCCACAAGAGCTTCCCACAGTTGGGGGGGGGGGGGCAGCCATCAAGGGAGCAGTTGTAGCAGGCGATGCTTGGGATTTTGAGGGGGCTGCCTCCTGCCAGTATATACCCCTAGGTCTGTGGGGCTGCCCCCTAAGCCAGGCCAGGGTTCTGACTGAAGGAACCAGGGGTCCCAAGGAGGGGGCAAGCTGTCGTTCTCAGTGCATTAGCCAGTTGACTCAGCCCCGTGACACGGGGAGGCCTTTAGGGGTGTTCACAGAACTTCTAAAAAAAATGTTTATTTCATTTTTGTTATTAGAATGCCATTGTTTGTTTTCATTTTCAGATTCTGAATTTCTGTCTATAGGAAGTGTCAGAGAGGCAATCTTAGTGCCTGTAGCGTCTGTGTCTGGGGGTTCCCTCTGTCAGTGCCTGCTCTGTCCTGTGCCCACCTGCTGCGTGCCAATCTCTCTCTGATCTTTCTGCCACCCTGGCAAGGGGGGAATTGTCAGAGAGGCAAAGTACAGCCACGCAGTGCCTGTAGCATCTGTGCCTGGCGGTGCCCTCTGTCAGTGCCAGCACTGTCCTGTGCCCACCTGCTGCGTGCCAATCTCTCTCTGATCTTTCTGCCACCCTGGGGCACTCTCTCAAGCTTGGGGATGGGAAATGGTCAGAGAACCAAAGTAAAATGTCTATAATTTTTTAAACAGAGGCAACTGCTGCGAGGGATTTAAAAGGCAAGTTGTGACTTCTGTTAAAATCATGAAGCTGCTACTGCCTATGAAATTGGGATCCTTTATCCAATTTTTTCTGATATTTGGCAGGGATGATTCCTTTGTTGAGAGGCAGAAACTTGCTACATTTTCTGCAAATCAGATGAAAAACAAAGATGTTAGAGCCAGAAATGAATTTCCCGTGACACCAATGTAAAACAGAAATGAAAGTTAAAATAAAATTCTATAGGAAAAATGTAAATAACTAAAATGACCTTTAAAATGAAAACTAAAATAAAACTTAAAACATTTTTTTCTGCACACCCCTAACTAGTACTTATTGCAGACCTAGCAGGTGCATATTATTATGAATTATTATTGCTTATATAACACCAGCAATTAGTTGTCATTAGAAACAGGTCTGCCCCCAAGGCACTTACAATCTGTAATGAAGAAGGGAGAGTGGAACACAGGGAGAGACTGGAAGGCATTCGGGAAGATGAGAAGTTGCAGGTGTCTGTGCTTAGTGTAGTTGCAAGGGAGGAGTATAAAGACCAGTGTAGCGAAGCCTCTATGGGCTGTAGAGTTGAGTAACTATAGTAGCATGTGGAGGGTAAGACTTGCCCAAGGCTGCTTGGTCAGTCAGTGGCAGAGGAAAAGACTGGAATGCGGGGGTCCCTGGCTCTTGGGTCTGGCCTGTTAGGCTGCCAAGTGTCTGAAGATGATACAAAGATGTCTTTTTGTCAAGGGGGGGAAGAGCCCTTAGTTCAGTCTGGCCAGCACTGTCCCAAGTGCCTGCTTCAGGGCAGGGGAGGAATACTGGGTTAGAGGGCTGAGTGAAAGTGCAATGTCTCTGGGAGGAGCAGCAGGTGTTAGGCTCAGGGAAATGTATTGACAGGCTAGCTGGTTGCTGCTGCTTGTGGCTGTGGTGTCCTCTCCCGCTCTCTGGCTCCCCATGGCTTTGTTGCCAGTGGATGCCCTCTAGCTTGGATGCAGGCCCGATGATGTTCCCTCTAATAGGCCTGGCCACTGGGCAGCTCTTAGCTGCTGCTAGAGCCACTGACGGGGCAGGGCAGGCGGAGGCCGGATACCAAGCTGCTTGGGTGCTGAGCCGTACTGGGACACGGTCATTCACAGGGAGCTGCCCTCTTGCAAAGACCAGGTCCAGTATCCAAACCAGTTGCTTCCCCTGCTGTTTGACACAGGCAGCCGCTCTCCAGCCCCGCAGCATCTCTGTCCCAGCCTGGCTGAACATTCAGTGGGCAGTCCCTCCACTGGCCCTGCCTGATTAGGGAGGCCAGTTATGCAAATTTTGGAGGACACTTATGAGAAATACAGGGTGCATTGGTGCCTCAGAAGCTCTGCAACCTGTATTTCTCATAAGTGGCTCCTAAAATTTGCATTTCTAGCCACCATCCACCTGCTAATCAGCTATTATCTTTATCAGCAAAATTCTGCCCTGGGTTCTAGTGTACGCTGTGCCCCTTTAGCTTCCTCTCTGCACTAACTCGCTTCCAGTGCCCTAAACACTCTGCCGCGGCTCCCTCTGCACTTCATCCTTCTCCTCTCACTGGAACTGCTGTGCTGCTGCTCATTCCTCTACGCAGCCCCACCTAGAGGACTATGGGGTACACAGCACTGTCTAGAACAGGGATTCTCAAGCTGGTGCTCGGACTGAGTGAAAGTGCTTCCCCACGCCAGCTGTCAGGAGTGCTCAGGAGCACTTTGAAAGCATCCTTCATCCATTAAAGTCACTGTGAGGTCACTGTGAGCTTGGGTTAATTATCTCAGTTTGCATTGATTTAAATTGAATTGCAGAGGGGAGACAATCTATGCAAATTATGCATTGCTCCCAAATAGTCACGTCACTCCAGTGCTGATAACCGGAAAAAGGTTGAGAACACCCAGGTCTAGAACCCAGGACCATGAGACTCACAGCCCAAAGCCTAACCACTCAACCAAGGGGAAGGGCTTGTTTAGCAAATCTAGGAAACAGCTATTTAACTAATGGCATGTGGGGCTCTGGGCGCCAAGTACAGGAGTCAGCTATCTGTGCTTAAACCAGAAATGCATACAAGGGTCTGGCTGGCCTAGTGGATTGAGTGCTTCCCTTGAATTCAAAAGATCCAGGTTCAAGTCCTGGTTTCCCCAAAAAAGGGTCCAGTCACTTGGTGATGCTCATTTAGTGCTTGGCCCTGTTTTCCTGCAGGTGACAGGAATTGGATATTTTTATAAAGGAATCCGCTATTATATTTATCAGCAAAAGTCTGTCCTTCCTTTTTCCTCCCTATGGTCCTGGCTTCTAATCTCCGCTGTGTCCCTTTAGTTTAGTGCTCTAAGCACTCTACCGGGGCTTCTACACATGCACACTCACACACCACGCACACACCACACACAAACACACACACCCCTCCCCACCCACACCACCCCCCCTACCCAACCCAACCCACCTCCCATCCACCCAACACCCACCCATCACTCATCCTAGGGGCCTCCCACCAACAATAACTATAGTGGCACAGCGGAGACTAGAACCCAGGACCATTAGCAATGCAGCCCAACACCTAACCATTTAACCAAGGAGACAGGCCTAAGCAACTAAATCCAGAAAACAGCTATTTAACTAATGGCACGTGGGTCGCTAGTAGCCAATTGCAGGAGTTAGCTATCTCTGCTTAAGCCAAAAACATGCTTAAAGGTCTAGCTGGCCTAGTGGAAAAGTGTTTCTCTTAAATTCAAAAGTTGCAGGTTCAATGTCTGGTTTTGACAAGAAAGACCTGGGACCTTAAAATGTTCATGTGATGATGCCCATCTCTAAGTGGGTGAGTAAGAGCTTGGCCCTACTTCCCAGGAAGTAACAGCAATTGGATCTTTTCCAGTAAGGAATCATCTATTATACTTGTCAGCAAAATTCTGCCCTTCTTTCTCCCTAGTCCTGGTCTCTGCTGTGTCCCATTAGCTTCCTCTTTGCTCTAATTCACTTCTAGTGGTCTAAGCACTCTGCCAGGGCTTTGTCTACACACACACACACCCCATCCTCTTTTCCCTCGAAATGGCTGTTGCCATCTCATTTTTCTACAAAGCCTCCCACGTAGAACTACGGTAGCACAGACCATTAGCAACGCAGCCCAACACCTAACCATTTAACCAAGGAGAAGGACCTGCGTAGCAATCCCGGGAACCAACTCTTTAACTAACACTAGTAAACGTGCTTCTCTCCTAGCCAAGTACCGGCGTGCACAAGGTTTCACAGGTTGGCTCAGTGCGGGGTGTTTGTATGTGACTGAGAGGCTGCCTGCAGCTGTCTTCACCCTCACTCCAAGTGCTCCATGAAGATCTCAGTCTGCTTCTGATTTATGCTGATGCCCCCCCTTTGTGGTGCCTATGCTGTCCCCCTGGGACAATAATTGTACCTGCCTCCTGCTGCACCTGCCTGAGTGCCTCCCCACCCCCTGGCATGCTCTCAACAGGCTAGTTGGGACAGTCCCTGATGATTCAGTGCTTGGTGCTGCTTACCCATGCCTGCCTTTCTGACACTTCCCCCGCCCACAGGTAGCAGAAAGATCTGAGAGAGGGTTAGCATACAGCAGGTGGACACAGGAGAGAGCAAAGTACAGCCTGCTGCCAGTGACATTGTCTGCTCTGTCCTGTGCCCGCCAGTCTTTCTCTGATATTTCTGCCACCCTGGGAAACCTCTCAATTTCGGGGAAGGGAAAACTGTCAGAGAATCAAAGTAAAACATCTATAATTTAAACAGAGGCAAGTTGTGACTTCTGTTAAAATCACCAAAAAAATATCGCTTATGCAATAGGGACTTTTCACCCAATCTTTCTGAAATTTGGCAGGGATGATCCCTTCATTGAAGGTCAGAAACTTTCCGCATTCTGTGGGAATCATATGAGAAACAAAGATGTTACGGCCAGAAATGTGTTTCCCATTGAAACCAATGTAAAATGAAAATAAAAGTTAAAATGAAATCAAATAGGAATAACAAAAAAAAGAATTAAAACAAATGGAATTTAAAAATAAAAATAAAACCATTTTTTCTCTACACACCCCTAGGGGTAGATGATTGTGCCTGCTTTATTGATAATGCTGCTCTGGACGGAGCCATGATGCCAGGATTCCCTGCCTGTGCCCATTCTATGCCAGGATGTATAGGGGAGACACCCATGAACTTTATTGAGGGGTTTGCCATCTCCCAGTTATCCTGGGGGACCCAACCTACCCCCTCTTCTGGAGGTGGCTCGTGAAGGCCTCTCCTATGGTCCGCACTCCCTCTGGGGTGCACTTTAGCCACCGCCTCCGCACTGCACGGACCATTGTTGAACAGGTGTTTGGTCTCCTGAGTAGCGCAGGAGAGCGATTACCTCCAGAGTAGACTTTAGGGTGGTGACATCCTCCCTGATGGTTGGAGCAGCCTGTCTCTTGCATAACATTATGGAGACAGAGGGCGCACCGCTGGACTAGCCCCTGCCTGTCCAACCCTCAGGGCCAGTGCCCCTGTCCAGAGAGAACACCAACACACACACCCCAAGATTTGTTATGCCAGGCGCATGAGGGATGCCCTACGTAGGCATAGATTTCCTCACTAAATAGCAGAGGAGGCAAGCTTGTGTGGCTGTGTGCAAGAGAAGCAGCTTGGCCGCAGAGTTGCAAGCCTCAACCCCACTCTCCTTGACATTGCTCTTGGTGCTGGTTCCCGCTGCTCGCCTGCCACCTTCCCGGTTAATTGAAAAGACAGCGGCCCCAGATTATAGCCTTGCTGAGTAAATTGCTTGGGAGGGACAGCCAGGGAGGAAGAGGTCCAGCAGTTTGCTCATCACGGGGTGGGCAAGTGGGAAAGTGCCGTTCCAGACAGCCTCCCTTCACGCGTGGATAGAACCAGCAAACCTTTTCCCTCCTGGGGGCTGCTTTGAAAAGTAGTTCAGGCTTCATGGGCCAAAATAGCACTTGGGGCAGGGTTCTTAAGGGGTGTGCTCGGGTTGGGAGGGCCCCGATCCTGGATCTGTGTCATGGATCCCTCTCCTTATGCACATGCCGTCATCTCCACATCCTTCCCCTCCGCTCAGGCGTTCACCACTTGACGAGGGGGACTGGATCTGTGGGCCAGAGGCAGGGAATTGAAAGGAGATCCATTTTGGAAAACAGAAGTGGGCCAAAGCTTCCCGGCCCCTTCTCTCTATCGATGGCATCACAGACAGATGTTGGCCAAGCTGGTTTTTCTAAACATCTAAGAAAATGTTCCCAGCCTCCTTTAGTAAAACGGTTCCATTGCCCCGATACTCTCAGGGTTAGGAAGATTTTTCCACTATATAATCAGAATCCCCCTGCCCCCACCCCCCACCCCGCCCTGCTGAGATAGATAATGTCTGTGGCCGCAGACTCTCAGATAATAATTGCTCTTTCAGCTATTTGAAAGCTGTTTTTTGTGTCCCCTTAGCCTTCTTTTGTCTAGGCTAAACATAACCAGTTCTATGGAGGGGGTGTCTGTTCTGTGAGACTCTATGGCACTGTGGGGTCTTTTCTATGGGGGTCTATGGAGCAGTGGGGTTTTTATGTTCTGTGGGGCTCTATGGAGCTGGGGGTGGGGTGGGAGTCTGTTCTATGGGGCCCAGGGGTGTCTATTTTATTATGTATTTAATTTTTTATCCCACCCTTGCCTCAAAAGATTCAGGGTGCCTTACAAAATAAAACATAAAAGACAGAAATGTTAAAATACAAATAGAACCTCCCCAGAAAACCCAACGCACCCGCAACCTCTAACAAAACCCACCCAGTCC
Source organism: Sphenodon punctatus (assembly GCA_003113815.1). Taxonomy (NCBI): domain Eukaryota; kingdom Metazoa; phylum Chordata; class Lepidosauria; order Sphenodontia; family Sphenodontidae; genus Sphenodon; species Sphenodon punctatus. Next base: position 250,077 of record QEPC01003896.1, on the reverse strand, counting down.
CACCTCCCCATTCCCCACCTCCAACCCCCCTTCCCCAAACCTACCCACCCCCACCCTTCCCCAGCCCCGTTATGGGGTTCTATGGAATGGGGTGGGGTGACCTCATTGCTGTTTGCTTTGCACTAATCATTAATATGACCCTGGTTTGCCTCAGGAGTGGTGGTATTGATGGACACTCGTCGAGAAACAGGATGCCCATCCCTTGCCCCCTGTCCCTTTTGTCCATCCTAGACTGTACGTTCCTTGGGGCAGAGACCTGACTGTGCAGCACCTGGAGCATTAGTACAACAGTACTAATTATAGGGAAAGGTTCCCAGTGGTCCCCTGCAGGAGCTGCAGCAGCTATCCCCTCCCCCATCTCTTCTGTTCCACTGATCCCCCTGCTTTGCCTTGAGACGTTAGGGGGCAGGACTCCCCCTCCCACAGCATGAGGTGTAGAGTGACCCTTATTCCCCACATCCACTAAAGCAGCATCTCCCAACAGTTTGCAAGTACTCAACAATTGCAAGAGGCCTGGGATCCTCTTCCCTCCTTTCCAAATTCAGGATACTAGGGGGTGTTGGATCTGTATCGCTGCTGGTTCCCATCTTTCCTCAAAGACCTTAGGGGCTGGGTCTTTTCATCAGAGGAAAATCTTAATCTCAGGATTTTTAAAAACTCATCTCAGGATTTGGAGCTGTAGGGAGGCCCCTGAACTTGAGAGAGTTGGGATCAAATTGCTTTGGGTGCCAGCCAGTTGCTCTGCTGTCTTAGAGAAAACAAACACTTCATTCCCCCCCCGCCCCCATCTATCCCCTATCCCATCAGGAGGGAATTGGGGTAGAGTGGTGGGGGGAGAGGGAGGTGGGGCATGGGGGTGAGGAAGGAGCAGGAGAGTCCAGGGGATGGAAACATGCCAGGCTTGGAACTGCTGGGGCAGTGATTGAGGAAGGGGCACATGGGATGTGGGGTGACAAGTTGAATTCAATATGATTCCAAGCTGGGTTTTTTTGGCATGTCAAAGTGGTGCAGGTATCAAAGTACGAGGCCAAGAAAAACCTCTGAGCTGCCTGTTACAAGGAGGGTTGGGGGACACTGTCACCCACTTGGGGAGATGTCTCCTGACTGGGACCCCAAACTGTCTAGGTGCCTTGCCTGTCTACTCCTGATCCAGTAGCAGCAGGCTAGTCCGTAGCACTCTGCCTTCTCTCCCCTGGGTCGAATACAGTTTCTCTTCATCGCTGTGGAGCGTTGTCCCAACGTGGAGAATTCAGGGAGGTCTCTCTCGCACTACCTCACATTTGACACCGAAGGAGGCAGTGACTCTCTCTCAATCTCTCCTCTGTCGTGCTGGCTGCACAGCCTCTGGGCTCAGAGGGCAGTTTGTGCTGCCCCGTTTCCCCCCTCTCGATCGCGCTTCCAAACTCCAGGCTGGGCGAGAGCCTGTCTCTGTTTTGCCCATGTCACTATGGCCAGGGAGTTGCTGCTGCAATATCCCTGAGCAGGGTCTGGGGCAGCCCAGCCCAGCTCAGGGCTAGTTTGAATTTGCCTCTCCCTTGTGTGGCTCAATACTCTGCTCTTCCAGTGGCTGGAAGGAGAGGGGCCATTTAACCTGGAAAGGGATGTTGTCGCAAAGAGCAGATCGTGTTGACATTTAGCGTTTAGCGTCTTACAGTGGGACAGGGAGAACCCTTTGGAGTCCCATATGTACAGCACCGATGGGCAGATACTGAAATGCCTGTCAGTCCATGGACACTGGGGATGGGGGGCTGTAGGGCTAGCAGTGATGTGAGGATGTGTCCTTAGCGGCTCCAAGGCAGGGAATTGGTACAAAATAAATTTTATCCAGGCTGGCAAAATAGCTTGCACGGCCCACGAGTCCCTCATCCTAACAGAGGGATAAGAGAGAGAGACGATTTGGAGAGAGGCGAGAGCTCACTCCCCTCTGCCTGCAGTTCCGATCTGTCGGCCTTTGAAGAGTCAGCTGGGAAAGTGGTTATTTGTGTGCGTGTGTGTGATTCCAGCTCCCATCGGCAGTCAGGTCATGGAGCCGCTCTTTGGAGGAGTGCAGAAAGGCCCAGCTGGTCCCCGGACGTGAAACCCAAACCAGCTATGCGCCGCCGAAAAGTCAATTAGCACCAACAGAAAAAGGAGACAGAGAAAATGCGACTTTGATTTTGAGGAAGCCGAAACCCAACTGGCAGGTGCTAATCGGAGTGGAGGAAGATTTAACCAGGTGTTTGAGAAAGTGTGCGCTGCGCTCCCACTCGCCACGGGATGCCGCTGCCGAGGGCTTGCCGGGAAGCTGAAAAGATCAAAAAATGAGATTGCGGTTCGCATACTGTTTCACAGGAAGCCATCAATCGTGATTATGGGATGGAGGTAGCAGCAAGATGGTAATAAACAGCCAGGGGGAACGAGCTGTGAAGGAGAAGATTCCCGGGACTGGAATCCAAAAAAAAGTTCCTTGCAGACAGCAAAACATCCACAATTTTGAGAGGACTGAGAGCCCAGTCACGTCGTCCAGCCCCAGGGCCCAGTAGCTTCCTTGCTGGGTGACAGTGCACAATGACTGGTCATGTTGCCGTGTTCATTTGCAGCCTTGGCTCTGAAAGCAATGACAGATTGAATTTTACTCCATGACCGACGATTCCAGTTGATCCCCCAATTCTCAGTGCAGGGATCGGTAAATCCAAGGTCTACCCTCCCAGCAACCTCACCCCATGGAGTGTTACAAATGTCACCACCAGCCTCAGTGGGGCTGTTGTGTTTCGAAATACAGGATGCCTTTCAGCCCAGCCTCTCAGCCTTATTTAAAACGTGTGTAAACGTATGCAAACCAACACATGCAAATGCATGCAAATTACACCATCCAGTTTTCTCTTCTGGGGCTGGTGGCAGCCGCCCTTATGGGGTTCGGCCAGCCCCGTTGCGCTCCCCTCTGCTGGGGGTTTCCTGGGGCAAGCCATGCTTTCTACCCAGGCAACACGGGGCCCCCTCTGCTCCCCATCCACCCAACAGGATCTCCCTCTGCTCCCCATCCAGCCAACGGCGGGCTTCCTCTGTTTTCTGTGGCAGCATAGCAGGGGGCACTATACAGCTGAGCCACACACTTCACTGCACCGGCCAAAGACTCTGACCTTGGGGTTCCAACAAGGGAGAAAATTTGGCTGTTCCCTCAAATCTTTAGGTATCGTTCCCACCACCCAGACTCCAATTACCGTGAGTGTTCGCACAGTCTGGGATGTGCAAACTCCAGGTAGATGGAACCAGAAAGGTTCCAGAATGCTTTCCATTAGTTACCTTCAAACCTTGACGGCTCTATGCAGCAATCTGTCGTCTTCAGTGCGAATGCAGCTCCACCGCTGCTCTAACCGCCTTCCCATCTGCTTCAGCTGTCCCAGGTCCTCCGTGTACCATGGGAACCTGTGAAGCCGGTGCCTGGGAAGCAGACGTCTAGGAGCCGTCTGGTCAATGGCCTCGGTCAACACCGTGTTCTATATTGATTCTATTAGATCAGCAGCCTTTGACACGGTTGACCATGAGATGCTGGTGACTCGCTTGCGATGGTGGGCTGCACCTTTCTTGAATGGTTCCGCACTTTCCTGGCTGGAAGAACTGAGTGTGTGGTGCTGGGGGAGCATTTATCGTCCTCCCGGGGCTTCACATGAGGGGTCCCGCAAGGCTCCATTTTGTCTTCTCTCCTGTTCAGCGTGTGTATGCAGCTGCTGGGCAAGGCCATGAGAGGGTTTGGCGTATGGTGCCATCACTACCACTCAATTATACCTCTCCTTTTCATCTGACCCGGACCCGGCAGTCTCGGTGCTTGGCGGCTGTGGGGAACTGGATGAGGGCGAGCAGTCTGAAGCTGAATCCTGACAAGATGGAGGTAATGCTGGTGGGTAAAGGGGCAGGGGAGTTGGTGGCCCCCATCATTGATGGGGTTTGTCCCTCCCTGGTCCTGCAGGTTCGAAGTCTGGGCGTGCTGAGGGCCAGGTGATGGTCTCGGCGAGGAGCGTTTTTTGTCAGTTACATCTGATACAGCTGCTTCAGCCATATATCTCGGACCCGGTCACTATCATCCATGCTTTTGTTACCTCAAGACTGGATTACTGCAACGCGCTCTACGTGGGGCTACCCTTGGTGACGGTTCGGAGACTGCAGCTGGTGCAGAACGCGGCGGCGGCCCGTCTCCTCACAGGAACGGGATGCTGAGAGCATATTACACCTGTGCTCTGCACTGGCTGCCTATTGTCTTCCAGGCCCAATTCAAGGTATTGGTTTTAATCTATAAAGCCCTATACGGTCTAGACCCCCACTTACCTGCGAGACCGCCTCACCTCCTGTGTTCTGTAGTGGCCCCTGTGGTCCACTGGGTGCGCCCTCCTTGAGGTCCCCCGGGTTTTACTTACGGCCTCCATGGAAAGGGCATTCTCGGTGGCCACCCCGAGGCTGTGAACTCCCTCCTGGTGGAGGCTCGTTTGTCCCTGGATCTCCCCTCCTTCTGCCGTTGTTGTAAAACGTAGCTATTCCACATGGAAATTGCAAGTTAAGGCTCCTGCCTTAACCTCCGTGCCATGTTAGCAGTAAAGACATTGTACAGTCTCACATATTGTGCTCACTTACAACCAGGGACCCGAGTTGATTGCATTGCTACAATTTGCAGTGATTTTTGTAGAATCAGCCGATCCTCGCAGAATCAGCCAATCCTGACCATGACCCGAGGGTAAATAGGCCCCTGGGAGATGAATTGTGGGTGGGTGGGGTCTGAAGGCCCTATATTTGTGTGAGGGAGGTGCTGAAATTCCAGAGCATTTGAGTTGTGTTTGATTAGCAAAGTTGTGATTCTATGTCAAACCTATTGCAAATGTGCTTCCCAGCATGCATAGTTATGCAAATCAAGTTAATTATGCAAATATTAATGCTCGCAGTGAATTTGCAGACTTTGGCTTCACTGGTTGCAGAATTTAAGATTTTTTGGTGCAGTCAACTTGGGTCCCTGCTTACAATTTAGGCTCCATGCAGCCACACTTTGCCTTAATCTTTCAGCCCCAATCCTCTTCCCCTTTGCAGGTTGGGGACAGCTGTCTCATTCTCCTCAACTGAAATGAAAGGACAGAGGGAAAGGAGGCAGTGAGGGGTCAGCTCACGCCCTCCTGTCACCAGCTTCAGTGTTGCTCCCAACCTGCAAAGAGGAAGAGAATTGGGCCTGAAAGATGAAGGCAAAGTGTGGGTGCATGGAGCCTAAGTTGGAAGTGAGCACAATATGTGAGACTGTACAATGTCTTTACTGCTAACATGGCACGGAAGTTAAGGCGGGAGTCTTAACTTAGAGACTTAACTTTTCTTGTAAACGAGATTTTTTGATTATGGAATATCTACGTTTTTTGTTAAATACAATGCAATAGAAAAAATGTGTCCTGCTCGTGCAGTAGAATGCTGAGTAGCATAACCACTATGGGAGCAGGGCTTGGGGGAGGCTAACGTGGGAGAGCTGCTCCCTTCAGTTTAGAAGGTTGTTACTTCCTTCAAATAGCAAGCAAGGCAAAGCTGGATTTTTACTGGCTCCCTGCTTTAGTAAGAATACAACAACTTTGGTTCGGTTTAAGCATTGCATACTTCCAAAAACTGCTCTCTATGATCTCTCTAGCTCATGGCTTGTATAAGAGTCTTCCACTCTACTCCCCAATGTCAGAGCTCTTTTCCTTGTGCAGCACTGGCCATTCTGGACCTCCCCCTGGCTAGTTCACTCCTTGTACAGGGCTTCCTGACTCTGCTGTGCCCATGTACAGAACTCTCCACCTGGCATAATGCTGCCCATCCTGCAGCTCTCCCCATGTACAAAGCTCCCTCACTCAATTCTCCTTTGTCCAGGGCTCTCTCCCAGCACAATTATGGCCATTATTCCTCTCAGTCTCTACAAGACTCCCTCACTTTACTTCCCCTTGGACAGAGCTCGCTTTCTTGCACAATGCTGCCCACTCTGCAGACCTCCCCCTGTACTGGGTTCCTGTCAGAAACCCTACTTCTACCCCTTTAGGTGCATGGAGCTGCATGCGCCAGTCAGCTCCCAGATGTGCAAAACCTCATGACTGCTATACTGTTACTATAACCTGTACCATGTACAGAAATGTGACTTAGCTATTACTGTAACTTGTACCAGAGTGTTGCTAATGGCCCTTCAACAAGCCATTGAGGCACCACCCTGGCAGCCCAGGGCCATCGAAACCCCATTCATGGACAATTGGGAAACGGGGAAAGTGACAACCCCCTGCGTGCCTTTTCCCATGGCATCATGGACACTGCTACTAGAGTTGGGGGTGGTGGTGGTGTAAAAAGGAACCTTGCTGACCCACAAAAGAGAGACTCTTTGGGACTGCCTCCCCAGACTGCTGCTGGACCCTAAGCAAGCGCCCTGCCACCTGGCCAGGAGAAAGAGAAGGGACACTTTGGCCTATGAAGCCAGGCCGCTAGCCTGGCTGGGTGAGGGCGAGCCAGGGAACTGAATGTTTCGCTAACTTTGCGTTTGTTTTACCTTTATTTTCTTACTGCTCACTCTGTACTTGCTCTGTGCCTTTTGGCTCACCCTTATAAAGCTTCCCGTTTAACTCCAAACGTGGCCTCCTTGTGTTCGCTGCACCCGAAGCGTTGAGCAGGGCGCGGGAGTTCTCGGCCAACCCCCAGAGGAGCCTAACCCAGTTGTAAATTTCTGAAACCCGTGAGACTGTTAGAGGCGCAGGAAAGCGGGGAGACAACCCAGAGCGAGTGGGAACCCCGACAGCCCGGCAGTCTCCAGGTGACAGTTCCATATTCTCTATCCCCAATAAAGCTGCTTCCTGTAAAGTGCTCCCCCCTGTGCACGGCTTCCACTGTGGAAGCTATTTACAGAGGATCTGCCCCTACTCTCTCCCCTTAACATCCCCTCCCCTTTCTGTGTGCTCCCTGCCTCCCTGCTCCCCCCTAGGATTTCCCTCCCTGGGCTGAGGCTCGCTCTTAGAGTCCTCCCAAGAGGACTACGCTTGCCACTCTGCCCCACAGGACTACTCTGCACAGGACCGCACCATCTCCCTGCCCCCCTCCTGCAGAACGCTCACCGTATCAGCCCAGAGCACCCGCTGACCCCTCATTCCTTAGTGGGGTTGGGAGAGTCAGAGGGAGACGCGCTGAAAGATTGATTTCATCCCGCCTGTCGCCTCCTGTCCCTGCCTCAGGGATAAACCTCTGCCCGCACCTGGAACCATCCCCGGCAAACTCCAGTGCTCTGGCCCCAGCCATGCTGCTCCAATGGGGTGCCCCATTGGAGGAGCAGCCCAGACACCCCACGTTTTTGGAGGAAGAAGGGCTGTCGCTGAAATCCATGTGCTCTGTGGTTCTGGGAGGGTTTAGGGGGGGCAAGATCAGCCACCCCAAACATCACTGGGGGATTTGCTAGCTCTGTTGTTTAGCCATCTCGGCATCCCTGGCCCTGAAGCCAAGGTGCCTGCTGTGCGGGATCAGATCAGAATGACCTTCAGCTCTTTCCCTTCCACTGGCCTTGCTCTCCTCCTCTCCCCACCAGATCAGCTCTAAACGTGGCTGACCAGTCGCTCACACTGCCCCCTGGGAGGTGCAGTTCCCTCTCTTTCCCCAGCATGGATAGGTTCTAGCAAGCAGTACCTGCTGGGAGTTGTAGTCCCCAGTATTCAAGACTGTTTGCTTTTAAACAGTCTCTGCATTACACATGGAATGTTAGCAAGCGCTCCACACCCAGGATGGTCTCCATAGGCCAATATTGAATTTTCAGGATGTCATAACTTTAAAAACTACTAACCGGATTTACAAAAAGTAAACCAGAAGGCACCCGTTGGCAGCCTCCTTGAATTTTCTAAAAGTCTTACACCTCCTCCCAACCAACACAAAACCCCTTTACCCTGCGGAGACTGAGATTGGTCTAGCTTTTGAAAAAACAGGCTTCAAAGTGCAGTTTTCAAACTGTGACATCTCAGCTGTTATCCAACCGATTCAGCTGAAATCTGGACAGCATGAGCCACGTACACCAGTGATACTTCACTACACATTTCATGATCCTAACTGTAATCATGCCAATTTTATAATGAGCAGAATGTTCAGGCAACATGCCTTAACTATAGAGCGGCTCCTGCCACTCTATAATAGAACTACCACCAATTCAGGTTAGAATGCCGGCTCAGAGTCCAGAATGTAACTCAATAGCTTCTTTCTAAGGCACATAGAGGACAGATTCGCTGAGACACTTTAGCAAAAACATTAAATCACCAAAGTTGAGTGAAGCCACTTTTAGACAAGCGGGGCGTGCTCGCACAATGTGCTCACGTGACTTTTAGGAAGTCCGTGGTATTACAAGCATGGGCGAGCGGCGATAACGCGCGAGAAGTCTCATCTAATCGCCGTCCGCGGTACTTTTAAAAGTCACGTGAGCGCATCGCACAAGCGCGCCCCACTTTTCTGAAAGCAACCGAAGGCTCTAGGGCTTTAAAACAGCTTAGCCCCTGCTCTTATACGGTCACTTTAGGCTTAATGTATAGGGCCACTTTAGGCAGTAACACCCCCCACCCAGACAACAGGGCCCCCCGTCTGCTCCCCATTGAGCAAGTGCCTTCCCCGCTGTTCCACATCCAGTCAGTGCTCCCCATCTTGCAGGACATGATCCAGTAGGGTGCAGGGTGGAACTGGGGACACTTGGGGACCCCTTGACCCTGTCCCCCCTGTGTCTTGCAGGTTGCGCTACATGGTGAAGCAGCTGGAGACAGGCGAGGTGAACATCGATGAATTGAAGAAGAATCTAGAGTACACCGCCTCGCTGCTGGAGGCTGTCTATATTGATGAGACCAGGTGAGCCTCGGGGGGGATGCAGAGCGAAGCGCATAGGGAGAATGCTAGGCAGTGCTGGGTGTGTGGGTGTCTGTGTAAAGGGATCTAGTGTTGCAAGGTTGTTGTTTTGTTTTTTTAAGAGAAACAATTTTGGGGGTGCTCTGCGTGTGTCTGGGGGGCAACGGGTCATGGAGAAAGTGTGTAGGGGGAATGCTTTGGGTGTATGAGAGGAAAGGGGGTGCTGTGGGGGTGTACGAGAGGCTTGGTGAGGGGACTGTAGCGGGTATATAGGGCAATGCTGGGGTGTGTATATGCATGGAGGTGAGTGGGACAGTGCATGGTGGGTGTACATGCATCTTTGGGGTGTATATGGGGATGGTGTGTGGAGGTGTCTATTATTTATTATTATAGTGCTGTGTACCTGGTGCTGTACAGTCAGGAGTTGCAGACAGGTCCCTACCCTAAAGGGCTTACATGCTAAGAGAGACAAGGGAGGGGAAGATGGGGGAGAGATGAACATTGGGAGAGACAGACAAGAGCACATTCATGAGCTTGAGAAGTTGCAGGTGCACTTGCTTCACTTAGTTACAGGAAATTAGGTTCTGATTGAGGGGGCGGGGGGAGGAAGGATGCAGTTTCACTCATGACAAGTTAGGGAAAGCCTGATGGAAGAGGTGGGTTTTCAGGAGGGATTTCAAAGTTGGGAGGGAGTTCTAGGCCTGGCGGGGGGGCATGAGGGGCTGCAAGAGAGAAGGGAGAAGATGTTTAGAGGAGCAAGGGGTTAGTGAGCAGGCGAGGTTGGGGGGCAGAGGAAGAGCGAAGCTCCTGGGCAGGAGCATGGCAGGATATGAGAGCGGAGAGATACAGGGGAGCAAGGGCATGAAGAGCCTTGAAGGTTGACGACCAGGAGCTTGTGCCGAATGCGTTCCCATAGAGGGAGCCAGTGCAGGCCAGAGAGGAGGGGCTGTACATGGTCAAAGTGACGGGCGAGGTGGATGATTCTGGCAGAGGAGGCCAGTAAGGAGGAAGCTTCAGTAGTTAAGGCAAGAGATGTCTAGAGCATGGACTAGGGTTTTTGCAGCGGCAACAGTAAGGCAAGGCTGGATTTTAGCAATATTGTACAGAGCAGAGCAACAGGATTTAGCAACAGCCTGGATCTGAGGCTTGGAGGAGTCAGGCTGGATGGTGACTCCCTCAATGAAAACGGAGAGGGAAGTAGGTGGTGAATGGTGTGGAGTTTTTTTTTTGGGGGGGGGAGATGTATGTGTTTGGGGGTGTATGGGGGGATGGTGTTTGGGGGTGCATATGGAATGGTGTGTTTGGGGGTGCATGGGGATGGTGTTTGGGGGATGTTGGGGGTGTTTGGGGGTGTATGGGGGATGTTGTGTGTGCTTGAACGTGTTGTCTACTCCCACTGCCTTGACTTCCTATCCTCCAACTCCTCCCTCAGCCCCCTCCAATCTGGCTTCCGCCCCCTTCATTCTACTGAAACTGCTCTCGCTAAGATCACCAACGATCTTCTGGTGGCTAAATCTAAACGTCTCTATTCCATTCTTGTCCTCCTTGATCTCTCTGCTGCCTTCGATACTGTTGACCACTCACTCTTGCTGGATTCCCTTCACTCCCTTGGCTTTTGTGGCTCTGTCCATAACTGGTTCTCCTCCTACCTCTCTGACCGCTCCTTTAATGTGTCTCTCTCCAACTCCGC